>CAUDMG010002914.1:1250000-1485000 GCA_958450375.1 Homarus gammarus | reverse complement strand
ACACACACACACATGTACACACACACACACTCTCTTATCGTTCCTAAGGTCTAAATAACAGTGTACATTATATACACAAGTCAGCCAGCGTGAGGTCTGTTCGCTACACCACACTATTTAACACGTGTTCAACTCTATCATAACAAGCTCTATGACAACATCCTGTGAGCTATACCAAGCCTTGGTTTGTTCACAAGTGTTTATCTGTAGATCAGCTAGTTGGTCAATGTTTTGCTGTAGGTCGGTTTTGTTCACCTGTGGGTCCGTTTTATTCACCTGTGGGCCAGTTTTGTTCAGCTGTGGGCCAGTTTTATTCACCTGTGGGCCAGTTTTGTTCACATACCAAGTGTTCAGCCACAGATGTACCGGGACTGGCTTACACAGCGTTCATTTGTAAGTCTAATTAAGCCAAATCACCATGTTGCATACCCTACCCTAGATGCCATGTTGTATAGTCTAGCCGCCATGTCGCATAGTTTAGCCGCCATGTTGCATAGTTTAGCCGCCATGCTGCATACCCTAGCCCCTAGCCGCCATGCTGCATACCCTAGCCCCTAGCCGCCATGCTGCATACCCTAGCCCCTAGCCGCCATGCTGCATACCCTAGCCCCTAGCCGCCATGCTGCACACCCTAGCCCCTAGCCGCCATGTTGCATAGTTTAGCCGCCATGCTGCATACCCTAGTCCCTAGCCGCCATGCTGCATACCCTAGCCCCTAGCCGCCATGCTGCATACCCTAGCCCTTAGCCGCCATGCTGCATAGTTTAGCCGCCATGCTGCATACCCTAGCCGCCATGCTGCATACCCTAGCCGCCATGTTGTATACCCTAGGCCATAGCCGCCATGTTGCCTAGTCTACCCGCCGTGTTGCATACCCTAGCAGCCCTTTTGCACTGTCTATCCGCCATGTCGCATACGCCATGTCACATACCCTAGACGCCATGTTGCATAGTCTAGCCGCCATATTGAATACCCTGGCAGCCATGTTGCGTACCTAGCCACCATGATGCATACCCTGGCCGCCATGTTGCATACCTAGCCGCCATGATGCATTTCAATGATAACGAGAAGCTTATTGGGGGGAATTACGTTATCTGAGGTCACCATCTTGGTACTAACATGATCCACAGGACCATTGTCTTCACGCTCCAGTGAGGCTCCACCTCTTCTCCTCTTCTTCCACCTTGTCCTCCTCCTCCTCCACTACCACCACCTTCTCCTTATTCTCCTCTTCCACCTTCTCCTCCTCCTCCACCACCTCCTTCAGACTGAGTGTTGGTGGTGGTAAAGACAACTAGTAACAACGTCAATAAGTGTTCTATCTACGGCTCTGAGTGTTAGTGAGCGCCACCTGTGGTCAAGCTCGGCAACTATCAACACACATCACCTATCCACCCCACCCAGCCATCCCATCCACACACACCCCACCTAGCCACCCCACCCACGCACATACCAACCACCTACCTCCCACACACACTCAACAACCTATCCACTCACCAATCCACCCACATACATACCCACCCACCCATCCACCGCCGCCAGTACCGTAACAGCTGGGATATTGTGGTGGCGGGAAACTCTCGACAGGTGAAGAGACGAGACACAAGAGCAGTGAAAGTGATGACCCGGGCATTACAGTGGGGGAGGGAGGGGGAAGGAGGGTAGAGGGGGAGAGGAGGGGGGAGAGGAGGGGGGAGGGGAAGGGGGAGGGGGAAGAGGAAAGGAGACCGAAAGGGGAGGGGGAAAAAGGGGAGGGGGAAGAAGGGGGGAGGGGGGAAGTAGTGGGGAAAGAAGGGGGGAGGTGGAAGAAGTGGGGAAAGAAGGGGGGAGGGGGAAGAAGTGGGGAATGAAGGGGGGAGGGGGGAAGAAGGCGGGAGGGGGGAAGTAGTGGGGAAAGAAGGGGGGAGGGGGGAAGAAGTGGGGAATGAAGGGGGGAGGGGGGAAGAAGTGGGGAAAGAAAGGGGGAAGGGGGAAGAAGGGGGAGGGGGGAAAAGTGGGGAAAGAAGGGGGGAGGGGGGGAATAGGGGGAAGAAGGGGGAGGGGGAAAAGGGGGAAGAAGGGGGAGGATGGAAGAAGGGGGAGGAGGGAAGAAGGGGGAGGAGGGAAGAAGGGGGAGGGGAAAAGAAGGGGGACGGGGGAGAAAGAGGGAGGGGGAAGAAAGGGGAGGGGAAAAGAAGGGGGAGGGGGGAGAAAGGGGGAGGGGAGGAGGGCTTGTGACTACCACCGTCTGTGAACAGCCCTGTGTGTCTTAAGATGGGACCACAGAAAAGATTACCCACCTGCAGTTTATTTCACGTGATTAAACACCTGGATGTTACCTGGGGAAGGTCATAGGTTAGGTTAGGTTAGTGTAATAATGCGTTAGTGTTGCCGTAAAGAACATAAGAATTGAGGAAACTGCAGCGGATCTATTGGCCCAGAAGAGGCAGCTCCGTTTACACCCAACCCCTATAGCTCGAACTCGTATATCTGCCCAACCTATAATTGAAGATATCCAGCGTAATCGATTTAATGACGAAGTTAGGTTAAGTTAAACACGGTTAGGTTAAGGTAAGGTTAGGTTAGGATGGTGATAAGTTAGATTAAGTTAAGTTAGATTACATTAGCGTTAGGTTAGGGTATGTTAGCGTTAGGATAGGTTAGATTATCTAAAACAGGTGAAATAAGGTGGGAGGGCTAATCTTCAGGTGATCCATCAGACGATACCTGACCAAACTCTCCATTACATGTATAATGTTGGTTTTAATAACACAACTAACAATTACAACCCTCTTCATAACCACTGCGCACTGCATAACAACCCCAAATACACAACCACCTGTAGCTTGCCTGTACCGGATGACAACGAGACCTGTATTATACTAGTGTGACGTGGAAACGACATATAATATAGCCAAAACACATAATATAGCCAAGACACACAATATAGTCAAAGAAACATAATGTAGCCAAGACACATGATATAGCCAAGACACATGATATAGCCAAGACACGCGATATAGCCAAGACACATATATCCAGGACATGATATAGCCATGACACATAATATAGCTGAGACACACAATATAACCGAGAAACATAAAATAGTCAAGACACATAATATAGCCGAAACACATAATATAGCCGAAACACATAATATAGCCGAGACACAATATAGCCGAAACACATAATATAGCCGAGAGACAATATAGCCAAGACACATAATAGATAACACATCACAAGATGGGCGGTAATAGATGGTGGCTATAAGTTCACGTTGCCTGTAGCATAACACAAGCAGACCTCTTATAACGCCAGCCAAGCATGACCACCACCACGGTTACTGACCTCACCTCACCCTTACCCCCCCCCCTCCCTCATTAACTAACCTCCTCACCTTCTAGTACCTCCCTCATTCATCACCTCCTCCCCTCATTACCCCCTCTCACCCACCTCTCCCCCTTACCTTCTATTATCTCTCTCACCCCATACTTCTTCACTTATCTCCCCTCCTCCCTAATCTACCTCCCTCACCTCCTGCCTCCTCCTTCATCTACCTCCTGCTTGATCTGTAAAGTACTTAGTCTAGGAGATGTAAACAGAGAAACCAGATATTGGATGAACAACGATGTTATAGAGAAATCCGAATGTGAGAAAGATTTAGAAGTTCGAGTTAACAACGTTTATTTACTCGAAACAAGGCGAATAAAACAAAGTACCCGGGTTCATACAAAGGAGTGGGTGCTACTATAGCGTGCGGTCTACCGCAATATCCTTAGTCTACAGACCTGACCTGACTACCTGAACACAAGGACCCTAACCAACCTTATAAAAGGGGGGTCATCGAAGACAAACGCCAGTATTCTTCTAAAATTTAAGCCGAGAACACCAGTCTAACACATTTTACCCCCTACAATGCTCTTGAAAGATTTCTTGAGGTGTCATCTTGACAAAAGAAACCGCGATTGCATTTTTACGTGAAAACAATCTTCTAGACGGACGCACCGCAAGAAGCAAAGCCTTGTCATCGATGTGGTAGTGTCATGCAAGAAAAAAGAAAACGTGCCAGAGGTGGGTTAGGTTAGATCCCAGGTAGACCGCACGCTATAGTGTAAATGTCCCGGTAGACCGCACGTTATAGTGTAAATGTCCAGGTAGACCGCACGCTATAGTGTAAATGTCCCGGTAGACCGCACGCTATAGTGGCACCAAGGAGTGTTAGTTACAAGACTAGCGAGGTCATCTTAAAGCTATATCTTGCGCTTGGGAGACCTCACTCGGATTACGCAGTTCAATTCTGGTCGCCGTACTACAGAATGGATATAGAATCCCTAGAAGAAATTCAGAGGAGAATTGACAAGACTAATCCCGGGCATTAGGAACCTTGAGTACAGAGACAGGTTAAAGCATCTAAATTTGCACTCCCTTGAGAGACGTAGAGTGAGGGGCTGAACTATCCAACCAGGAGCGAACTCGTAGCAATGGTTTTAAATTAATCAAATTTAGATTTAGGCGCGAGATAAGTAAACATTGGTTTGTAAATAGAGTAGTGGACGAGTGGATCAAGTTACCAAACATCACCATTAACTCGAACACACTGGATAGCTTCAAACAGGTTGGATGGATACTATATGAGCGATAGGGGATGGGTGTAAACGGGACTGCCCAGTGTGGGCCAATAGGCCCGCTGCAGTTCCTCCATTCTTATGTTCTTTTGTATGGTGCGGTGTTGAAGGGTTGGGTTAGGTTGGGGTCAACGTCAGGTTAGGTAGGACGGCGATGCTGTATTCAATATCTCCACTATCTCGACTTTATGATATTCCCTGACTGGCAACCCCCCGTCACACCTGTGTCCAAATTACCCCTACAGGTGTGTTCAATGTAATTATGAGCACACGCATTCATGTGCGCGCGCGCACACACACACATGTACGCCTACACACAATTATGTGCACAAACACAATGCACACACACACGTTATGTGCATACACACGAATGTACTGTATGCACGAGAGAGAGAGAGAGAGAGAGAGAGAGAGCCGTAAATAAAAAGTCATCTAATTATCTGACAGCTGCGCAGTGTGTGGCTCAAGTGTTTCTACGTAATGTGGGGGGGGGATACCCCAGCCCCCCCCCCCCCCATCCCCGCTGCTCCTCCGCCATTTCTCTTACGTCACACACTGATTTAGGCGTTTACAACATTTGTCAGTAATTTAATCATAATGATAATAATGATAATAATAATAATAATAATAGTGTGATAATAGTCACACAGGATTACCACCGCTATTCCTATAACTACCACCACAACCGTTATCACAAATACAACAATTATCCCCCGAGGATGTTTCAGTACAGAGATAGAGAGTGTGTTGTTGTGATGTGTAACATTTAATAGTTGCTCCCTCTGTGTGTGTCTGGGCCCTTGTTGTCAGACACACTTAAGAGCAACAGGTATACACTCAGCTGGTACCCTATTGTCACGCATTAATTAGCCAACAGGTATGTCCTCAAGGAACGATGGCACCTGATTGGCTGATTAACATAAGAACATAAGAATGGAGGAAACTGCAGCGGGCCTATTGACCCATACTGGGCAGTCCCGTTTATACCCAACCCCTATTGCTCATATAAACATCCAACCTATGTTTGAAGCTATCCAGAGTATTCGAGTTAATGATGATGTTTGGTAACTCGTTCCATTCATCCACTACCCTGTTTCCAAACCAGTGTTTACCTATTTCACGCCGAAATCTAAATTTGTCTAATTTAAAACCATTGCTACGAGTTCGCTCCTGGTTGGATAGTTTGAGTACCTTTGTAATGTCCCCTATATTTAGCCCTGTCTTCCATTTATACACCTCTATCAGGTCGCCCCTCGCTCTACGTCTCTCGAGGGAGTGTAAATTAAGATGCTTTAACCTGTCTCTGTACTCAAGGTTCCTAATGCCCGGGATTAGTCTTATCATTCTCCTCTGGATTCTTTCCAAGGATTCTATATCCATTCTGTAATACGGTGACCAGAACTGAACTGCGTAATCCTGGTGAGGTCTCACAAGCACTAGATATGGAGAAGGACATGAGAGAGATGGGAATAAGCAAGAGAAAAAGCATAAGACTGATAACTGTGGAGAAAGAAGACCCAAGCGACTAGGTTTAATAAGACAATAAGAATGCAATTAAGTTAAAGCCATTGTCTTAACCAGTATGAATTAACGTCTTAACTAGCGAGTATCGTGTAGCGAACCTTAACTAGCGAGTATCGTGTAGCGAATCTTAACTAGCGAGTATCGTGTAGCGAATCTTAACTAACGAGTATCGTGTAGCGAATCTTAACTAGCGAGTATCGTGTAGCGAATCTTAACTAGCGAGTATCGTGTAGCGAATCTTAACTAGCGAGTATCGTGTAGCGAATCTTAACTAGCGAGTATCGTGTAGCGAATCGTGTAGCGAATCTTAACTAGCGAGCATCGTGTAGCGAATCTTAACTAGCGAGTATCGTGTAGCTAATCTTAACTAGCGAGTGTCAAGTAATGAGCCTTAACTAGCGAGTATCAAGTAACGAACCATAACTAGCGAGTGTCGAGTAACGAACCTTAACTGGCAAGTGTCGGGTAACGAACCTTAACTAGCGAGTATCAAGTAACAAACCTTAACTAGCGAGTAACGAACCTTAACTAGCGAGTATCAAGTAACGAACCTTAACTAGCGAGTATCAAGTAACAAACCTTAACTAGCGAGTATCAAGTTACGAACCTTAACTATCGAGTATCAAGTAACGAACCTTAACTAGCGAGTATCAAGAAACGAGCCTTAACTAGCGAGTATCAAGTAACAAACCTTAACTAGCGAGTATCAAGTAACGAACCTTAACTAGCGAGTATCAAGTAACAGATGAATGACTCCTTAAGACAACAATACACAGTAGCAATTCTTTATGAGACTGTTACTTACCATCAGGTGGGAGTTGGTCAGGATAGGATAGGATTAATGTAGTTAATCTTTAGGTGAAATATCCTAGGTTGGAGGAGCTGGGCAGGGGTGTGGGGGTCAGGTGAACGGTAAATTGTGCGTCCTGACTGATGCTAAATGAACGAGTTTAAGGAATAAGTGATGCTAAGAGAACGTTATCTGGTTAAGTGGAGAGTTTGTGCAATTCTTCCTCCATTTTAGCCATTAATCGGTATATTTTAGATTAAGTCTGACAGATAATGTTCTTATATCGCCAGAATGAGGAAGAAAAAATCAATACACAAACCTCTGGAGGCTCGAGGCCCTGAAACTTAACCTGCTTGCACATGTACCCAGTAGCGTGTGGACGATACTTATGTGTGCTGTCAGGGGCGGGTCATGATAGTGCAGGGACAGGTCAGGTCTGTGAGGGTAGATTTATAACGGTGCTCAGCAGTGTCGCGCTGCTAACACACTCCCGCTGTGACGGCCGTTGGGATAACTTCATTCTGGCAACTCTCTCTCTCTCTCTCTCTCTCTCTCTCTCTTGCTTATGAAGAACACAGCCCAGAGCAGTGACCTCACCCCACCTCCAAAAAGAAGGAAACTACCCCACATAACGACGCGCCCAGAGTATATTTCATCCTCCCTCCTTGCATGACCGCTTCCCTGACACGTTAATTACCCAATTTAATCCACGTGCCAGAGAACAATGGCGTGTCATTAGACGAGGAACCGAGTTCCTTGTTTCATGACGTCAACCCCCATGACAAGGGTGGTGGGGTCGCCTCCCGGACGTGGTTGGAGGCCTCGAGGACAACCTACTACCCACCATTCCTAGATACACTGCCTCACGTATCCAACTTGACCTGAGAAAAACTATCACCAAGATTTCTTCTCTACGGTAAAGACGAGACGGATCACCTGATGGATAGCTACCCCAGGTTATTTCACCTGAATATTAACCACCTTGACGCTACCTGGAGGATTAGGTTTCCGCCAAGAAGGAATAAAGACTCAACTTGCAACACTCCAGACGAAACTCAAGGAAGATCACCAGCAGAAGCAACACTCGGAAAAAACAACACTTGCAGGTATATTGTTCGTGTCTAATAGTTGTAGATTTTATTAAGTCTGAGTTTCATGATAAGGGTGAGACTGATGTAGGAGTCCACACGTCACTTTGCAATTATCCAGATGCTCTCAAACACCCAGGGCCGGATACTTATAAAGGTTAGTACAGAACGTGGAATTTTCCTCGTAACAGGATGAGGGAGACTTTGATTACTGGTACAAAAAACAAAACAATACAAACTTCAATGTGTATCACAATTACACTGAGATTACAGGTATATTTGTTGACCCTTTAATAATACTTGAAGTATAAACAGGTATATTAATAGTAAAACACACACACACACGCACATGCACGCACGCATGCGCGCGCACACACACACATGAATGCACGCACGCGCACACACGCGCGCGCGCGCACACACACACACACACACACACACGGACGCACACACACACACGGACGCACACACGTCTCACTAGAGGCACCAACTGGCCCTGATCTATCAGCTGTTGGATGTTGATAGCCTCAGCTGACTGACGCACCTGCGGACAGCTCTCTCCCCTGCCCTTCCTTCGTGTCTCTCTCTCTCTCTCTCTCTCTCTCTACACCACACACACACTGCTCCGGCTTAACCAACAGCTAACCAACACTACACAATCAAAAGACAATGTGTGTGTGTGTGTCAGAGGATATGTCGCACCACGCCCTGGCTGCCAAGAACTAGTAGGGTGATCAGGTAACAATGATAACAGAGATGACTGTGTTACTACTGTATTAATGTATTACGGTTGACGTTATTGTATGAATGTAATGAAGTGAGATTATTATTGCACTAGCGGAATCGCCGCCCTCCAGGCGGCTCTTTCGCTAGGCCACGGTAGGACTCCACCCTCCGGGAGGCTCCACATTCTCACTGTAATGCATTAAGGTGTCTGCTTTGATCCTGACTTTGTACTCGTCAGAAGGCATGTTTTCCAGGGCATTTTTAAATGACTGTACATACGTGTTGCGCTCATGCAGCATTTCTTGGATAGATAGGACAATGTCATGACTGACACCTTGAATGTTGGCACACCTGATAGTAGTCTGCTTTTCATGATCTCCCATGAAGTAGATTTGGAGGAACTTTGCCTGCTCATCTTCCAGTGGTAAGAGGGATCCTGCTTTGTGATAGACTTGACCCTGGACTTTGAATGTGGGCATGTATGCGTGCTCACGAACTACTCTGGTAGCTCCAAAGGATGTCATCTGGAAGCATGAATTGTACTTCAGTATATTTTCCAAGAAGTGTTTTGACTCTGGTGTTGTTCCCAGCAAGAGAGTATTTAATGGTTGTGGTGGTATTTCCAAATTTGGCGGTCGTACTTTCCCATGAGAGCAGCACAGTCCAGCAGATTCTCCTTTGTACTTCTTTGCACCGCAGTGTTCACATTTCTTATCCATGTTGCCTATGACAACTGAGGCATACTTTTCATGTTCTATATATAACATCATCCATCATCACTACATATAACACCATCCATCATCACTACAGATCGGTAAAGTAGTTTCCGAGATTCTAGTACGGACACACAGACAGACTTCTTTGTTTTATAAAGATATAGATCATCACTACATATAACACCATCCATCATCACTACATATAACACCATCCATCATCACTACATATAACACCATCCATCATCACTACATATAGCATCATCCATCATCACTACATATAACACCATCCATCATCATCATCACTACATATAACACCATCCATCACCACTACATATAACACCATCCATCATCACTAAATATAACATCATCCATCATCACTACATATAACAACATCCATCATCACTACATATAACACCATCCATCATCACTACATATAACACCATCCATCATCACTACATATAACACCATCCATCATCACTACATATAACACCATCCATCATCACTACATATAGCATCATCCATCATCACTACATATAACACCATCCATCATCATCATCACTACATATAACACCATCCATCATCACTACATATAACACCATCCATCATCACTAAATATAACATCATCCATCATCACTACATATAACAACATCCATCATCACTACATATAACACCATCCATCATCACTACATATAACACCATCCACCATCACTACATATAACATCATCCATCATCACTACATATAACATCATCCATCATCACTACATATAGCACCATACATCATCACTATATATAACACCACCTATCATCACTACATATAACAACATCCATCATCACTACACACTGTATAACATTATCCATCATCACTACATATAACACCATCCATCATCACTACATATAACACCACCCATCATCACTACATATAACAACATCCATCATCACTACATATAATATCATCCATCATCACTACATATAACATCATCCATCATCACTACATATAGCACCATCCATCATCACTACATATAACGCCATCCATCATCATCATCACTACATATAACACCATCCATCATCACTACATATAACACCACCCATCATCACTACATATAACGCCATCCATCATCACTACATATAACAATATCCATCATCACTACATATAACAATATCCATCATCACTACACACTGTATAACATTATCCATCATCACTACATATAACACCACCCATCATCACTACATATAACACCACCCATCATCACTACATATAACGCCACCCATCATCACTACATATAACACCACCCATCATCACTACAGATCAGTAAAGTGGTTTCCGAGATTCTCGTGTGGACACAAACACAGACATACTTCTTTGTTTTATATATATAGATGAATGTAAAGTAATGTGATGGTGTGCTTATTGTATGATGGTAATGAGCAGAATGCAATTTATTATTATTACCATTATCATCATCGTGAGGAGGAAACAGTCACCATACTACAAAGAACTAAATACTACACGTCCCCCCACCCCTACAGGTATGAGCCAATTAACCTGTATACTGTACCTTCTGCCAGCCTTCCCTAAGAGACCACTGTATAGGGCGGTCTGATAGAGACATGTTATCTATGTTTGTTAGTGGGCGTGAGGGGGGGGTGTGAAGGGGAAATGTGGGCGTGAGGGGGAGGCGTGGGCGTGAGGTGGAGGTGTGGGCGTGAGGGGGAGAAGGGGCGTGAGGGGGAGAAGGGGCGTGAGGGGGAGAAGGGGCGTGAGGGGGAGGTGTGGGATTGAGGGGAAGGTGTGGGTATGAGGTGGAGGTGTGGGCATGAGGTGTGGGCGTAAGGTGGTGTGGAGGTGAGGTGTAGGTGTGGAGGTGAGGTGTAGGTGTGGAGGGGAGGAGTAGGTGTAGGTGTGGGCGTGAGGTGTAGGTGTGGAGGGGAGGAGTAGGTGTAGGCGTGAGGTGTAGGTGTGGGCGTGAGGTGTAGGTGTGGGCGTGAGGTGTAGGTGTGGAGGGGAGGAGTAGGTGTGGGCGTGAGGCGTAGGTGTGGACGTGAGGCGTAGGTGTGGACGTGAGGTGTAGGTGTGGACGGGAGGCGTAGGTGTGGGCGTGAGGTGTGGGCGTGAGGTGTAGGTGTGGGCGTGAGGTGTAGGTGTGGAGGTGAGGTGTAGGTGTGGAGGGGAGGAGTAGGTGTGGGCGTGAGGCGTAGGTGTGGACGTGAGGCGTAGGTGTGGACGTGAGGCGTAGGTGTGGACGTGAGGCGTAGGTGTGGACGTGAGGTGTAGGTGTGGACGTGAGGTGTAGGTGTGGACGTGAGGTGTAGGTGTGGACGTGAGGTGTAGGTGTAGGTGTGGACGTGAGGTGTAGGTGTGGACGTGAGGTGTAGGTGTAGGTGTGGTGAGGTGTAGGTGTGGACGTGAGGTGTAGGTGTGGAGGGGAGGTGTAGGTGAGGTGTAGGTGTGGAGGTGAGGTGTAGGTGTGGAGGGGAGGTGTAGGTGTGGACGTGAGGTGTAGGTGTGGAGGTGAGGTGTAGGCGAGGTGTAGGTGTGGACGGGAGGCGTAGGTGTGGACGTGAGGTGTAGGTGTGGAGGTGAGGTGTAGGTGTGGACGGGAGGCGTAGGTGTGGACGTGAGGTGTAGGTGTGGACGTGAGGTGTAGGCGAGGTGTAGGTGTGGACGGGAGGCGTAGGTGTGGACGTGAGGTGTAGGTGTGGACGGGAGGCGTAGGTGTGGACGGGAGGTGTAGGTGTGGACGTGAGGGGGAGGGCCACCAGGCGCCACACACTGATACTATCACCCCTTCACCGACTGGTCCTTGAGTGACTACTTGACCCAACACTGGTATTTAAGAGCTGACTCAGAGAGAGAGAGAGAGAGAGAGAGAGAGAGCCATAAGTTTGTCGTAAACTTGTTGACAAACAACCTTAATGGGAGGACATCATGCCATCCTAGCTCACTGTGTGATGACCTGTGACCCACACCGTGTTGACATGTGACCCCACACCGTGTTATGACGTGTGACTCCACAATGTGGGGTGACGTGTGATCCCATACCGCATTATAACCTGTGACCACAAACTTTGATGACCTGTGGTCCCACCCTCCGCGATGACCTGTGGTCCCACCCTCCGCGATGACCTGTGGTCCCACCCTCCGCGATGACCTGTCACCCCACCCTCCGCGATGACCTGTCACCCCACCCTCCGCGATGACCTGTCACCCCACCCTCCGCGATGACCTGTCACCCCACACTCCGCGATGACCTGTCACCCCACACTCCGCGATGACCTGTCACCCCACACTCCGCGATGACCTGTCACCCCACACTCCGCGATGACCTGTCACCCCACACTCTGCGATGACCTGTCACCCCACACTCTGCGATGACCTGTCACCCCACACTCTGCGATGACTGTCCCCACACTCCGCGATGACCTGTCACCCCACACTCCGCGATGACCTGTCACCCCACACTCCGCGATGACCTGTCACCCCACACTCTGCGATGACCTGTCACCCCACACTCTGCGATGACCTGTCACCCCACACTCTGCGATGACCTGTCACCCCACACTCTGCGATGACCTGTCACCCCACACTCTGCGATGACCTGTCACCCCACACACCAAAGGCAAGAGTGTGTGTGTGGACAGTACCGGGTTATAGACAATAAAGACCACCTAAGTAGAGCCGACAACAGACGTTGACTGATGACCTTCACTATAGCAACAGTTGTGCAGGTGTTAGCAGCTGGAGGTCAGGAGCTGCTCTATGATGATGGTTAACAGCCAGTACAGCAGCAGCAGCCTTTACAGCTGGCGGGCACTGAGACGGACTTTAAGGTAATAATACACAAATGATGATTATGTTGTTACACCCACTCCCCCATGTGACTCCCTCCCCCTGAAGCAGCGCAGTGCTAACCCTTGCCACCATTCCTGTAATGCCACCCCTGCCTCCTTCCCCTGTAATGCCACCCCTGCCTCCTTCCCCTGTAATGCCACCGCTGCCTTCCCCAGTAATGCCATTTTGCTACCCCTTACTACCCGCCCCTGTAAGATTGTGCCACCTATATTACTGAAAATGACACCCTGACATCACCCTCTGACACCAACAGGTAATGCACACTTGGGTTTAAATGTTACCACACAGAGCCAGGCGTCCCGAGTATCCTTTGGTCAGAGAGGAGGCGAGAGCTGGGATTATCCTCTCAGTCACGGCCGACGCTATAGTAACAAGTCACACAGGTCACAGTCAGGTGTCCACAGGTGTTGTGAGACATTGATAATGGCAGTAGAAGCAGATTTGAAATTTGCAAATGAAACATATTCAAACGCAAGTGTAGGTGCACAGTAAATTATATACTCTTCACCTACATGTATGTATGTATGTATGTCAAACAAACATTACTCAGAACTATACACACACACATAGCCAAGAGTGACGCTTTGTCTAAATTTAGGAACTCTTGCCTGTGACGCAGAGCTGAGAGGCGTACAACACAGCACACACTCTGGCGTAACAGTCAGCGGTGACGTCTCTTGTTACGCCAGCCAGCCATTACTGCCTCCTCTCGTGGCTAATCAAGGTGCCGTCACAATCAGGAAACCATCACATCCACCCCGTCACATCACGCTCACCCCGCCACATAACGCCCACCGTCACCTCGCGCCTACACTTCCACATAATGCCTACACGGTCACATCACGCCTACGCCGTCACATAAAGAAAACACCGTCACATCACGCGTACACCGTCACATTACGCCTACGCCGTCACACTACGCCTACGCCGTCACATCACGCCTACACGGTCACATCACGCCTACGCCGTCACATAAAGCCTACACCGTCACATTAAGCCTAAACCGTCACATCACGCCTACGCCTTCCCATAAAGCCTACACCGTCACATTAAGCCTAAACCGTCACATCACGCCTTCACATAAAGCCTAAACCGTCACATTAAGCCTAAACCGTCACATCACGCCTACACCTTCACATCACGCGCACCCCGTCACATTAACGCCTACGCCGTCACATAAAGCCTACGCCGTCACATCACGCCTAAACCGCCACATAAAGCCTACACCGTCACATCACGCCTGCACCGTCACATCACGCCCAGCTCCGTTACACCGGCTCTACCCTGTAACAAACTCTTTTAATTGTTCTGTAAATAAGCCAGTGTAAACACTACCATGTGTGTGTGTGTGTGTATATATGGTGTATGTAAGTATTAGTGTTTTAATGTATGTGTATGCGTGTGTGCGTGTATGTGAAAGTGCGAGTGGCGACCTGTGGTGTAATGGTCAGCAGACTCGCCTCTCAAGCGAGCAGACCCGGGTTCGATCCCTGGGCAGGGTGGAACTATGGACAAGTTTCTTTACGCCGTTTGCCTCTGTCTACCCAGCAGTAATTGGGAACCTGGATGTTAATCGATTTGCTGATCGTATTCCGGGGGTAATGGTTAGCCAGTGCAGTTGGCGAGTTGTCCGGTCTTCTCGGACTATTCCTTGACACTGAACCATGCAACTCGTTAACTCAGATGGGCCTTGGGCCGGCCACCCTCGTTACACGAAGGGCAACCATTATTATGTGTATGTGCGTGCATGCGTCGTATGTGTGTGTGTTTTCTGTTGCAGCTCCCAACACTTATCTGGAACACATCCTCTCGCTATTCTAAGACACTGGACAAACTTCTGTCGTAACGCATCAAATGTTTCTAAAGAGTTGTGCTCGTGTTTTCCTGTGGCCTTTACAACCTTAAGTCATTTCCTGTGACTCATATTTTCTTGGAGGTAGAAGTGGCGAGGTGAGGATATGACAGTGGGTGTGTAGCCCCTCTCACACACACACTATGATCAACACAAAAACAATCACGAAAATTGACTCCATTCAATAACAACAAACCGGATCAGGATTCACAAAGGCTCGAAAGTCCAATTTTCATCATAACTGAAGACGTAAAAACTCACTTAAACAACGACATAATAATGAGGATTCGGAGCCAAATCACTAAGGTTCGTTTAAGTAATTCTGGGGTTCATTACCGTTAAGAGATTCACCCAGGTTCAATAGCTGATATAATAAAAGTATAATTAATTAAATATCCTTGCATAACTCCCTATAATCTATCACTAACCTAAAACAAATCTAACCTTAGCTTATCTAATCTATAATCTTACCTTAATCAAAATTAACCTAAGCCTAAAATTAACCTAAACCTTAACCTAACCTAACTTTAACCTAACCTTAACCTAACCTAACTTTAACCTAACCTAACTTTAACCTAACCTAACTTTAACCTAACTGTATCCAACTTAACCTAAACCTATAACACGAAATTGAACTTAAAATATAATTAAAAGACATTGAAGATAACAGTCAATGATCATTTTAAATTACCTGGTCAAGTATAAACAGGTAAGATCAGGCTAACATTACATTATGGTTGATCGATTTGCTAGCGTTAATAATATTGCCTTTTTTTTACATTATAATACCTCTCGTGACTCCCCAGCTAATGGATTGTCTTTAAAGGATATAAATTTGATAAAGGTAATTTTTGGATGCATTTAAAGTGTATATTAACCATTTTAAGGATTTATAGTATTTAAGGGGTTTAATACTTTTTATGGAATTAGTATAATTTAAAGGAGCTATATTGCATTTTAAGGGAATTATTGCATTTTTAGAGAATTATCGCGGTTTAGGGAATAATTAGTTTGTGTAATTATTCTATTTTAAGGATTTTGGAGGAATCATTACATTTAAACGGAATTATTACAACTGCCTATAATATACGATCCGATACGTTCACAACTCTCTCCCTATGATCCGACATTTTCACAACTCTTACTATACACAATAAAAATACACGTTAGCCTGTTGTAATTTTGTTTTAAATTATAGAAACGTGTTAAGCTGTATTATTGAGGCCTTAGATGATGCACGAGGGACAAACGGCGGTGAAAAGTAGACAACTAAAGTATAAGTGACAACTGGCAGTGAAAAGTAAACGACTGTAGTGAAGTTCAGAATACGTATAAGTGAAAGAAACACATAATGGAAAAGACAAATTTAGATTCAGGCGTGATATAGGTAAACACTGGTTTGGAAACAGAGTAGTGGATGAATGGAACAAGTTACCAAATATCATCATTAACTCGAATACGCTGAATTGCTTCAAACATAGGTTGGATGCTCATATGAGCAATAGGGGTTGGGTGTAAACGGGACTGCCCAGTATGGGCCAATAGGCCCGCTGCAGTTTCCTCCATTCTTATGTTCTTATGTACTACACTAAGAGCCACATTCACCCCAAGACCCCAGTCACCCTAAGACCCACAGTTACCCCACGGCCACTTAAGGCTTCTGGCCTATTTCTGGTCGAGGCTCAGTTGTCAATGACCTACATAAGTTGGCGTGATGCAAGAAATAGGTTATGGGTCAGTGTTGCCTTTGCCTAACCTAACCGTAATCTGAGCCGAACCTGACCTAACTTTAACCTGGTCTAACCTAACCTTAACCTGGCCTAACCTAACCTTAACCTGGCCCTGGCCTAATCTAACCTAACCTGGCTTGACCTTAACCTGGCTTGACCTTAACCTGGCCTGACCTTAACCTTGGTTTTACTTAACCTAATCTTAACCTCACCTTATCTTACCATAACATTTACCTAACCTATCCTGATCTGACCTAACCTGACCCAACATGGCTTAATCTATCTTGATCTAACCTTCCTAACCTAAGCTTAGAACATAATTCACGCCTAAGGAGATGTTTTTCAGATTTTTTGAAATTATTTTCGATGTTCGTAAGCTGTTCATGACACGGGTTAGGGATCCTTAACCTCAGGTCACGTCAGGTCACATGTTTGCCTCCAACACTGAGCTCATAAACGTAACAGTGACGTTTATGCATTATTTTGTTTTATATAGTAAACGTTTTAATTTGACGTTTGTACAAAAAATCTGACATAAAATAAAGAGACGAGACACACCACCTAGACTAGAGCCTTGATCGAGACAACATAACGTGTAGTAGTAGAGGAAACAAGACACATGATGGTTGTCACCTACCTCAGGTACTCGGTTCACAGCTGGTGTGGTCCACTAACGGGCTGGAAATCCACAGGTGGTCGAGATAAGCGTTAATCTTGTGTTGTGAATGTCACCGAGAAGTTTTTCAATTAATGTAATTCAGAATCACGTTTTTTCGTTTCAAAATCTTCCGACTTTTATTAATCACTCTGACGACTTTATCACCGACTTACAGAACCAAGAAAACCTTAGTAGATAAGAGAGACTTTCTGTACGTTGGTTGAGGGAAGATGGGTTACTATGCTCACGTATAGATGTGTTCTGTTGAGTCTGGCAGAGGACACCACTAGTTACGGTGGAGTGTGTCGGGTGCAGCACCACACACACACCTCTATCACCAACAGCCACAGAAATAACACTGACTCACTTCACTGACTTTCCTCACTAGAGAGACCCGTGCGTTCCACGGCGCCAATTACCCCCGTGAACGAGGTAGTAATTGCACTAGAGTTGTTAGCCGCAGCTGATTACCACCGAGCCATTAACCACGCCTCCGGTTTATTAATTTTATTATTTTTCAACTAATATGAGGGTGATGATGAAGCGGAAGATGAGTGTTGCAGCACCACCCGGGACGGTTGTTACGGCCACACACACACACCGACGTAAGGCAGCCAACGACCAGTCAACGCCGCGACACTATCAGGCGACCTTCTCCGTGCGAGCTACCACCGCACTCTGACTGAACTCTGCCCCCGGACCCCCGACCCCGGCCTGCCACCCACCCTAGCCCTCTCTCAGGGGGCCACCCGGGCCTAATAACCCCCTCCGTGGCCCTGCCTCCCACCCTGGCCCTCTCTCAGGGAGCCACTCGTGCCTTACAACCCACATCATGGCCCTGCCTCCCACCCTGGCCCTATTTTAGGGGGCTACACGGGCCTAACAACCCCCTTCGTGGCCATTCCTCCCACCCTGGCCCTCTCAGGGGGCTACCCGGGCGTTTACAACCTACATCGTGGCCTGCCTCCCACCCTGGCCCTCTCTAAGGGTGTTACCCGGGCGTTTACAACCCACTTCATGGCCCTACCTCCCACACTGGCCCTGTCTTAGGGGGCCACCCAGGTCTTACAACCCACATCGTGTCCCTGTCTCCCACTCTGACCCTCTCTGGGGGGCCACCAGGCCTTACGACCCACCCCATGACCCTGCTTCCCATTCTGAACCTTTTTTGAGAGGGTCACCTGAATCTTACAAACCACCCCATGGCCCTAGGCCATAGCTCAGGTCTATGTTGGGGGCCATCTCATGTATACACCCGTGACCCTGTCTCCAGCAAGGCCATCTGTCATGGACCACCTAGACTAGGCTCTATCATTATCTGGCTTTATGACAGGGCCATCCTGGCCTCACACACCATGGTGTTTGGTGCACTAGTAGTAATGATGGTTCACCTGGCTCTCCCGCCAGGTATTGTGACTGCACCAGACCGGCTCATGTTATACTGGGTCATGTTATACAGTACCCAGGGTCGTGTTATACAGTGCCCAGGGTCGTGTTATACAGTGCCCAGGGTCATGTTATACAGTACCCTGGGTCGTGTTATAAAGTACCCAGGGTCGTGTTATACAGTACCCAGGGTCGTGTTATACGGTACCCAGGGTCGTGTTATACGGTACCCAGGGTCGTGTTATACAGTACCCAGGGTCGTGTTATACAGTACCCAGGGTCGTGTTATACAGTACCCAGGGTCGTGTTATACGGTACCCAGGGTCGTGTTATACGGTACCCAGGGTCGTGCTATACAGTACCCAGGGTCGTGTTATACAGTACCCAGGGTCGTGTTATACAGTACCCAGGGTCGTGTTATACGGTACCCAGGGTCGTGTTATACGGTACCCAGGGTCGTGTTATACGGTACCCAGGGTCGTGTTATACAGTACCCAGGGTCGTGTTATACAGTACCCAGGGTCGTGTTATACAGTACCCAGGGTCGTGTTTTACGGTACCCAGGGTCGTGTTATACAGTACCCAGGGTCATGTTATACAGTACCCAGGGTCGTGTTATACAGTACCCAGGGTTGTGTTATACAGTACCCAGGGTCGTGTTATACAGTACCCAGGGTCATGCCAGATCTTCCTCAGGTGCTATGTGAGACGTCAGTGAGCTTGGCCTTCAGCGACATGGCCCAGGAGTGAGTGCCACGGTGGAGGGTAGGAGGGGTGGGGTCAGGGGGGGGGGGGGCAGTACGCTGTACCTTCTCGTCGCCGATAACGTAAGACAGTTTAGCAAGATGACTGGTAGTGAGGGTTGGGGGGTGGGAGCCGGGGGCGTGGTGTGAGGATGTGTACTGGCGTCACCATCGTCACACACATACACACACACACACAGACACACACCCTTCACCGCCTCATTCCCAAGGAATTATTGCGGGAGTCAATCGTTTGAATTTATAATTTTCACGATAAGGAAGACCTTGGGGGTGACAGGTCAACAAAGAGTACCGTAAACCCTCCCTAATAAGTCGCCATCTTTCTTCATGGCATCGTCAACGAGCACACCTGACCTCCCCGACCAATATCTTTCTACATCACAAAAATTTCTGAAACCCCTAAAATCGTGGCCCTAAGAGTGCCATATGTGCCACGCGGATATTAGTGAAAGAAAAGATGATTGCATAAGATTCGCCGTCCGACATCCCCAACCGTCCGCCAGTGTGACCCTCGATAGTAGCGACACCTGGGCAGTTTACACCGGAATTCCGTCAACATGGAAGTGACCTTTTGTTATTTTCACACCGGAGATGACCCCCTGACCTCTTTACCAAGCCTTAGAGGGCAGTAGTAGCCAGAATTACCTCCCACAGTGGCGGGAAACAGAGAGGAGGAGACGAGTGAGGATATGGCATCACTTGGCGCGCTTTCTCCCCACGTATACGAGGCCCGTCTACCCGCTCTGGTGATTTGTATACCCGATAAAAATTGTTACCCGGAGTTCATACGTGTGTACTAACAACACCGGCCCATCACATACACGCACATACACACCCGTACACACATGCAAACACACACACACACACACACATAGACACACACACAAACACACACGCACACACCAGCACGCGCACACATACACAGTCACACACATATACAGTACATATAAACGCGCACACACATACACACTGCCACACAAATATACATATAAACGCGCGCGCGCACATGCGCACACACACACACACACACTTTTTCAATAAACCGTTAATTATTATTATTATTATTATTATTACACACACGTTATCACACACACAAACTACAAGAAGAAGAACAAGAAAAGAAGGACAAAATAAGAATTCTTTTCGTACTCAACTTAAAATAAAAAAACAAATCAAATTTCTCCACATTTTCAACAGTTCCAAAACTACGAATTAAAAAAGTTTGAACAAAATATATATGACCAGACTAAGCGGCCTCAAGAACTAAAGGTGAAGCGATAATGGTAGCCAGAAACTCAAGCCAGCGAACAGATGAAGTTACCAACACAAATGCGGCTGTTAGATGGTGTTGCCGGATAGATTATTTAACAATATAAACAAGACGGAGGGAGATATGGCTAGTGACTGAGAGGCGACCAGAGGCGTTGCCGGATAGATAAACGAAACAAGAATATGAGATATACTCCATCGCGGCCAGATTTACAGCTAGAGATAATGCCGGATAGGATAAAAAATACTCAAGATACAGTTACAGTTAAGAAGTACAGCCGGATAGACACACAAGACTGCCGGATATAAATTACCATACTATATAACCATGAGAGATAAAGGTGGTGGCAATCTACACACACACACACACACACACTTAATGTGTGTGTGTGTGTGTGTGTGTGTGTAAGTATGTACGCTATGAACAATAATGACGTCATTACAGGTCTGAGGAAGACTCGTGAACCAAGACTATCCCTGCGAGAACGGTGTACATGTATACTTCTGTGTGCACTACTATGTGTACTTGTGTGTGTGTACTACTATGTGTACTTGTGTGTGTACTACTATGTGTACTTGTGTGTGTACTACTATGTGTACTTGTGTGTGTACTACTATGTGTACTGCTGTGTGTACTACTATGTGTACTGCTGTGTGCACTACTATGTGTACTTGTGTGTGTATTACTATGTGTATTACTATGTGTACTTGTGTGTGTACTATGTGTACTTGTGTGTGTACTACTATGTGTACTTGTGTGTGTACTATGTGTACTTATGTGTGTACTACTATGCATAATTTTGCGTGTGGGTGGTGGGTTTGGGGTGGGCAGGTGTGGGTGGTAGGTTTGGGGTGGGCAGGTGTGGGTGGTAGGTTTGGGGGTGGGCAGGTGTGGGTGGTAGGTTTGGGGGTGGGCAGGTGTGGGTGGTAGGTTTGGGGTGGGCAGGTGTGGGTGGTAGGTTTGGGGTGGGCAGGTGTGGGTGGTAGGTTTGGGGTGGGCAGGTGTGGGTGGTAGGTTTGGGGGTGGGCAGGTGTGGGTGGTAGGTTTGGGGTGGGCAGGTGTGGGTGGTAGGTTTGGGGTGGGCAGGTGTGGGTGGTAGGTTTGGGGTGGGCAGGTGTGGGTGGTAGGTTTGGGGTGGGCAGGTGTGGGTGGTAGGTTTGGGCGTGGGCAGGTGTGGGTGGTAGGTTTGGGGGTGGGCAGGTGTGGGTGATAGGTTTGGGGTGGGCAGGTGTGGGTGATAGGTTTGGGGTGGGCAGGTGTGGGTGGTAGGTTTGGGGTGGGCAGGTGTGGGTGGTAGGCTTGGGGTGGGCAGGTGTGGGTGGTAGGTTTGGGGTGGGCAGGTGTGGGTGGTAGGTTTGGGGTGGGCAGGTGTGGGTGGTAGGTTTGGGGTGGGCAGGTGTGGGTGGTAGGTTTGAACCATGTGTCCCGCTAGAGTTTCAATTGTGTAGGTCGAGGCGGTGAGTGGGCGGTGTGTGGGTGTAGTGGGTGGTGTGTGAACGTTGTGGGAGGTGTGTGGGCGTAGTGGGAGGTGCGTGAGTGTGGTGGGCGGTGTGTGGGTGTAGTGGGCGGTGACTGGGCTGTGTGTGTGCGCGTAGTGGGCAGTGTGTGGGCGTAGTGGGCTGTGTATGGGCATAGTGGGAAGTGCGTGTGCGTAGTGGGCGGTGTATGGGCGTAGTGGGCGGTGTGTGGGCGTAGTAGGCGGTGTGTGTGCGTGTTGGGGGGTGTGTGAGTGTCGTGGTGTGGTGAGTGGGAGGTGTGTGTAGTGGGCGGTGTGTGGGTGTAGTGGGAGGAAGGAGAATAATAAGAAGAAGTGAGGTAAATGAGAAAGAAAGAAAGAAAGGTCACTAGCAAGGGTTCCACACACACACACACACACACACACAGACGAAGATACATAGTGGAGAGATGTCAGTAGTGTTTCTTCAACAAGCACAGCACCAGATATGCCTCAGTGTGCGCCTCTCTCCACCAAACACTGTGGCTGTCAGTCGCTCCCGTGTTTGGGTTTCACAAGCACGAGATCGTAGTTACGTTATCGGGTCTATCTCGGAGCTGACGAGAGGCAGTAAAACACTATCGTATATTGTTCACACCACCAAGAACATGTTGCCCGAGTTAGATTTGTTTCTGTGTGGTATTAAGACTATGTGGCAGTAATGGTTTACCTATGTGGCACTAATGGTTTACCTCTGTGGCTTACCTCTATGGAACTAATGGTTTACCTCTGCGGCACTAAAACCATCTGTGGCACTAGTGGCTTATTTCTGTGGCACTAAGACCAATTGTGGCACTAATAGTTTACCCCTTGGTTTACCTCTATGGCACTAATGGTTTACCTCTGTGGCAATAATACCATCTGTGGCACTAAGACCATCTGTGGCACTAATGGTTTACCTCTGTGGCACGTAAGACCATCTGTGGCACCTAAGACCATCTGTGGCACTAATGGTTTACCTCTGTGGCATCTAAGACCATCTCCGCTTCGTCTCTTTGGCATTAAGACCCCTTCTTTAATAACAAACAAAGACTGGTTGTGAGACGGTGGCAGGCATTTGACTCCCTGGATGATTTCGTAAGCACAAACAATCATCCGCTTATTTTTAAACGTTATATAGTGAACGGCGCTGAATAAACCTTGATTGTTAAACCTAAACCAAACAACCAATGAACCACAATACTTTATAAACCCTGATTATCGAACCCACTAAAACAAAGACCCAGTGAACCCTGGCAGTTGAACCCCGAAAACAAAAGATACACTGAACTCTGAAAATCGAACCATCTAAAACAAAGACCCACTGAAGCCTGGCAGTTGAACTCCCTAAAACTAAGATCTACTGAACCTTTGTAGTCGAACCATCTAAAACAAAACAAAAAACACTGAACCCTGGCAGTCGAACCCCGAAAACAAAACATACTGCGCACTGAACCCTGAAAATCGAACCCCCTAAAACAAAGACCCACTGAACCCTGGCAGTCGAACTCCCTAAAACAAAGACCCAGTGAAGCCCCTAAAACAAAGACCCAGTGAAGCTTGGCAGTCGAACCCTCTAAAACAAAGACCCACTGAACCCTGGCAGTCGAACCCCCTAAAACAAAGACCCACTGAACCCCCTAAAACAAAGACCCACTGAACCCTGGTAGTCGAACCATCTAAAACAAAGACCCAATGAACCACAGAACTCAACGAACCCCAGCAGATGAGCCACAGTACCCCGCCTGAACGCCAACGAACCATAACTTGTCTTTATCTAGTACTAATAAACAAGATTCCTCATAATCATTTGCATAATTACGGAGAATAGAACAAAGAGAGGAATACACTTAACCCAAGGAATAATTTAAAAGCAATTAAAACAAGTTGAAGTTTAATTCATTAGTATGTTATATCTGATGAGTGTGTGTGTGTGTGTGTGGAGAGAGAGAGAGAGAGAGAGAGAGAGTGTGTGTGTGTGTGTGTGTGTGTGGAGAGAGAGAGAGAGAGAGTGTGTGTGTGTGTGTGGAGAGAGAGAGAGAGAGTGTGTGTGTGTGTGTGTGTGGAGAGAGAGAGAGAGAGAGAGAGAGAGAGAGAGAGAGAGAGAGAGAGAGAGAGTGTGTGTGTGTGGAGAGAGAGAGAGAGAGAGAGAGAGAGAGAGTGTGTGTGTGTGTAGAGAAAGAGAGTGTGTGTAGAAAAAGTGTGTAGAGAAAAAGAGAGAGATCACACACACACACACACACACACACACGGAGCATCATATAATATAACTCTACGCACTTTACACACACACACACACACACACACACACACACACACACACACACACACTCACTCTCTCTCTCTCTCTCTTTGAGGGCTAGGATAAACTCCTTATCTGAATCAGTATTGAATAGTTAATATTTTGAAGAGTAATGATAATAATGACAAATAATATTAAGTGAATTAATATTGATGATGATGATGATGATGATGAGGATGATGAGGATGATGAGGATGATGGAATTAAAACTTAAATTATAGCGCTAATGGTAAATATAAATAAGATATAAAAACTTCATCGACACTAAATAATAATAATAATAATAATAATAATAATAATAATAATAATAATAATAATTTCTTCAAGTAATAAATTGTTCGGCTATCATAAGTACAGACCAAAGACCATCCAAGGCGGACCTAACCTATTGCGACCACAAATAATGTAAGGCTGTCCAAAACTGATGAGTTGAGACCAGAAATAATGTATGACAGACTAAAATATACAAGACCACAACGACTGTAACGCAGACCAATAATTACACGTCGCGGACCACAAAAGCTTCTCCGATGCCTTGTAATGAGGCTCTTCAACGCCGTATATTCACCATTGTTTGTATACCTGTAGTGGCTATATAAATTATTGAATCTATATAAACCTGTGTGACAATTTTGCCATATAAACGCCTATCAAATGTCTGTCTATGTCTGGGTTTCAGCAATAGACAAAACCTTTATAATGACAACACTTACCTTAGCTGCGGGAGAGGTCAACACAGGGGCCACTACCACCAAAACAAGTGACACCAGTGGCAAGCTTGTGTACATCACCTGCGGCGCTTACCTGGGGAGAAAAATACTTATTAGCTACCAGGTAAAACAGGTAGATGAGCTTACCTGGGGAGAATAATACTAATAATACACATTAGTTACCAGGTATGTCAGGTAGATAAGCTTACCTGGGGAGAATAATACTCATTAGTTACCAGGTAAAACAGGTAGATAAGCTTACCTGGGGAGAATAATACTCATTAGTTACCAGGTAAAACAGGTAGCTAAGCTTACCTGGGGAGAATAATTGTCATTATTTATCCAGGTAGAACAAGTGGCGGTGCAGGAGACTTTAGTGATCTCGAGGTAATACTACTGTACATGTGTTCATTACTCTCAACTTTACGAGGGTCACCACCACCATCTACGGCTCTCACCTCCCCACACAGTCGCCTCAACCCAATAATAATTCTGGTCGAGCATTTAAAACTGACCCGTGGAACTCACAAGCCAAGTACAGGTTTTAGTTATCGCTAAACACACGTCTACATACATCAAGACGGAGGCCATTTTTCACCATCTATGAACCCGAGATTGGTCAAGTCGCTTTACTCTTCCTGTGTAATGCTGAGAAGAAAAATAAGTTTCTGGAAAAGATGGTTTTTGCACCATCATATTTTCTCTGGTTTTACTGATAATGAAAATGTGTCATGAGAGAGGAAAGTATTATTAACGGAGAACCATTGATCACATGGCAGGAAAAACAAGATTAAATTCCTCGAGTTTTCCCAGACCAGAATACTTAGTTACAACACATATTTACTTTATCAGCGTATTAAATAGAAAACTATTGTGGGTTGACTTTAAAAAAAATCCTTTACTTACAAACTCAGAAAAGAAAAAGGAAAAGCAACAAAAAAATAAATAAATAATTAAATATTTCAACAAAACTTTTAGAATGTTTACCACACTCCTGCCACAAGGTACGGCACCAGACCCTCAATAACTCGGTGGACTGGAGGACAAAATTATCATATAATCTGTTAGATAAATCCAAGGAGACTTAAACATTAACATAACTTTATATATCTATTCTGGTTTTTGTTCTTATCGCCGGAGTCACCAAACACAGTGTCTTATAGCTGATGCTGCGGTGGCGGTGGCAGTGGGTAATGGTGGTGGTGGTGGCGAGTGTATTTTAATTTTAATTCTCTTTTCAAGGTAATAGGTCAAGTTTCCCTCTCTGTCCCGCCATCTGGGTCACCATACATTACTACATATCCTTTTAACACGAGTTAAATATCATGCACCACTAATCTGGGTCACATTTTAGTGTGCGGCGGAGTCGTACATCCGAGCGTCATTCTCTAAGGCCTGGCCCAGCTGCTGGCTCCTTCCCGGCCTTCTCAGAATCACTCAAAGACTTCATTGACGGCAGCAGATATTTTCACCACGATTTCTCTTCACTTGTATAAGACCTGTCTACTTTACTTTCCCCGATAATATTTATAATTTGTGTCGTAAATATATATATATTTTTAATATTATTGTTTTTCTTGTGTTTTCTTAATAAATTACACAGGTAGGGTTCCTTTAAGTTAAGACGGTATACATCATTGGGTATATATTTCGTCAGTCAGATGTTCACCTCCACAATGAGAGCCATTCACGTCTCTGTTGAGGTAAGGTAAAGCTTTTGTAGTCCTCAGTCGCTGGTTCACGGAGGAGGAGCACCACAGTATCTACCTCCTGCGGGACTACTGGTCAAATCTTTCTCGTAATGGTCTCTGTGGTCCATACCTGACTGTTGGGTCTCTTCTGATCTCCTTGGCCTTCTGTGACTCTTCTGATCTCCCTGACCTTCTGTGACTCTTCTGATCTCCCTGACCTTCTGTGACTCTTCTGATCTCCCTGACCTTCTGTGACTCCTCTGATCTCCCTGACCTTCTGTGACTCTTCTGATCTCCCTGACCTGTGACTCTTCTGATCTCCCTGACCTTCTGTGACTCTTCTGATCTCCCTGACCTTCTGTGACTCTTCTGATCTCCCTGACCTTCTGTGACTCTTCTGATCTCCCTGACCTTCTTTAAATCTTCTGATCTCCCTGACCTTCTGTGACTCTTCTGATCTCCCTGACCTTCTGTGACTCTTCTGATCTCCCTGACCTTCTGCGACTCTTCTGATCTCCCTGACCTGTGACTCTTCTGATCTCCCTGACCTTCTGTGACTCTTCTGATCTCCCTAACCTTCTTTAAATCTTCTGATCTCCCTGACCTTCTGTGACTCTTCTGATCTCCCTGACCTGTGACTCTTCTGATCTCCCTGACCTTCTGTGACTCTTCTGATCTCCCTGACCTATGACTCTTCTGATCTCCCTGGCCTTCAGTGACTCTTCTGATCTCCCTGACCTTCTGTGACTCTTCTGATCTCCCTGACCTTCTGCGACTCTTCTGATCTCCCTGACCTGTGACTCTTCTGATCTCCCTTGAGTGGTATTCTGTGACCAGTAGCTGTTACCGGTGGCATCCCTGTTCACCTAGCAGCAAAGTAGGTACCTGCTGTAAATCGAAAGTTGCGAATTCGTATTCAGGGGTAAGTTGTTGGAGCTTCCAATAACTTGCTTAGACATAAACCACTGACTCTTCAGGCTTCTACGCCCTTAACTCATGAGACATAAAGGCAAGCATGAGCTTAGCATGCTTCCCTGTTGGGCGCTGTAAACGCTTCTGCGCTTCACCTTACACAATTGATTTTTGAATTTGCCGCTTGCAGCGGCTACTTTATTGTGCACCCCACACTCATCCTGTGAGCGGTAGCGCAAAAGGATTACAGAGTAGGGTTTACAAAGGGTCATAATAATTAACCCCGGTTGTCAGGATATTATGGCACTGAAAGTTACACAGTATTTCATTTACATTATTTGTTTAGTTCTATACATAAAGGGTAACTTATTCACAAATGCGTGAGAACAGGCGTGTGAGGCAGTATGTCTGGCCTCACACTTTGTTATTCACATTTACGTGGGAGGTATTCAAGCACATTGCGTATTTGGTTCTGTACATGAGAACTGACATAGATACTAAGTGCAAAAAAGTGGATACAATCTTAATATGTCGGCTATCTTGCCATTAGAGATGAAGTGTTGTGCCATTTCACACACAGTGTGCTTGGACCTGTCCCTAAAAGGTTCTATCTTCACACAGTCGAGGACGTAGTGTTCAAGTGTGTGGCCATATGTATGGCCACACACTTTACATTTAGTTTTGTTTACATCTGCTTGAGGAACATACTGCCAAAGGTTACACAAGATGTAGGGGACGGGGGGTGGGGTGCGACACGCTTGGCTACACACACACACACACACACATCACCTGTACAACAACCACCGCTCACTAATTAAATCTACATCGATCATCTCACCTGAACAAGAAGCCGATAAAAACCTGAGGCAACTACAGGACTCAGATACCCCCCTCCCCCACCCCCCCCTCCTCCAGGTACTCCGTGTAGGGATGTTAACTGGGTTGTCTTGTGGGGCCTCAGAGTGGGAATGACAAGACAGGTATGGGCCAACACAGGTATGGGTCAACACTGGTATGGGCCAACACAGGTATCGTCAGGTGGGTCAATTAGCTACCGGCAAAAAAATAAAAAAAAATAGTATCGACGACTAATCACCATCATCACCACCATCGCCATCGTCACCGCCATCAACACCATCATCCTCACCACCATCAACACCATAATCATCACCACGATCGCCATTATCACCACCATCATCTCCAACATCACTAATATCACCACCACCATCATCACCATCACCACCACCTTTTTTCACCTGATAACTAAACACGCTACTTGGGAGAGTTAGGTTAGCTTAGGTTAGGTTAGGTTAGGTTAGCTTAGGGTAGGGTAGGGTAGGGTAGGGTAGGGTAGGTTAGGTTAGGTTAGGGTAGGTTAGCTTAGCTTAGGTTAGGGTAGGTTAGGTTAGGGTAGGTTAGGTTAGGGTAGGGTAGGGTAGGTTAGGTTAGGTTAGGTTAGCCAGCGTTAGGGTGTCTTAATCATCAGGAGAAATAAGCTGGTTGACATACTGTACATTGAGTTGGTCGGCAGAAAGTGAGAGTAGAGGCAGAGGAAGGAGTGTTGACTAGGGGCCCCCATTCACTTCTCTCTAATTCACAACACAACCACAACACCACAACCACAACACCTTTAACACAACCATAACACTTCAACTACAACATCAATCACAATATCACAACTACAACACCAACTACAACATCAACCATAACACAAAAACCATAACACTATAACCATAACACTATAACCACAGCACTACAACCAGAATACTACAACTACATCACTACAACCACAATACTACAACCACAACACTACAACCACAATACTACAACCACAACAATACAACCATAGCACTACAACCACAACACACCAACCAAAACACCACAACCACAACACCTTTACCACAACCATAACACTACAACCACAACCTCAATCACAATGCCACAACTACATCACAACTACACCACAACCACAACACCAACTACAACACTATAACTACACCACAACCACAACACCAACTACAACGCTATAACTACACCACAACCACAACATCAACTACAACACTATAACTGCACAACACCAACTACACCACTATAACTACACCACAACCACCAACTACAACACTATAATTACACCACAACCACAACTACAACACTATAGCTACACCACAACCACAACTACAACACTATAGCTACACCACAACCACAACACCAACTACAACACTAAAACTACACCACAACCACAACACTATAACTACACCACAACCACAACACCAACTACAATACTATAGCTACACCACAACCACAACACCAACTACGACACTATAACTGCACCATAACCACAACACTATAAACAACATTAGGTTTGTGGTCACCGGGACAACCTCCAGATGCTAGGGTCGTGTGCTGGGGACTGGAATTTCCTGTTGGGAACGTCTTCGCTACACACGTCTCCCAGAACACCTGAAGTAGACCTCACCACTACACAGCCCCCAGTACACCTGTAGGAGACCTCACCACTACACAGCCCCCAGTACACCTGTAGACCTCACCACTACACGGCTCCAGTACACCTGTAGGAAACCTCACGACTACAAAGCCCCCAGTACACCTGTAGACCTCACCACTACACGGCTCCAGCACACCTGTAGGAGACCTCACCACTACAAAGCCCCCAGTACACCTGTAGACCTCACCACTACACGGCTCCAGCACACCTCAGCAATTTGGTAATATGAAAACTTCCTCCACCACTCACTGTCTTGTCAGCTTTCTCGACTACATATACCGCCATCTGGAAAAACGAAAAACGTCTGTGGCTGTCGCCTTCATTGACTTCACCAAAGCTTTTGACCTAATCGACCACAATTTAATCCCCAACAAAGCTATCGACCTTGGGTTTCGAAGAGGTCTTAAGCCGTGGCTCACAGACTTCCTCAGTGACGAACGCCAAGCCGTACACTTCCGAGGGGCTGTCTCCACTTTTCAGTTACTCGCCTGTGGCGTCCCCCAAGGCACCAAGATGGGACCGCTCTGCTTCCTTAAGCTTATCAATTATGCCCTAAGAGAAACCCCTGCTCGCTGTAAATATGTCGACGACTCCACCATTGGGATCAGTGTCAATAACTCTGCTCCCAATTATACCGCCCTCCAGGATTTATTGAACAGTCTCCAAGATTGGGCCACCAACAACCACGTCACCATCAACCATACCAAGACCATGGTTATGCACATCAACCTCTCCTCCGACGTTATCCCGCCCCCTTCCATTACTTTAGGCCCCAACACATTCCAGGTTGTAGACTCCACTAAGCTCCTCGGCGTCACCATAGACAACAATCTAAATTGGAAAACACACGGCAGTAAAGTTGTCAAAGCCTTCAGTTTCCGTCTCCACCTCCTCCGCCGACTAAAGTCCCTCGATGTTCCTGCGCCTGAGCTCCTCAGTGTTTACTCAGCATTCATACTTCTCAAGCTCACCGATGCCTCCCTTACCTGGTCTTCCTCCCTAAATGCCACACAACGTAAACACCTAGAAAAAGTGCAAAAGAGGGCATGCAAGATTATTCTCGCCCTCCCCATACTTCACATGTCAAGAAGAGCTCAACACACTGACCCTCTCGGCTCTCTCTGATCATTACCGCGACCTCATCTGCAAATTTGGCTAGAAGCTTCTGCACCATCCTCGACACCGGCTTCTACTTTCACCCGAAATCCCTCGTACGGCAAATGCTGTTCGACACCACAACAGCGTCCAGCACATACGAGCACGTACTGATCGCTATACGAACAGCCCAGTCCCAACCATTGTAAAAATTATCAGTAGCTTGTAATCAACCAGTGTATTCACTCCCAGTCAATCTTACCTTTTTGCACTGTCACTATGTTGAAATACCCTGTAGTATAACCTTCTCCCCGCCTAGTTATCATATATCATACTTATATCACTTATGTTATTTGTATATTATTTGTTAATCAACAGACCCATTCCCCCATTATGTAACTGCATATTTTCAGCCTTCCGGTTGCCATGCTCATTCAATAATCCGTTAATTATTATTAGTAGTAGTACACTTGTAAGAGACCTCGCCACTACACAGCCCCAGTACACCTGTAGGAGACCTCGCCACTACACAGCCCCAGTACACCTGTAGGAGACCTCACCACTACAACCCCAGTACACCGCACCACTACAGCCCCACGATTACAGCCCTTACTTAGTACACCTGTAGACCTCACCACTACAGCCCCCAATACACCTGTAGATATCATCACTATAACCCCAATACACCTGTAGACCTCACCACTACAGCCCCAAAACACCTGTAGACCCCATCACTACAGCCCAATACACCTGTAGACCTCACCACTGCAGCCCCAGTACACCTGTAGACCTCACCACTACATCCCAATACACCTGTAGACCTCACCACTACAGCCCAATACACCTGTAGACCTCACCACTACAGCCCAATACACCTGTAGACCTCACCACTACAGCCCAATACGCCTGTAGACCTCACCACTACAGCCCAATACACCAGTAGACCTCACCACTACAGCCCAATACACCTGTAGACCTCACCACTACAGCCCAATACACCTGTAGACCTCACCACTGCAGCCCAATACACCTGTAGACCTCACCACTACAGCCCAATACACCAGTAGACCTCACCACTACAGCCCAATACACCTGTAGACCTCACCACTACAGCCCAATACACCAGTAGACCTCACCACTGCAGCCCCAGTACACCTGTAGACCTCAACACTACAGTCCAATACACCTGTAGACCTCACCACTACAGCCCAATACACCTGTAGACCTCACCACTATAGCCCAATACACCTGTAGACCTCACCACTACAGCCCAATACACCTGTAGACCTCACAACTACAGCCCAATACACCTGTAGACCTCACCACTATAGCCCAATACACCTGTAGACCTCACCACTACAGCCCAATACACCTGTAGACCTCACAACTACAGCCCAATACACCTGTAGACCTCACCACTACAGCCCAATACACCTGTAGACCTCACCACTACAGCCCAATACACCTGTAGACCTCACCACTACAGCCCAATACACCTGTAGACCTCACCACTACAGCCCAATACACCTGTAGACCTCACCACTACAGCCCAATACACCTGTAGACCTCACCACTACAGCCTGTCAACACAGCGTCTTACAAGGACACGATCAACATTCCTTCTCCTCGAGTTTCAGTCTCTAGTCCACCTCGACCTTGACTACATCTTTCTTCACCACCTCACACTGGACATATATACACCGCCTGGAGATACATATACACCGCCTGGAGATACATATACACGGCCTGGAGATACATATACACCGCCTGGAGATACATATACACGGCCTGGATATACATATACACCGCCTGGAGATACATATACACCGCCTGGAGATACATATACACCGCCTGGAGATACATATACACCGCCTGGAGATACATATACACGGCCTGGAGATACATATACACCGCCTGGAGATACATATACACCGCCTGGAGATACATATACACGGTTCAGGGGTCATACCGTAACAGATGGTGATGTGACGAAGGGTGTGACGTGAAGGGTGTGGCGAAGGACGTAGCGTGAGGGAGATAACGTGAGAGGTGTGACGAAGGGTGTGACGTGAAGGGTGTGGCGAAGGACGTAGCGTGAGGGAGATAACGTGAGAGGTGTGACGAAGGGTGTGACGTGAAGGGTGTGGCGAAGGACGTAGCGTGAGGGAGATAACGTGAGAGGTGTGACGAAGGGTGTGACGTGAAGGGTGTGGCGAAGGACGTAGCGTGAGGGAGATAACGTGAGAGGTGTGACGAAGGGTGTGACGTGAAGGGTGTGGCGAAGGACGTAGCGTGAGGGAGATAACGTGAGAGGTGTGACGAAGGGTGTGACGTGAGGTTCGCGGTCACGCAATGTTATCAACCTGACAAGTAAGGTTAGGGAGGGGGTTCTGCCAAGGTCCTCCCCCCAGCCTAGCATTATTCCCACAGGTCCCCTCCTACCCACAATGCTCGCCTAGTGCCACCCCCAGGTCCCATCCCCAGGCCCCCACGCTCCCCCAGGTAAGACTCAACACAAGGCGTGGCCAGTAGAAAGTGTTGCAGCAACTATCGCACACTATTACCTGCGTGAATCATTACAACACCTGCCAGCTATGGTGATTACCTGAGCACGATCACCCACTAACTTTCTTTCACCCTTTAACTAGCTCGTTCATCCATTAACTCTCGATGACCCATTAACGCCTCGTTATTAGTGACCAGCTGGCATGGTAACACCCTCATGACCCATTGGGGAAATGGCCTGGAAGGGGGGGGGGGGGCGTAACGGAGTGTGACCTGGCATTATGAAAAACTTAGGGTGATGCCTGAGTGACCCTATCGATGACTGTGACCTAAACTGATAATTGAGTGACATACAGTGATGACTGAGTGACCTACAGTGGTGACTGAGTGACATACAGTGATGACTGAGTGACCTACAGTGGTGACTGAGTGACCTACAGTGATGACTGAGTGACCTTATCGGTGACTGTGACCTGGAGTGATGACTGAGCGACCTATCCTAGAGTGATGACTTGAGTGACCCGGAGGCTGATGAATATACGCGACTATGAGACCTTGCTTATAAATAAAATAAATATCGAAGTGATAACCGTGGTAACCTACTGATATGTTCTTATTACCACCAGGCTATGTGTACTATTCCAGATGATACTAAATGTTACATAATACTTCCTTAAGATAAATGTACAGTATATATCAGGTGCCTACAGGAGAGCTCAGGTTCTCAACTGGCTCAGCCATGTTAATATTGTTATTATTATCCACTCTGTATCTGTGTTTTTCTGGCTAAATAAACTGTTATAATTAAATTCAATTCAATGCTTGGAATGGGGGGAGGGGGGATCCTCAGGGCAAATAGGAACCTCTGTTATTCATAAACTTGATCTTACGCAATGACATCCTGCCGCCAGCAACAAACACAACGAGTGTATACATTATTTGGGTCAGGTCTGCTCATCACAATAATATAATTAGACAGTAAGATAATGGTGTATTCTCTCACAACAATACAACAGTGTGCTGCTTCTGTGTCGAGATTATTATACTGTATAGTCAGTATTAGTTAACAGCATGTTCATAAACCGTGTATTATTATAGTTAGTATTAGTTAAAAGTATTTCCTGTTGATTAGCTACACCAGCTCGTTTCACCTTCAAAACTTTGGAATGCCTATCCTAAAGCGTATCTAACCTAACCTAACATAAAGATTATCTAACCGAACCTAACCTAACCTAACCTAACCTAACCTAAAGATTATCAAACCTAACCTAATATAAAGCTATCTAACCACACCTAACATAAAGCTTATCCAACCTAACCTAACAAAGATTATCTAACCAAACCTAACATAAAGCTTATCTAACCTACCCTAACATAAAGCTTATCTAACCTAATATAAAGCATATCTAACCTAACCTAACTCAAACCTGCAGATAGTGTTAGAGTTTAATAATCAGGTGGAGTTAGCTTGGGGTAGGAAGGGGTAGGGGGGGGGGGGGGGAGGCAAACATCAGGTGAGCGGAAATCACTACATACTGTACGATGGACCAATTACCATCAGCATACAGACACAGGCGCCACCACCCACACCAGGATCTTTTGATAGTAAGTTGATGATTATTAGTTGTTCACCACTACCCTGCCCTGCCCTGCCCTGCCCTGTCCTTCACCGGTGTCCTGCCCTTCCCTTCACCATTACCCTTCCCGTCATCACTGCCCTGCCATGCTCTTCATCAGTGTCCTGCCATTCCCTTCATCACAGCACTTCCCTTCACCATTACCCTTCCCTTTATCACTGCCCTTCCCTTCACCACCTCCCTTCACTTCACCACTGCCCTTCACTTCATCACAGCCCTGCCCTGCCCTGCCCTGCCCTGCCCTGCCCTGCCCTTCACCACCCCCTTTACTTCACCACTGCCCTTCACCCACAGGAACTATAACAACCACAAGTACGAAGGTGAAAGCGACAATATAATCTGCCTGGAGGTGTAGTGTATGTGAGGGTGCGGCAGGGTGCGGCGTCGAGGGGGATTGGGTGCAACAGGGGGCTGGGTGCGGCGGCAGGGGGGGGGGGGGGGGGCTTGGTGCGACGGGGGGGGCTTGGTGCGACGGCGGGGGCTAGGTGCAACGGCGGGGGCTAGGTCCAACGGCAGGGGCTAGGTGCAACGGCAGAGGCTAGGTGCAACGGCGGGGGCTAGGTACTGCGTCGCGAGGGCATGGATGCGGTAGCGAAGACTGGGTGCGACAGGGGTTGGGTGCGGCGCCTGAGAATGTCGGAGGAGGTCAGTTGAGAAATGTCATCACTTAACGAAATCGGGAGTTGGTGAGTATTAGGTCGATACAGGTGTTACAAGTGCTACAGGTCGATACAGGTGTTACAGGTGTTACAAGTCGATACAGGTGTTACAGGTCGATACAGGTGTTACAGGTGTTACAAGTGTTACAGGTCGATACAGGTGTTACAGGTGTTACAAGTGTTACAGGTCGATACAGGTGTTACAAGTGTTACAGGTCGATACAGGTGTTACAGGTGTTACAGGTCGATACAGGTGTTACAGGTGATACAAGTGTTGCAGGTCGTTACAGGTGTTACAAGTGTTACAGGTGTTACAGGTGATACAAATGTTACAGGTCGATACAGGTGCTACAAGTCTTACAAGTGTTACGGGTGATACAAGTGTTACAGGTGATACAGGTGATGCAGGTGTTACAGGTGTTACAGGTGTTACAGGTGTTACAAGAGTGATACATGACAAGTACACAACAGTGAGGTAATACCAATCCAGGAAAAAAATTCACAGAATAAAGTCAGAAAAAAATCCAAACCTAACCTAACCTAACCAAACCAAACCTAGCCTACCCTAACCAAACCTAGCCTAACCCAACCTAACCTAACCTAACCTAACCAAACCTAGCCTACCCTAACCAAACCTAGCCTAACCCAACCTAACCTAACCTAACCTAACCCAACCTAACCTAACCTAACCTAACCTAACCTAACCCAACCTAACCTAACCTAACCAAACCTAACCTAACCCAACCTAACCTAACCAAACCTAGCCTAACCTAACCCAACCTAACCTAACCTAACCTAACCTAACCAAACCAACACTACTTATACGCAAACCTAGCCATACCAACTAACCTAACTCCTAAGCCATAACCTAGCACTACCCCTAACACCAAACCCTAGCCTAACCCTCAACCTAACCTACTACACCTAACAAACCTAGCCTAACCCAACCCAACCTAACCTAACCTAACCTAACCAAACCTAGCCTACCCTAACCAAACCTAGCCTAACCCAACCCAACCTAACCTAACCTAACCTAACCTAACATACGCGTAATGCCATCATATATAAATTGTGTTGTCAATGTGTACAAGTCATGTATTGTCAGTTAATAAGTAACTTAAGATATTTATTTTTTTTAACTGTTAAAGATATTTATATAAAATGTGACTTTTCTTCCAAGTCAAAATTGTGACTTTTTTCCTGCGACTTTATTTCCGTTCACCGGTATTACATGTCACCTTCCCTAGTCTGAGCTACACCTGATCCCGTAAACAAAAGGTAACTTACGTCCAATGATACAACACCTCCACCCCGTGATGAGGCAGAGCAGTTGAGAGGACGGTTCCTGCCACTAAACACACACATTGTTTACACCGCCATGTTATGTATATGTAAACTAATAACACTGTACAAACAAACTTTTTTCTCTTTTGTACATATTGAGTAGTAATTGAGTGTACACACAGCGTCACGTACAAATTTACTACTGCACATCGTGCTTATACTGACATAGTACTACGGTGTACATACGGTATTACTTCAGTCATTACTTCAGTGTACTTTACTACTGTACAGTACACTGTGGTTACTGCCCTGTGTTAGAAGAGTGTTTTTTACCTCAACCAGAAAGACCCCCCCTCTACCATCCCCGGCAGGACCCCTTCTAACACCGCTAGCAGGACCCCCTTTTTAACACCCCCAGCAGGAAGTGTGAAGGGTCCAGCAGCCACTGTCAGGACTTCCCGGCTTATCACATCTTCGGGAAACGACGGCAGGGAGGGCGAGAGACACGATGATCGGGACATATTAGGCCAGACACAGACATAAACATAATGGAGGTTCCTGTCTGCCAGCCACCCGTCTTGCTTGGTCTTCAGACATCCACCATCACCTTCTGTCTGTCTGTCTCTCGCTCTTTATTATCATCATCATCATCATCATCATCATAAAAAATGTAAACAACAAACTATAACGTAACTGACAATAGCGGATAAAAAGAAAAACAACATTATGGATAACGAATACGATTCAACAACATGATTTAGAGAACAATGATAAGAGGCAGTGTGGCGGTTAGGTCACCCCTCAAGAAGCCGCAGGTAGCTTTAGCCGGGGCAGGGCTTGGTGGGTGGGGTGGGGTGGGAAGAAGCCGTAACTTACATCATGTATTAACCCTGCATTACTTAAAATATATTTGACGGGAAAATCGCTGGAACCGACGCTGACCATAAACTGAGGTGATGTTTCATGCTTAGTAAGCTGTAATAGTCTGACACCCACCCCACCCCTTCCCTTACCACCTTCACCACCACTACCACCATCCCTAGCACCCTCACCACAACCACTACCACCATCCCTGGCACCCTCACCACCACCACTACCACCATCCCTAGCACCCTCACCACCACCACTACCACCATCCCTGGCACCCTCACCACCACCACTACCACCATCCCTAGCACCCTCACCACCACCACTACCGCCATCACAACCACTTCTCCGTTCACCCTGACCACCCCTTCCCCTACCACCCTCACCACTCCCACCACCATCCCTGGCACCACCCTCACAACCCCTTCCCCTACCACCCTCACAACCCCTTCCCCTACCACCCTCACTACCCCTTCCCCTACCACCCTCACCACTCCCACCATCATCCCTGACACCACCCTCACAATCCCTTCCCCTACCACCCTCACAACCCCTTCCCATACCACCCTCCCGGACACCACCACCACCCCTACTCCACTGTAGCACACAATCAGGTGCCACAGTGCCAGGATTAACCTTCAGTACTCGTGACACACAGCGTTAGGATGCCACTGTGTTCACGGGTATGGTCTTTTCCCACCCTGATCTCCCCCGACGAGTTAGACAGGTTTTGTTCCTGCACTCACGCCCGTTACACCTACACCCACGCCCGCTACACCTACACCCACGCCCGCTGCACCTACGCCCACGCCCGCTACACCTACACCCACGCCCGCTACACCTACACCCACTGCACCTACGCCCACGCCCGCTACACCTACGCCCACGACACCTACACCCACGCCCGCTACACCTACGCCCACGCCCGCTGCACCTACACCCGCAACACCTACACCCACGCACGCTGCACCCACGCTTGATACACCCACGCCCGCTACACCTACGCCCACGCCCGCTGCACCTACACCCGCAACACCTACACCCACGCACGCTGCACCCACGCTTGATACACCCACGCCCGCTATACCTACACCCACGCCCGCTGCATCTACACCCGCTACACCTACACCCACGTACGCTGCACTCACGCTTGATACACCCACGCCCGCTACACCTACACCCACGCCAGCTACACCTACACCCACGCCCGCTACACCTACGCCCGCCACAGCTACACCCGCTACACCTACACCCACGCACGCTACACCACGCCCACTACACCTACACCCACGCCCGTTACACCTACACCAGCTATACCTACACCCACGCACGCTCCACCACGCCCACTACACCTACACCCACGCCCGCCAAAGCTACACCCACGCCCGTTACACCTACACCCGCTACACCTACACCCACGCACGCACGCTACACCACGCCCGTTACACCCACGCCCGTTACACCCACGTCCGCTACACCTATACCCACGCCCGTTACACCTACACCCGCTACAATTACATCCACGTCCGCTGCACCCACGCCCGCTTCACCTACACCTGCGACACCTACACCCTCTACACCCGCCACAGCTACACCATCTACACCCACACCCGCTACACCTACACCCACGCATGCTACACCCACGCCCGCTACACATACACCTACGCCTGCTACACATACTCCTACGCTCGCCACAGCTACACCCTCTACACCCGCCATAGCTACACCCTCTGCACCCACACCCGCTACACCTACACCCACGCCCGCTGCACCCACGCCCGTTACACCTACACCCGCCACAGCTACACCTTCTACACCCACACCCGCTACACCTACACCCACGCACGCTACACCCACGCCTGCTACACATACACTTACGCCCGCTACACTTACACCCACGCCCGCTACACCTACACCCACGCACGCTACACCTACGCCGTTACACCTACACCCACGCCCGCTACACCTACTCTCGCTACACCTACACCCGCTACACCTACACCCACGCCCGCTACACCTACTTTCGCTACACCTACACCCGCTACACCTACACCCACGCCCGCTTCACCTACACCCGTTACACCTACACCTACACCCGCTACACCTACACCCACGCACGCTACATCTACACCCGCTACACCTAAACCTACACCCGCTACACCTACATCCACTCACGCTATACCTACACCACCACGCACTACACCTAAACCACCACCACACTACACCACTAACACAACCAGACAAAATATCAACCAACACCAACAAACAAAATCTCCACCACTACGCTACACCACAACGATACACCATGACTACACCATAACACCAAAGCACGACACATCCACTACACCACCATCACTATCACTGCACCACAACACCAAAGCATACAAACACCCACCATACCACAATTACCACACCAACACTAACACCATCACTACACCACCACACCACATCATTAACACACCACACTACACCACACCACTATCACACCACACCATCACCACGCCGGTAGGTTGTAGAATATATTAAACTTGTCTGGTCTTATTTCAAGTGATATGGGGCCCAGTTCTGATAGGCTCAAGTTTGAACCTAACCTAAGTGAGACCCATTAGGCAAGGTTCACTATCACCAGTACCTCCCGATAGAGGGGCGAGGTGTGTCATATTACCTGAAGGTGTTGTCCTCGAGCACCTCAAGTACCCGGCCAAAGGTAAAGAGTTCTACTTCACCCCTACCTTCTCCTAGCCCTGCCTCCCCCCCCCCCCAGCTTAACCCCTATCCTACCCGTCCAACACCATAACCAGCCCCCATTTAACCGTCTTAGGGTGGTGTTGACGGGGCGTTGCCTGTCTAACAATCTTGTTAATTGGTCGGAGGCGTGAAGAGGAGGTGTCCGTGTACAGGTGTGGGCCAGGCCGAGTGTTGTGTTGAGACATTACCGGCAGCGCTCACACAATTAAGAGGTGATCCCGGTTGTTGTTTTTTGTTTTGTTTTTGTGTGTGCGTGTGTGTGTGTGTGTGTGTGTGTACCAACATGTATATATTCAGTAATAAAGCTAACTGAGACCATCATCATTAAGAGAGTTAGTCATGGTAGCTGTCATATTAACTCCTACACCGGTCAACATTTATATTAAGTCCGTGGCAGGAGGAGGAGGAGAAGGTCACTGACCGGAGTACCCCCTTGGGAAGATGGTCAATAATTCGGCCACAGTCCTCACCAGCCACGACCTTCAGTATTGAGGGCGAGTGTTACTTGACTTGCTTAACTATATACACTCATTCACTCACTACACGATATACTAACACGACTGAATATTTAATGCTGTTAAATAATCACACACACACACACACACACACACACACACACACACACACACACACACACACACACACACACATGATCTCGGCCTAAGCCAATGAGGGCTATTTAAGATTTAGAGATGAATATGGGTGGGTACATGAGAGGAGGGAACCCGTGAGTGGTGGAGGGCAGGGGTAGTAGTGGTGATGGTGGAGGGAAGGGGTAGAGGTGGTGATGGTGATGGTGGGCAGGGGTAGTAGTGGTGATGGTGGAGGGAAGGGGTAGAGGTGGTGATGGTGATGGTGGGCAGGGGTAGTAGTGGTGATGGTGGTGGTCGACAGGAGTAGTAGTAGTGATGGTGGTTATGGGCAGGGGTAGTAGTGGTGATGGTGGTGGTGGGCATGGGTAGTAGTGGTGATGGTGGTGGTGGGCAGGGATAGTAGTGGTGATGGTGGTGGGCAAATAGTAGTAGTGGTGGTGATGGGCAGAGGTAGTAGTGGTGATGGTGGTGGTGGGCAGGTGGTAGTAGTGGTGATGGTGGTGGTGGGCAGGGGTAATAGTGGTGATGGTGGTGGAGGGCAGGGGTAGTAGTGGTGATGGTGGTGGTCGACAGGAGTAGTAGTAGTGATGGTGGTTATGGGCAGGGGTAGTAGTGGTGATGGTGGTGGTGGGCATGGGTAGTAGTAGTGATGGTGTTGGTGGGCAGGGGTAGTAGTGGTGATGGTGGTGGGCAGGGGTAGTAGTGGTAATGGTGGTGGTGGGCAGGGGTAGTAGTGGTGATGGTGGTGGTGGGCAGGGGTAGTAGTGGTGATGGTTGTGGTGGGTAGGGAAGTAGTAGTGATGGTGGTTGTGGGCAGGGGTAGTAGTAGTGATGGTGGTGGTGGTGGGCAAGGGTAGTAGTAGTGATGGTGGTGGTGGGCATGGGTAGTAGTAGTAGTGATGGTGGTGGTGGTGGGCAGGGGTAGTAGTGGTGGTGGTGGGCAGGGGTAGTAGTGGTGATGGTGGTGGTGGGCAGGGGTAGTAGTAATGATGGTGGTGGTGGGCAGGGGTAGTAGTAGTGATGGTGGTGGTGGGCAGGGGTAGTAGTGGTGATGGTGGTGGTGGGAAGAGGTAGTAGTGGTGATTGTTGTGATGGGCAGGGGTAGTAGTGGTGATGGTGGTGGTCGGCAGGGGTAGTAGTGGTGATGGTGGTTATGGGCAAGGGTAGTAGTGATGATGGTGGTGGAGGGTAGGGGTAGTAGTGGTGATGGTGGTGGTGGTGGGCAGGGGCAGTAGTGATGATGGTGGTGGTGGGCAGAGGTAGTAGAAGTGATGGTGGTGGTGGGAAGGGGTAGTAGTGATGATGGTGGTGGAGGGTAGGTGTAGTAGTGATGATGGTGGTGGAGGGCAGGGGTAGTAGTGGTGATGGTGGTGGTGGAGGGCAGGGGTAGTAGTGATGATGGTGGTGGAGGGCAGGGGTAGTAGTGATGATGGTGGTGGTGGGCAGGGGTAGTAGTGGTGATGGTGGTGGTGGAGGGTAGGGGTAGTAATGGTGGTGGTGGGCAGGGGTAGTAGTGGTGATGGTGATGGTGATGGTGGGCAGGGGTAGTAGTGATGATGGTGGTGGAGGGCAGTGGTAGTAGTGGTCATGGTGGAGGAGGGCAGGGGTAGTAGTGGTGATGGTGGTGGAGGGCAGGGGTAGTAGTGGTGATGATGGTGGTGGAGGGCAGGGGTAGTAATGGTGGTGGTGGTGGAGGGCAGGGGTAGTAGTGGTGATGGTGGTGGTGGAGGGCAGGGTTAGTAGTGGTCATGGTGGTGGAGGGCAGGGGTAGTAGTGGTGATGGTGGTGGAGGGTAGGGGTAGTAGTGATGATGGTGGTGGTGGAGGGGAGGGGTAGTAGTGGTGATGGTGGTGGAGGGCAGGGGTAGTAGTGATGATGGTGGTGGAGGGCAGGGGTAGTAGAGGTGATGGTGGTGGTGGGCAGGGGTAGTAGTGATGATGGTGGTAGAGGGTAGGGGTAGTAGTGATGATGGTGGTGGTGGAGGGCAGGGGTAGTAGTGATGATGGTGGTGGAGGGTAGGGGTAGTAGTGATGATGGTGGTGGTGGAGGGGAGGGGTAGTAGTGGTGGTGGTGGTGTAGGGCAGGGGTAGTAGTGATGATGGTGGTGGTGGTGGGAAGGGGTAGTAGTGATGATGGTGGTGGAGGGTAGGGGTAGTAGTGATGATGGTGGTGGTGGAGGGGAGGGGTAGTAGTGGTGGTGGTGGTGGGAAGGGGTAGTAGTGATGATGGTGGTGGTGGAGGGGAGGGGTAGTAGTGGTGATGGTGGTGGAGGGTAGGGGTAGTAGTGGTGATGGTGGTGGTGGTGGGAAGGGGTAGTAGTGATGATGGTGGTGGTGGAGGGGAGGGGTAGTAGTGGTGGTGGTGGTGTAGGGCAGGGGTAGTAGTGATGATGGTGGTGGTGTAGGGCAGGGGTAGTAGTGATGATGGTGGTGGTGGAGGGGAAGGGTAGTAGTGGTGGTGGTGGTGTAGGGCAGGGGTAGTAGTGGTGATGGTGGTGGTCGGCAGGGGTAGTAGTGGTGATGGTGGTGGTGGGCAGAGGTAGTAGAAGTGATGGTGGTGGTGGGCAGGGGTAGTAGTCGTGATGGTGGTGGTGGGCAGAGGTAGTAGTAGTAGTGATGGTGGTGGTGGGCAGAGGTAGTAGTAGTAGTGATGGTGGTGGTGGGCAGAGGTAGTAGTGGTGATGGTGGTGGTGGGAAGGGGTAGTAGTGGTGATGGTGGTGGTGGGCAGAGGTAGTAGAAGTGATGGTGGTGGTGGGCAGAGGTAGTAGTAGTGATGGTGGCGGTGGGCAGAGGTAGTAGTAGTGATGGTGGTGGTGGGCAGAGGTAGTAGTGGTGATGGTGGTGGAGGGCAGGGGTAGTAGTGGTGATGGTGGTGGTGGTGGGCAGGGGCAGTAGTGGTGATGGTGGTGGTGGGCAGGGGTAGTAGTAGTGATGGTGGTGGTGGGCAGAGGTAGTAGTAGTGATGGTGGTGGTGGGAAGGGGTAGTTGTGGTGATGGTGGTGGAGGGTAGGGGTAGTAGTGGTGATGTTGGTGGTGGTGGGCAGGGGCAGTAGTGGTGATGGTGGTGGAGGGCAGGGGTAGTAGTGGTGATGGTGGTGGTGGTGGGCAGGGGCAGTAGTGGTGATGGTGGTGGTGGGCAGAGGTAGTAGTAGTGATGGTGGTGGTGGTGGGAAGGGGTAGTTGTGGTGATGGTGGTGGAGGGTAGGGGTAGTAGTAGTGATGGTGGTGGTGGTGAGAAAGGGAAGTAGGTAGGGCAGGGGCAGTAAGGGTAGTAGCCAAGGAAGGAGAAAGAGGGCAGGGGTGAGCCAGGGAAGGAGCAAGAGGGCAGGCGTGAGCCAGGGAAGGAGTAAGAGGGCAGGGGTGAGCCACGGAAGGAGTAAGAGGGCAGGGGAGAGCCAGGGAAGGAGTAAAAGGTCAGGGGTGAGCCAGGGAAGGAGCAAGAGGGCAGGGGTGAGCCAGGGAAGGAGTAAAGGGGTCAGAGGTGAGCCAGGGTAGGAGTAAGGGATCAGGGGTGAGCCTGGGAAGGAGACAGTGCCCTGTATTTGGAAGGACAGATAGAAGACTCTTAAGGCCAGATTACCTTCTTCATAATAAGTATTGTGACTCACTCTGATGACACCCGCCCCTATTTTGTATACAGCTCCACACCGTGTTGTATACAGCTCCACACCGTGTTGTATACAGCTCCACACCGTGTTGTATACAGCTCCACACCGTGTTGTATACAGCTCCACACCGTGCTGTATACAGCTCCACACCGTGCTGTATACAGCTCCACACCGTGTTGTATACAGCTCCACACCGTGTTGTATACAGCTCCACACCGTGTTGTATATAGCTCCACACCGTGTTGTATGCAGCTCCACACCGTGTTTTATACGGCGCCACACCGTGTTGTATGGCCATATACAGCGCCACACTGTGTTGTATGGCCATATACAGCGCCACACTGTGTTGTATGGCCATATACATCGCCACACTGTGTTGTATGGCCATATACAGCGCCACACTGTGTTGTATGGCCATATTCACTGCCACACTGTTGTATGGCCATATACAGCGCCACACTGTGTTGCATGGCCATATACAGCGCCACACTGTGTTGTATGGCCATATACAGCGCCACACTGTGTTGTATGGCCATATACAGCGCCACACTGTGTTGTATGGCCATATACAGCGCCACACTGTGTTGTATGGCCATATACAGCGCCACACTGTGTTGTATGGCCATATTCACCGCCACACTGTTGTATGGCCATATACAGCGCCACACTGTGTTGTATGTGCACATTGTATCCCAACAACCACCACTTTCTTGTATACCCAACACCCTCATCGACACTACACCTAACCTAACCTAACATAACCAAGACAAACAGAATATAGCAAACCTAACCTAACCTAACCTCCCAATAAGACCAGCCTCTATGTTATAAAGTATTGTTCTCGTAGATACAATTTAGAGGTACGGGTGGAGAGAGAGAGAGAGAGAGAGAGAGAGAGAGAGAGAGAGACCAACGTGTACCTTACCTGGCGTTACCTCGTCTCTCACTAATTGCCTCATGATTACACCTCCTTTACACCTGGGCTGACGGGGACAACCTCCGTCCCTATATAATATATGGAGAGCCACGAGTTACAATCCCGCTTATGGTTATATAGCTTCCCCTAGCTTCTCCCCTTCCTCCCCTACCTTCTCCCATTCCTCCCCTACTTCCTCCCCTACCTTTTCCTCTTCCTCCCCTACCTTCTCCCATTCCTCCCCTACCTTCTCCCATTCCTCCCCTACCTTCTCCCATTCCTCCCCTACCTTCTCTCATTCCTCCCCTACCTTCTCCCATTCCTCCCCTACCTTCTCCCATTCCTCCTCTACCTTCTCCCATTCCTCCCCTACTTCCTCCCCTACTTTCTCCCCATCCTCCCCTACTTTCTCCCCTACTTTTTCCCCTTCCTCCCCTACCTTCTAAAATAAGTAAATAAACAAATACTGTACATGCAGAGTAAAATACATTATACACACACACACACACACACACAGGACCCATAAGAAATAAGAAACTTTCATTTTCACACAATAACTCAGACAAGTGGCGGGTGTTGGACCACAACAATGGCCTAACACAGTCAGACAATGGCAGGAAGCACAGCCATATAATTATTACTGTAAATATAACACAACCAAACTTTGTGTTGCGAGTTATCTTGTCTGCTGGGTCGATTATTGTTGCTGTAGTGTTGTTATTGGTGTTATAGTGTTGTTATTGTTGTTGTATTGTTGCTGTAGTGTTGTTATAGTGTTGTTATTGTTGTTATAGTGTTGTTATTGTTGTTGTAGTGTTGTTATTGGTGTTATAGTGTTGTTATAGTGTTGTTATTGGTGTTATAGTGTTGTTATTGTTGCTGTAGTGTTGTTATTGGTGTTATAGTGTTGTTATAGTGTTGTTATTGGTGTTATAGTGTTGTTATTGTTGCTGTAGTGTTGTTATAGTGTTGTTATTGTTGTTATAGTGTTGTTATTGTTGTTGTAGTGTTGTTATTGTTGTTGTAGTGTTGTTATTGGTGTTATAGTGTTGTTATAGTGTTGTTATTGTTGTTGTAGTGTTGTTATAGTGTTGTTATTGTTGTTATAGTGTTGTTATTGTTGTTGTAGTGTTGTTATTGGTGTTATAGTGTTGTTATAGTGTTGTTATTGGTGTTATAGTGTTGTTATTGTTGCTGTAGTGTTGTTATAGTGTTGTTATTGTTGTTATAGTGTTGTTATTGTTGTTATAGTGTTGTTATTGTTGTTGTAGTGTTGTTATTGTTGTTGTAGTGTTGTTATTGGTGTTATAGTGTTGTTATAGTGTTGTTATTGTTGTTGTAGTGTTGTTATAGTGTTGTTATTGTTGTTATAGTGTTGTTATTGTTGTTATAGTGTTGTTATTGTTGTTGTAGTGTTGTTATTGTTGTTGTAGTGTTGTTATAGTGTTGTTATTGTTGTTGTAGTGTTGTTATTGTTGCTGTAGTGTTGTTATTGTTGTTATAGTGTTGTTATTGTTGTTATAGTGTTGTTATTGTTGTTATAGTGTTGTTATTGTTGTTGTAGTGTTGTTATTGTTGTTGTAGTGTTGTTATTGTTGTTGTAGTGTTGTTGTAGTGTTGTTATTGTTGCTGTAGTGTTGTTATTGTTGCTGTAGTGTTGTTATTGTTGTTATAGTGTTGCTATTGTTGTTGTAGTGTTGTTATTGTTGTTGTAGTGTTGTTATTGTTGTTGTAGTGTTGTTATTGTTGCTGTAGTGTTGTTATTGTTGTAGTGTTGTTATTGTTGTAGTGTTGTTATTGTTGTTATAGTGTTGTTATTGTTGTTGTAGTGTTGTTATAGTGTTGTTATTGTTGTTGTAGTGTTGTTATAGTGTTGTTATTGTTGTTGTAGTGTTGTTATTGTTGTTGTAGTGTTGTTATTGTTGTTGTAGTGTTGTTATTGTTGTTGTTATTGTTGTTATTGTTGCTGTAGTGTTGTTATTGTTGCTGTAGTGTTGTTATTGTTGTTATAGTGTTGTTATTGTTGTTGTAGTGTTGTTATTGTTGTAGTGTTGTTATTGTTGTTGTAGTGTTGTTATTGTTGTTGTAGTGTTGTTATTGTTGTTGTAGTGTTGTTATTGTTGTTGTAGTGTTGTTATTGTTGTTGTGTTGTTATAGTGTTGTTATTGTTGTTGTAGTGTTGTTATTGTTGTTGTAGTGTTGTTATTGTTGTTATAGTGTTGTTATTGTTGTTATAGTGTTGTTATTGTTGTTGTAGTGTTGTTATTGTTGTTGTAGTGTTGTTATTGTTGTTATAGTGTTGTTATTGTTGTTGTGTTGTTATAGTGTTGTTATTGTTGTTGTAGTGTTGTTATTGTTGTTGTAGTGTTGTTATTGTTGTTGTAGTGTTGTTATTGTTGTTGTAGTGTTGTTATTGTTGTTGTAGTGTTGTTATTGTTGTTATAGTGTTGTTATTGTTGTTGTGTTGTTATAGTGTTGTTATTGTTGTTGTAGTGTTGTTATTGTTGTTGTAGTGTTGTTATTGTTGTTATAGTGTTGTTATTGTTGTTGTAGTGTTGTTATTGTTGTTGTAGTGTTGTTATTGCTGTTGTAGTGTTGTTATTGTTGTTGTAGTGTTGTTATTGTTGTTATAGTGTTATTGTTGTTGTGTTGTTATAGTGTTGTTATTGTTGTTGTAGTGTTGCTATTGTTGTTATAGTGTTGTTATTGTTGTTGTAGTGTTGCTATTGTTGTTATAGTGTTGTTATTGTTGTTATAGTGTTGTTATTGTTGTTATAGTGTTGTTATTGTTGTTGTAGTGTTGTTATTGTTGTTGTAGTGTTGTTATTGTTGTTGCAGTGTTGTTATTGTTGTTATAGTGTTGTTATTGTTGTTGTGTTGTTATAGTGTTGTTATTGTTGTTGTAGTGTTGTTATTGTTGTTATAGTGTTGTTATTGTTGTTGTAGTGTTGTTATTGTTGTTATAGTGTTGTTATTGTTGTTATAGTGTTGTTATTGTATAGTGTTGTTATTGTTGTTGTAGTGTTGTTATAGTGTTGTTATTGTTGTTGTAGTGTTGTTATTGTTGTTATAGTGTTGTTATTGTTGTTGTAGTGTTGTTATTGTTGTTATAGTGTTGTTATTGTTGTTATAGTGTTGTTATTGTTGTTGTAGTGTTGTTATTGTTGTTGTAGTGTTGTTATTGTTGTTGTAGTGTTGTTATAGTGTTGTTATTGTTGTTGTAGTGTTGTTATTGTTGTTGTAGTGTTGTTATTGTTGTTGTAGTGTTGTTATTGTTGTTGTAGTGTTGTTATTGTTGTTGTAGTGTTGTTATTGTTGTTGTAGTGTTGTTATTGTTGTTGTAGTGTTGCTACTGTTGTTATAGTGTTGTTATTGTTGTTATAGTGTTGTTATTGTTGTTATAGTGTTGTTATAGTGTTGTTATTGTTGCTGTAGTGTTGTTATTGTTGTTATTGTTGCTGTAGTGTTGTTATTGTTGTTGTAGTGTTGTTATTGTTGCTGTAGTGTTGTTATTGTTGTTATAGTGTTGCTATTGTTGTTGTGTTGTTATAGTGTTGTTATTGTTGTTAAAGTGTTGTTATTGTTGTTATAGTGTTGTTATTGTTGTTGTGTTGTTATAGTGTTGTTATAGTGTTGTTATAGTGTTGTTATTGTTGTTGTGTTGTTATAGTGTTGTTATTGTTGTTATAGTGTTGTTATTGTTGTTGTGTTGTTATAGTGTTGTTATTGTTGTTGTAGTGTTGTTAGTGTTGTAGTGTTGTTATTGTTGTTGTAGTGTTGTTATTGTTGTTATAGTGTTGTTATTGTTGTTGTGTTGTTATAGTGTTGTTATTGTTGTTGTAGTGTTGTATGTTGTTAGTGTGTTATGTGTTGTAGTGTTGTTATTGTTGCTGTAGTGTTGTTATTGTTGTTGTAGTGTTGTTATTGTTGTTGTAGTGTTGTTATTGTTGTTGTAGTGTTGTTATTGTTGCTGTAGTGTTGTTATTGTTGCTGTAGTGTTGTTATTGTTGCTGTAGTATCGTTATTGTTGCTGTAGGGGAGAGATTTAACAATAATTCCCTACATCTTGTACATTCTACATGATCTTTCCCCCAGTTCCACCCCACCACCCTCACTCCTACCCCTTCCTACCTCTTCCCTTTCTCCTCCACCTCACTCCTACCCCTTCCTACCTCTTCCCTTTCTCCTCCACCTCACTCCTACTCCCCACCTTTCTCCTTCTTAACCTCCCAATCCTCCCCACCTTTCTCCCCACAGTTTCTCATCTTCTCTCCTTCTTCCTCCCCCTCCTTCTTAACCTCCCAATCCTCCCCACCTTTCTCCCCACAGTTACTCATCTTCTCTCCTTCTTCCTCCCCCTCCTTCTTAACCTCCTAATCTTCCCCATCGTCTGCATTTCCTCCTCTTCCTCCTCCTTCCTTCCTTCCTTCCCCACCCCGCCCCCCTTCTCTCACAACAGTTCCATCACCTTTCTCCCCCTCCCACAAGCTTCACTAACATCTGCCAGCGTGAGTAAGGAACCTGCTGAGCTCTACCACGGCTTCGTCAGTCACTTCCGATGGTCCTCAACTCTCGCCGTATATGTGACTCACCAAATACGACCTAACATTACTCTTACACCAGCTAGTCTCTAAAAGATATAGTCAAGTTTTCTCCTTTTTTTTTCATTATAGAACAAATCCTTTTTTTCTTTAGGGTTCATTTTTGGGGTTTAAATGAGGTGTGACAAATATTAGGAACCTTTGAGTGTATAGACGTTAAGAATTTTGGTTAAGTTATCCCCCCAAAAAATGGGTTAACTTAGCTCATGTCAGGGATCAAGTTACCTTAAGTTAGGTTACATTAGAGTCTAAGTTAAGAAGTATTTTACCCTGAACTGTAGCCTGAGTAACATCCAAGCCTCACCAGACCACACACCAGAAAGTCTATGTTTATATTGGCGCCATAATGGTACACACACACATACTTATATTTGGTGGCGCTAATGGAGCTGTACTTACCTGGAGGAAGACTAAGAACGGAGACGGCTCGGTGTAACACTTACCTGGAGAGGGAGAGAAAGTACAGGTAATATGGGACTAAGTGAGGGTTGTGGATGACTGTACATGTATGTAGTGAAAGCATAATTGTTTTCATGGGGAAATGAACAGGTGTACACGCATCCTCTCTCTCTCTCTCTCTCTCTCTCTCTCTCTCTCGTACACATGGAAATTAAAAGTAATAATACCAAGACATTATTAGACTCCCTACACCTGGATGATAACAAAAAATATTTAAACTTATCTTAAATCACCTCAAAACACCTGAACTACATTACCTTTATTGAGCGTAAACAACACCCCCCCCCCCCATCACCACTGTAACATCCTGAAGAGCCACTGTAACATCCTGAAGAGCCACTGTAACATCCTGAAGAGCCACTGGAACATCCTGAAGAGCCACTGTAACATCCTGAAGAGCCACTATAACATCCTGAAGAGCCACTATAACATCCTGAAGAGCCACTATAACATCCTGAAGAGCTTATACAGAATTATGACATCACGAAGGGGCGGTTTAGGCAGCGGGTCGACACAAAGAGCAATAATTGGTGGTGTAATGGACGTTATCTCACCGTAAATGACCTGAGCGACAAAAGCAGCCACCGCTAGCCGTCTCCCGCACCACCATTATCACCTTATAGGACGAGTGTGGGGGGGAGGACCACTCATAGGTGCCTTATCTGGTCGGGGATAACAAACGCTTTTTTGAAAAACCCGATTGAGAGGTGTTACTACACGCAAGTTGTTGTGGAAGATAAGGAGGAAAATGAGGAGAAGGCGGAGGGGGAAGAGGGGGAGGAGGAGGGGAAAAGAAGGAGGAAGAGAAAGACGTGGAAGAAGAAGACGACGGCGACGAGAAATAGCAGGAAGAAGCTCCATCACTCATCTTTAACTCATCAAGAATGATCATGGTGGTGGCCAGCTGGTTACCAACAGTGGGAGGGAGGATCACCAGCAGCGGGAGGGAGGATCACCAGCAGCGGGAGGAAGGGTCACCAGCAGCGGGAGGGAGGGTCACCAGCAGCGGGAGGGAGGATCACCAGCAGCGGGAGGGAGGATCACCAGCAGCGGGAGGGAGGATCACCAGCAGCGGGAGGAATGGTCACCAGCAGCGGGAGGGAGGATCACCAGCAGCGGGAGGGAGGATCACCAGCAGCGGGAGGAAGGGTCACCAGCAGCGGGAGGGAGGGTCACCAACAGCGGGGAAGAGGGTCACCAAGCAGCGGTGACCTCACTAAGCTACATGCCAACCAGCCAGCCACAAAAACTGGCCAAACTTGTTGATAAATAATGCAAGTAAACTGGCCATTAACAGTCACCTTCGTCACACAAACAAAAACATCAGAGGCAAAAATTGTGGCCGAGAATTACAGTATATTAGAGGTTGTTGTGCAGGTGGCCCTCTCTCACCCCACGTGGCCTCATTGCAGCCTCTCTTACTCCACGTGGCCCTCTCTTACCCCACGTTGCCTCAGTACAGCCTCTCTTACCCCACGTGGACATCTCTTTTCCCATGGCCTTCTCTTACCCCACGTGGCCCTCTCTTACCTCACGTGGCCCTCTCGTGGTCAGAATTAGGCTAGGATACAGACACATCTGGCAGGTTAGTAACGCTGTACCCATACCGGAACACTCAGCCTGTAAACCTTGTGATAAACCTTTAAGGCATACACTTGAACACTATATTATTGAATGTGACACTGTCAAAGACTTCAGGCCACCTGGCTTATTGTATCATGAACTTTGTAATTACTACATTGAATCGGGGTGTGCTTGGGGACATTCTTGCTGTTCATCCCAAATTTGTTAGCCCACACTGATTAGTCTTCAATTAGAATATGACATCCAATGTAAGTGAACTACTGACCTATATACACTGGTAATGAATATGATGTATTTCCTTGTGTATGAACCTCTGTCCTGCATGGCAGTGAGAAGTGATACCACCCTCAGTGTCAAGTCCTGACTGAAGTTTTCAGAATATGCAAACTGTACTCCAAGCGTTGTCAATAAATTTGTTAAACTAAAAAAAAATCTCTTACCCCACGTGGCCCACTCTTACCACCACGGTGTTATAAAGTCCCTTGATGTTTGTGTTTACTGTGCAGAGAGAGAGAGAGAGAGAGAGAGAGAGAGAGAGAGAAGATATATTTCTCCCACTTATATTCCTAAACAGAAAATGGGCCACATCTGTTTTCGCTGTTTAGTCATTTACGTAACTAATTTATTATACAATAAACATTTATTATATAAACGTTTTTTCTATCAGGGGAAATTGTACTTCTGACACTATGTTCCCCAGACAGATGTGAACACAACTTCTGTAAATGTAAAGTGTGTGGCGAGACATATGGCCACACGAAGAGTGCGGGGAGATATGATAGAAGTATTCAAGTGGGTGAAAGGAATCAATAAAGGTGATATAGATAAAGTTTTTATAATATCTGAGCAGGATAGGACTCGGAACAACGGATTCAAGTTGGATAAGTTTAGGTTTAGGAGGGAGATAGGAAGGAACTGGTTTACAAATAGGGTGGTGGACGAGTGGAACAAGCTTAGCAACTTTGTAGTAAGTGCTGGAACGCTGGAAAGTTTCAAAGGGAGGCTGAATAGATCCATGGATGATAGAGAGTGGTAGTAACTCTCGACAGGAGCTGCCATGCACAGGCCAACCGACCTATTGCAGACTCCCTATTTTCTTATGTTCTTATGTTCACACACTCCAACAATACGTCTTAGACGGTAAACAAATAGAACCTCATAGGAATAGATCCAAGCACACTGTGTATGCAATGGCACAGTTCTTTATCTCTGATGACAAGATAGCTGACACACTAAGGCTGTATCCACACTTCGCATCTAATACCTAATCAAAATTCTGTGTACCGACTTAAGCAAACAATGTACTGAAAATATTCTGTAACATTCAATGCCATAATATCATGATCACCGGGGTCCGATAAACACCCTTTGAGGCTTCTATTCTGTAATACTTTTTGCTCTACCACGAACAGGATGAGTAAGGGATGCACAATTCAAAACATTCAATTGCCTCCATCCTCTACCACCTCGTTCTTCCTCCCCATATCCCTTCCTCCCCACCTCCTATTTTCTCCCCTACCCCTTCTTCCTCCCCCACCTTCTTCCTCTCCGACACCTTCCTCCCCAACCACCTCCTTCCTCACCCACTCACCTGCCTCCTCCCCTATACATCAACCTTCTTTCCACCTCTCCCACCCTCATCTAATCCACTCACCTACCTCGTTCTCCTCCTCCCCTTACCTCCCTACACCACCATCTCCCCCCTACCTCCCTTCACCTCCTCCTCCACCCTGACCGTGGGTAGGACAGAGACCAGGCAGGGTGGTGACTGCCCCCACTGTCGACTTAATGGCATGCAAGAGTTGAATTATGATTTACAAGTTAAAATGAGAACAGTTGGTGGTGTGTGTGTGTGAGGGGCTTGTGTGAGTCAGTATGCGTGTTGGGCTAATGAGATACACCCACACCCACCTACACCTACAACCACACCCACCTAGGGTGGGGTGGGGGGGTGCATAATGTCTCATGTATACTATTTGCTGAGTTTACATGTAAAATATACAGGTGGTCAGTTTGCAGTATATATCAGGTGCTACTGAGAGAGCCCGGGCTCTCAACTGGCTCAGCCAAGTCAATATTGTTGTCATCATCCACCCTGTATCTGTATTTTTCTGCCTCAATAAACTGTTTCAATATAAATATACACAACTAGAGAGAGCCCGTACACACACAGCTCAACACTGAATAGAATTATATCTATCTATTTATATATCTATCTGTCTATCTATGTCTGTCTGTCTGTCTGTCTGTCTGTCTATTACGTCTCCCCTTCAGTATTCAGCTCATAAAGCAAGACAGGACCCATCACTTAGGACAACCAATGTACCATTCTTGGTCACCCTTGTTCTTCTACACTATGCAGGATGACTAAGTCTAGGAACGACCTATTTGAATCACCCACGACAACAACGACCATGTTAAGTAGTGGGCCCCTGTAGACGACCATCAACAACGACAATGTGAGGTAATTGAGCCCCTTTGGACGACCACCACTGTGTCTGACGATCAACACGACCAAAACATCGACCATTGGTGGTAACTGAGCCCCTATGGACGACCACCACTGTTTCTGAAAATCAACACGACCAAAAAAAAAAAACGACCATGGGAGGTAACTGAGCCCCTATGGACGACCACCACTGTCTCTGACGATCAAAACGACCAAAAAAAACGACCATGGGAGGTAATTGAGCCCCTACGGACGACCACCACTGTGTCTGACGATCAACACGACCAAAAAAAAAACGACCATGGGAGGTAATTGAGCCCCTACGGACGACCACCACTGTGACGAACAACAAGGACCATGTGAGGAGCGTCCCCAGATAAGGACGTCCCTTCTGCAGGACGCCGCTGATAACACCCTCATGTTAGGACACTCGACGCGACACTGAACATCCGGGTGTAGATCATAGGGTAAACATTCCTCGTGACTGATCATGTAAGAATGTACCCGACTGACTGACTTCATATAAAACACAAACACTTCAGAATTACACTAAAACTCTACCTTAACTTGATACGTGGTGGTGGTGGTGGTTGATGGTGGTGGTGATGGTGGTTGTGGATGTGAGGGTGATGGCGGAGGTGATGGTGATGCTCGTGATGATGGTGATGGTACTGGAAATGGACGAGGAGGAAGTGATGGTGGTGGTATTGATGGTGATGTTGGTGGTGGAGGAGGGCAGTGAAGCGTGGCGGCCACCAGTCATGGCGCGGGACTGACTGGTCTTTGTAGTGACTCCTTTAATGATTATAGTGACTGTTTACTACTACTACTACTACTACTACTGTATGTGTGTGTGTGTGTGTGTGTGTGTGTGTCAATCTCACCGCAGTTACGCATAAGACACACACATTCACAGACAGACCTTAACACACACACACACACACACATACACACACACACACACACACAGGTACATACTTACACAACCTAACACACACTTACACAACTTAACACACACTTACACAACCTAACACACACTTACACAACCTAACACACACTTACACAGCTTAACACACACTTACACAACCTAACACACACTTACACAACTTAACACACACTTACACAACCTAACACACACTTACACAACTTAACACACACTTACACAACCTAACACACACGAACACAACTTAACACACACTTACACAACTTAACACACACTTACACAACCTAACACACACGAACACAACTTAACACACACGAACACAACTTAACACACACTTACACAACTTAACACACACTTACACAACTTAACACACACTCACTACTACAACTACTATATTGCCACTCAGCATGATACAATGATATGAGTTATTAAGGATGTCACCTACGTTGGTGAGTTTTGAGGTGACTAAAGAGGCCGATACTTGACTGGCTGAGTAGTTCACAGATGATGTACATGTGGGGGCTACGTCTAGTGCGGGAGGGGCGGCGGCAGTGCCTTTCCGACGTTGGCGCTTGTCTGCCTCGGTCTGCAGTCGGGCAAACTCGAAAGTATTGACACCTTCTCGTGTGGCGCTCCCCAAGCGTTACGATGTGGCGTAATCGTCTCCCAGGTGAGGGGGTCGATTTGGCACTTTTTCAGGTTTGTCTTAAGACTATCCTTATACCTTTTCAGTTGCCTACCAGCATATGCTTAATATTCGTTAGGTGACTGTAAAGTAGCTGCTTTGGATATCTACTGTCGTCCCTGCGGGTAACATGGCCAGTCCAGCGTAGTTGTTCATGGATAATGGTAGCCTCGATGCTCCTACAGTTGGTGTCAGCAAGAATACTGGCATCTGTTCTCTTGTTTTCCCAGCGAACTCGGAGGATGAAACGTAGACTACGTTGGTGAAAGTTTTCAAGTGCCTTGATGTGCTTCCTGTATGTGACTCATGTCTCGCTGCCATATAGCAAACAGGTGGGGGGGGGGGGTGTCTACTGCTCGATATACGTATAACTTTGTGGATAATTTCAGCTCCCTGCAGCTGAAGACACGGTTTCAGAGTCTGCCAAAGGATTGAGACGTACATTTGATCCGATGCTGAATCTCTTCATCGATTTCCGCGGTGGTGGACAGGTGGGAGCCGAGATACCGAAAGTGGGTAACCTTAGAGAGGGTAGTACCGTTAAGCTGGGTGGATGGTGGAGGTGTGACTGATTCAGAGGCAAGCTGAAAGAGAAACTGAGTCTTATGTACTCGTACATTCACCTCAAGACCGAAGTGTGCATACGCATCTGCATAGGTGTTCATGGTCTCCTCTAGGTCGTGTTCAGTGTGAGCGACAAGGGTGAGGTCGTCTGCATACTGAAGTTCAGTAATGGAAGCTGTCAACACCTTTGTTCCTGCCTGGAGTCGTCTTATGTTGAAAAGACCCTTCATCCGGTACTCGATGTCCACCCTGTTGGTTAAATTGGCACTGGCACGAGTAAGGAAGGCAGCCAAGAAAATAGAAAGGAGAGTTGGTGCCAGTACACACCCTTGTTTAACCTCCGTTTGGATGGGGAGAAACTCAGACTGGGTGCCATTGTGCAGGACACTGCTGTTCATGCCATCGTGGAGTACAATGGCGATGAATTTTGGTGGGCAGCCAAAACTGCTCAGGGTCCACAAGAGGGCGTCTCCCTGTTGACCGAGTCGAAAGCCTTGGTTAGTTCGATGAAAGCCACGTTAAGGTCACGACGCTGTTCTCTGCGCTTTTGCTGTATCTGGCGGGCAGCAAAGATCATGTCAGTGGTGCCTCGTGATGGTCTAAAGCCACATTGAGATTCTGGGAGGAAGTTTTCCGCCTCAGGAAGATGTCTGTTTAGGAGGACGCGGGTGATAATCTTGCCAGCTACTTAGAGCAGCGAGATCCCACGGTAGTTGCCACAGTCTCACCGGTCTCCCACTTACACAACTTAACACACACTTGCACAACTTAATACAGACTTACACAACTTAATACACACTTATACAACTTAATACACACTTATACAACTTTACACTCATAGAAAGAACTAAACACACACTTACACAACTTAACACAGTTACACAACTTAGCACACACTTGCACAACTAGACACACACTTATACAAATTAACACACACTCACACCACTTTACACTCATAAACAGATCTTAAAACACATTTACACACACACACACACACACACACACACACACACACTTAAATAATTTGAGAAACTTATACAACATTTACACAACTTTAAACACACACACTTACACAATTACCCAACACACTTTCACAACTTGAAACAACTTGCACCACACTTACAAAACTTGAAACAACTTACACAACACTTACACAACTTCAGACACTTACACACACTATTTACACGACTTAAAATAAACACTTCCACAAATTTAAACACACACTTGCACAACTTGAAACACTTACACAACACTTGCACAACTTGAGACACTTACACAACCTGGGAGGCACTCTTACAGCAGGGGATGGAGCTATGCACTAGCCAGCAGTATCATGTGTTGGTACGGTCGACACGGCGCCTTACTTGGTCACCACACAACCACAACTCCACAGTGATATACGGACCACTCGCAGTCTCTTGTAGTATATCATATATCGCGAGGCTGACGTGTACGATGGTTGTGTGACGTGTAGGCCCTGCGACGTAGAGGGTGGTCCTGTGACGTATAGAATAGTCCTGTAACGTATAGGATGTCCCTCTGGCGTGTAGGATGGCTGTGTGACGTGTAGGATGGTTGTGTGACGGGTAGGCCCTATAACGTATCGGATGGCCTTGTGACGTGTAGGATGGTTGTGTGACGTCTAGGATGGCCCTGTGAGTTCTGTGACGTATAGAATGGTCCTGTGACGTATGGGATGGCTGTGTGACGTGTAATGTAGTTGGCTGACGTGTAGGACGGTTATGTGACGTATAGGATGGACTTTTAACGTTCAGGATGACTGTGTGACGTATATGATGGCTGTGTGACGTGTAGGATGGCCGAGTGACGTGTAGGATGGCCGTGCGACGTGTAGGATGGCCGTGTGACGTGTAGGATGGCCGTGTGACGTGTAGGATGGCCATGTGACGTGTGAGATGGCCCTGTGACGTATATGATGGTTGTGTGACATGTAGGGTGGCCCTGTGACGTGTAGGATAGTTGTGTGACATGTCGGATGGTTAGGTAAGGAAAGATAAGGCAAGGCAAGGCAAGGCAAGGTAAGGTAAGGTAAGGTAAGGCAAGGCAAGGTAAGGCAAGGCAAGGTAAGGTTAGGCAAGGCAAGGCAAGGCAAGGTAAGGTAAGGTAAGGTAAGGTAAGGTAAGGCAAGGCAAGGTAAGGTAAGGTAAGGTAAGGTTAGGTTAGGTTAGGTTTGGTTAGGTTAGGTTAGGTTAGGTATTCTCCAAATTGTTGATGTGGAACTGGTGAATCAAAACGGATTCAAACTTCAGCTACACGTAAGAGGATGTTTGGACTAGACCATCTGAACAAAACTGAGATACAACAGCGCTTCCTACCACCCTAGCGGACAGTTCCCTTCGACATCAGAACACCCATGTACCCGCTTAAACGACTGACCACACAAAACCCTTTATCTCCAACAAACTACCAAAGTGAGAGCTCATGAACACATACAGTACATAACCTACAGACTAAAAATATCATTACACAGACCATCTACACTGGCGGCTCTCTTAACACTGTACCGACCTGACCTAGATCAGTACCGACCAAACCTAGCACAGTACCGACCTGACCTAGTTCAGTACAGACCTGACCTAGCTTGGAGAAGGACGTGCCATAGAAAATGGCCGCCGTGGGCCGTAGTGTTTTGTGGGAAGAAGGGCGGTGTGTGGGGAGAGAAGGCCCCCCGGCCACTCTGTTAAGTCAGTTGGAGCTGCAGCTGGAGCAGTTGCGGAGAGAGATGGACGTTTTAAAAGGGGGGAGAATGAAGCCCTCAGGACTGAACCTCTTCAGGTGGGTGTCCTGCCTAGCAGGACACCTACGAAGGAGGGTCAGGAGGAGCAGGAGTGAAGAGTGGTTGTCTCCAAGGGGACTAAGGTCAGACTCCGGAAAGCTGACCAGGGTGTGGAGTGCCGTAACCACTACCAAGTGTTGGAGGAAGCTGGCGAGGAAAAGAAGAGGCAGGACGGTGTGGTGGCTGGAGATGAAAGGGCAGTTGGTCAAACCCTGCCCAGTAGGGTGTGTCAATTTTGTCAACATGTTAAAAATCAAATTTGGTAGTCAAAATATTGTGCCTCTTTATGTCTAAACTTGAGATTAGCAAACAAAAATGAATTGAAATAACCCTCACCTACATCAATTATACCTTAAAGTTTCAAATATCAGTATTTCAACAAATTAATGAGACTTGATTAGAATTATTCACTTGATATTAACTAATCTCATGTAAGCATATGGATTATGGAGTATTTTATGGTTCTATAGCTTGTGTACAATATGCATGTCAGAACATGAACATGAACAGGCTCTCCGTGTGGGACAGTTTAATTCTTGTTTTGACTTGTACCAAGCGTGAGGATAAGGCGCCCTGCTCACTCTCCTTCTAGATATCATAGACGGTGGTTTGCTCTCATTGCACTTGCACCTACTCTACCAGACGAATTCTACATTTTAATTATTGTAAGTAGGGCATATTGATTGTCGCAGTTACTTATATCATTGTATAAAACATTATGTTCTAAGAAATTATTATGTTATTTCTGTTACAGCATTTTTGATAAACAAATTGATATTTTTTGAAACAACAATTGAATTATGAAGCATTGAAATATTTTTCTATTTGTCAGATAGTGTGAAGATGTCAAAATTGAAGACAAGAAGTCAGTTGTCAACCCACTTGAGCCTGCTAGTTGGTAAAGGGAAGGAGCTTCCTGTATCAGAACTTCCAACAGTGAGAGACATGCTAAGATTAGGGTTACTCCTTCGAGAAAAAAATGCAAAGGACAGAAGGAACTATACAGATAAAGAACTCATAAATGACATGATAGTCCCTCTTCTGCATCAATGGACAAAAGCTAATGCACTATTCAAACCACCTGTGATTAATCAGTGTCGAACTATTGAGCTAAAACTAACGAAATTATGGCACAAAGCAGTTGAAACATCACTTGGTAAAGGAAACTTGGCCAGGAAAAATGAATTTCTGCACACACTTGATACTCTGTTTGACATTTTGACCTGCAAGTGCTCCATACAATTATGTTCTGAATCCAACTGTTCTCACTCAGGTAAGAGAGAAAATAATTCCCACATTGATTGTGGTTGTCCTCGTGAAAAGAAGATCCCTGTTTTAGAGCTTGAATTTATAAAGGCACAGAGGACAAAGGCAGAAGGCCAAGGAAGTATGCAAATGGGTTCAATAGATTATTCAGAAACAAAGAAGCAGATTGCTAATGCCAAGAAGAGAGAACAAATCCGAGAGAGGGAACAAAAGAAGAAAATGAAGAGTGAAGAAGCCATCCAAAGAGAGGAAGAGCTGTGTCAAGATGTTTATCACTTCTTTGATAGTTCTTCTGATGAACAGGAAGCAACATCAGATGATAGTTCCAAAGAGCCATCTGAACCTTTACCAAAGAAAATGAAATACAACACAAGAAATATTTCAAACATTGCTTTAGCTAGTATTCGCCACCATGCTGGACTTCGTGAGGCTGCAGAAATTGCAACTGCCGCTTGGATAGATGCAGGCCTCATCAGCCGAGAGGATGTATCTTTGGTGATAAATCATAATAAAATTAGAAGAGCACAAGAAAAAATAATGAAGGAAATATCTGATCAGCATGAAAAAGATTTAAGCGAGGGAGGGCTCTCCTGTCTTTTGTTTGATGGAAGAATAGATGACACAAAAGTTTTGCTAGAAGTAGAAGGAGTGAACAGAAAGTTTCCAGGTCTCATCAAAGAAGAACACTACTCTGTCTGTTCTGAGCCTGGTGGTCGGTTTTTGTTTCACTTTGCTCCCGAAACTGAAGTAGAAGGGAAGAAACATGCAGAGGTCATTGCTGATCATATTTTATGTTGGGTTCAGGAGAGAGGACTTGGCAGTTCACTGCAGGCTGTTGGTGGAGATTCAACTGCAGTGAACACCGGATGGCAGGGGGGTGTAATGACGCATTTAGAGAAAAAACTAGGAAGAAGACTTGTTTGGATTGTATGTGAATTACATACAGGCGAGCTACCTCTTCGTCATCTCATCCAGGAACTTGATGGTCCTACAAAGAGCAACAACAAGTGGTCAGGTCCCCTTGGCATCATGCTGGATGAAGCAACACAACTAGAAATAAATACAACCTTTCCAAAGGTCGAAGTTGGCCCTCCCCTTCCGGCGTTGTCTGAAGGAGTCATCAAAGATCTCAGCACAGATCAATCCTATGCTTATCCTATTGCCCAAGCAATAAGATCAGGAGAAGTGCCTCAGTCATTGGCTCTCTTGGAGATTGGACCTGTCAGTCACAGCCGTTGGTTAACTACAGCTCTTCGTTTCTGCAGGATTTGGATTTCCAAACACGAATTGAAGGGCAAAGTGCTGAAGAATTTGAGGTTAATTGTTGAATTTATTATTGGAGTTTATCTTCCCCAGTGGTTTAGTGTGAAACTTAATCCTATGTGGGTGGATGGGCCCAATCACCTTTTGTTTCAATTGCAGATAGTAAGAACACAGAGGAAGGTAGTGAGGGACATCGTGTTACCTGTGGCAAGAAGGTCCGCTTGGTATGCTCGATCAGAAGCAGTTTTGCAAGCAATGCTTTGCAGTCAATGTACCAATCTCCGAACCGAGGCTGTAGAAGTCATTCTAAAGATTAGAGGAACGCTAATAGATGACGACCAGTTGGGAGACTGTTCGTTTCATTCAAGAAAAGTTCCCCCAATAAACGTCAATGCCACCAAATTGTCAGAATTGGTTGACTTGAGTTTGGAAGTCTTAGAGCCACCATTGACAACAAGTCTAACTAGCCAAGAATTGAGAAACCTTAAAGAGACTCCAATGCAGGTGCCGAAGTGGCCTTCCCACACTCAAAGTGTGGAGAGATGTGTGAAAATGGTCACAGAAGCAGCGGGCCATGGTCACAGAAGCAGCGGGCCATGTTTACAGCCACGAGAGGCGAGAAGGTTACATCAAAGCACAAATAGCAAGCAGACTACTGATGACAAGAAACCAAAGCAAAGAGAGTATGAAGGCATTGGTTACTTTCAAATAGACTACGGATAATAAAATATAATAATTTGAAACTTGAAACAGTAACATGTGTGCAAACGCTGGTTATGTTATAAATTCACAAATATGTACATTTAAAAATCCATTTGATGTAGGTAGGACTTATTATAAAAAAAAATTTATGCCAGAATATTGTTTTGCATGCTTAAAGACTACAATAAATTGCTACCAAATTACTCGATTTTCAATTTCGCCAGTTCACCCCCTAAATTGACACACCCTACTGCCCAGTGGTAAGGTCGTGGTAGTTGGGGACAGCCAGGTGAGGTTCTTAGATAGGACTTTTTGTGCAAGAGATAGGAAACGTAGGACTAGGGTGAGTTTTCCTGGTGCTGGGATAGGGCATGTAGCTGAGAAGGTGGATTGGGTTTTGTCAGGGGAGGGTACCAGGCCAGTAATGTGTCTTAGTGTAGGAGGCAACGACATAGGAAAGGTTAGGAGTGAGGAACTTTTCAGGAGGTATAGGGAGGCGCTAGGAAAGGTTAGAGATTGGGGAGGGATCCCGATAGTATGTGGTGACTTTCCTAGAAGAGGAGTTGGCGGTTAATGGCTGTCCAGGTCAATTGCTATAAATTGCCGACTGGAAAAAACATTGTGCAAGCAATGGTTAGGCATTCATTGATAACTGACGACCATTCTATGGCAACGACTACCTGTACAGTAGGGGGCAGTGAAATTTTGCTCAAAGCTGCACTCTTCAGGCATTGTTCCTTATACATATCTAAGACTCCATGCCAAATTTGAAGCTGATATGTCGAGGTTTAGTCTGCCGCATTTTCTACTGAAATTTTAAATTTACCTACAGTACTAGCCAAACAGCCGCTGGTAGCTGGAGATATTCCTTATGTTGAGGATAATTCAGATGATTCAAGAGATATTCCTCTCGTCAATACTGATGCTGATTTTGTCCCTGATCCAAGGGTTCTGACAGACACCAGGTCACAGAACCGGACAAGACTCCCTACACTGGCTGCCGCTTGTGACCGATACTTGATTAGTGATTATGCTGGAGCTGCCATTGCTACTGCCACCTTAACTGACTATGGCATTATCACAAAGGATGACAAGAGTCAGGTTATTGGACCACATAAGCTGCAGGATGCGAGACAAAAATACCGATTTAAGAGGCAAGAAATTGAGATGGCTAGTTTAGATAATTTGACGTCACTCTATTTTGATGGTAAGAAGACCGCCACCCGTGTGATGATAAAGAATGAGAAGACCGAGAAATGGAGTTCGAGGATGATGGTGAAAGATCATTATGTCATCATGGTTGAGCCTGGCAATGAATATCTCACACATGTGACTCCCAAGACTGGACACGGAAAGCAGATTGCCAAAACTATTCACGAGTTTCTGGTGGAGAAAAATCTAACCCAGCAGCCCATTGTGTGTGTTGGTTGTGATGGAACCAATGTAAATGTAGGATCAGAAAATGGAGTCATTCATCATCTTGAAATGTTACTTGGTCACCCCCTCCATTATTTCATATGTCAGCTTCACGGAAATGAGCTGCCTTTCCGCGCAGTTTTTTATCACTATGATGGTAAACCAAGTGGTCCTGAGCATTGGCGTGGTCCCATTGGAAAGCAGATCAAGGAGTCTTTGTCTGAGCTTCCAGTTGTCGCCTTCCAGCCAGTCAGTTTCCCTGATTTCCCTATGTTTAATGATGAAGTGGAGAAAGATCTGTCCTGGGATCAGAAATACCTGTATAGGATTTGTAAAGGAGTTATCACAGGTGTTGTTGAAGATGACTTGGCTGCTATTGAGCCAGGTCCTCCCTGTGTGTCAAGGTGGAACACCTTATGGAGTAGAATCCTCAGGCTGTATGCAGCAACATCAAGACCCAGCCATGAGTTGAAAAGAATTGTCATTACAATAATAAAGTTCAGTGCTCCAATGTGGTTTTACATCAAGATACACCCTTACGTAACACACGGCTCAAGAAACGTATTCCAGTCCCTGCTATATATGAAACACCTGAATAGTGAGGAGGAGACGATAGTGAAGAAGGCTGTCCAGAGAAATGCATACTTCGCCCACACAGATCAACTTCTTCTTGGTATGTGTGCAGATGAGGACATGACTGTTAGAGAAAAAGCTGTCTCAATGATAAGAAAAATTAGAGAGGAGAATCAGCAAAAGGAAGAATGCACTGGCAGATCTGAAGAGGAGGAGGAAGATTCTGATGCTGCTGTTGACGAGAATTTGTTAAACTATACTGATGAGGAGGGTAAAGATGGAGATGGGAATGAGGATGTGCCTCCTGTAGTCAACATGAGAAAGGTGGTGACTCCGAAACTAAAGTGGCAAGCAAAAAACTATCATTCCATGATTAACTGGAGGAATGAACTCAAGACTGAGCCTCCTTACATTGCTTCTCTGTCAAATCTACAGGTTAATGACATTCTTGAGACACCATTAGTGGTGCCCAAGTGGCCAAACAGCACTCAGGCGGTCGAGAGAGGCATAAAAGTGATGACTGAAGCTTGCACTGAAGTGACGGGATACGAATCGAGAGATGGATATATTAGGCAAAGATTATTGTCTAGGAAAATGATGCCAAGGTTCCGCACAAAAAAGAATTTCAATATGAACTTGTAATGATTTTCTATAAGGTGTACCTGTAAAATAACATGTGAATTAAATCGATGTCACCCATGTAAAATTTATCATTATCCTGGAAAACATTAAATGACACCTAATTTTTGGTATACACTAAAAGTTGACAAAAAGTCATTCGCGATGCGGCAGGGTAAGTATGCATGAAATGGCATGAAATTTTGCACAGGTGTTTGTTACAGCCATACAAACGATGCCTGAAAAGTGCAGCCTGCAACTCAAATAAAAGTGTTTTTTCCCTGCCCCCTACTGTACAGTCGTGACGGAGTACACTTGTCTCACGCTGGGGTAAAGACGTTGTCTGCATCCCTGGAGCGTGAAATTGTCACTCCAAAGGGGGGGGGGGGGGGGGGGTTCGCCATTAGAGAGAGGTCGGGGTAAGTGGGAGCAAAAAAACAAGCAGGTCCTGGGGAGTAAAATTGGTTACTCTGGACAAGGGGTAAAACAGGACCAGGGAAGGGTAGGTTTAAATGTATACTATACAAACAGTAAGAGCGTTAAAAATAAAATAGACTTGCCGAGAGCGGTTGTATGTATCGAGAATGTACAGGAGACGTCATAGCAATCACCGAAACTTGGATGAATCTGGCGAGCAGGAACTTTTTATCAGAGTACCACAAAGACAGGGAAGGTAGGAAGGGGGGAGGGGTCGCACTCTTCGTCAGGAATACATTAAAATGTTGCATTAATAATTCAATAAAGGCTGAAATAGGAACCGAGTCTGTATGGGTAGAAATTGCGGAAGGACGAGAAAAACTAATTATGGGAGTGATTTACAGGCCCCCAAGTCTTGAGAAAAAAGCAGCTCAGCCCATATGGCAGGAAATGAGTAGGGCAGCAAGATACAACAACCTGTGCATTATGGGGGATTTTAACGTCAGAAATATTGACTGGGACAACATTATAGGTGACTTTTAATCTGAAGACTTCCTAGATGCAGTACAGGACAATTTTTTAAAACAACTAATTACACAACCTACTAGAGCTGACAATATATTAGACCACATACTAACAAATAAAGAAAATATTATCAGAGATATCACAATAGGGGAAGAAATAGGGAACAGTAATCACAGAGAAATCAGGTTTACCCTAAATTGGGAAACGAAAAATAATGACAATATGGTCAGAGTCCCTCACTGTAGGTGAGGTCACCTGGGAACGGTCAGGTCAGTCTCAGGTAGGAATGGGTGAGGTCACCGGCGACACATTAATTGATCATGCCTATACTAAATTCACTAGTATACTACGAAAAGCACAAGAACAAAATATACCCCGCAGTAAAATTAGGTCAAATAAGAACGAACCAAGGTGGATGACCAAAAAACTTAAACATGACACAGGAATAAAGAAAGGCATATGTAAAAAACTAAAGGGAGGGGGAGGAGCAGCTCAGAAATAAGTATAATGAACTATCTAGGAATGTTAAGAAAAATGTAAGGAAGGCAAAAAGGGAATACGAAATCAGGATAGCAAGAGAATCCAAGGCAAATCCCAAGGGATTTTTCCAGGTATATAGGACAAAGGTCAAGGTCAACGTGGGACCTTTAAAGTCAGAGAGGGGAGGTGATCGATGATAGTGAGGAAATAAGCAAATCATTAAACAGCTACTTCTTATCAGTTTTCGCAGAAGAAATTCAAGAGGAAAGGCCAGAGGTGGAACTGATATTTAGGGAAATGAAGAAGAGAAACTAAAGGATACCACTATCAGAAAAGAGGATGTTCTTAAGAATATAAATAAATTAAAGAAAACAAAATCCCCAAAGGCAGATGAAATTTTTCCTCGAGTTTTGAAAGAGTGTAAGGAACAGATCAGTGGACCCCTCGTAAATTTATTTACAAAATCATTAGACACTGGAGTTGTGCCAGACTTGTGGAAACAGGCAAATGTAGTACCCATATTCAAAAAGGGAGACAGAGCATCAGCGTCAAATTACCGGCCGATTAGTTTGACGTCAGTAGTGGGTGAATTTCTTGAATCAATTATAGCAAATAATATCCGATCGCATTTCGAGAAAAACAAATTAATCTACGACTCTTGACATGGATTTACAAAGGGAAAATTACGATGTTATTTACTTAGACTTTAGCAAACCATTTGACAGAGAACCGCATCAGAGGCTTCTGAGGAAAGCTATGGCTCAAGGTATCAAGAGGAAAGTTTTAAATTGGATAAAATCATGGCTCACCGTTAGAACACAGAGGGTCAGCGTAGATGGTTTTAAATCTGGGATCAGCAGTGACATAAGCAAGTTTGCGGGAGGCAGATTAATTCAGGGCAATTTGCAAATGCACTACAGGAGGATTTAAATAAACTGCAGGAGTGGTCAGAAAAATGGCAAATGATATTCAACACTAGCAACTGCAGCGTACTTAATATTGAAAGAACAAATACTGTCAATGTATACAGCCTTAATAACGTCAACCAAGAGAAGTCGACTTTTGAAAGAAACTTGAGGGTACTTGTAAGCCCGGACCTTCGGCCTAGAAAACAGTGCGTTAATGTTCGAAATAAGGCACACAGAGTTTTAGGTTTTATATCTAGAAGTGTAAGTAATAAGAGTGCAGAGGTCATAATGCAATTATATCTTGCACTAGTCAGGACGCTCCTCGATTATGCTGTTCAGTTCTGGTGCCCTTATTATAGAATGGATACCAATTCACTGGAGTCGGTGCAGCGAAGAATGACGAAAATGATTCCGGGACTTAAAAACCTTCCATATCAAGATAGATTAAAGAAACTAAACTTGCATTCCTTAGAAAGACGAAGCGTGCAGGGAGATATGATAGAAGTATTTAAGTGGGTGAAAGGAATCAATAAAGGAGATATAGATAAAGTTTTTATAATATCTCAGCAGGATAGGACTCGTTGCAAAGGATTTAAGTTGGATAAGTTTAGGTTTAGGAGGGAGATAGGAAGAAACTGGTTCAAAATAGGGTGGTAGACGAGTGGAACAAGCTTAGCAACTTTGTAGAAAGTGCTGGGACGCTGGTAAGTTTTAAAAGGAGGCTAGATAGATTCATGGACTATAGAGAGTGGTTGTAACTCTCGACAGGAGCTGCCATGCACAGGCCAACCGGCCTATTGCAGACTCCTTATTTTCTTATGTTCTTAAGTGCTGCCATTGTGACTCAGCCTAACGGCAATGTAATTGAGAAAGGAGGTAGAATTAGTAACCGGGGATCCACTGTTCAAACTTAACTATTTGCCATACTCACAGCTCTGAAACTTGTTGAAGACACTGCCATTGACAGTCTCATCATAAATGATTCCTTATCCTCACTACTTGCTCTTGATACCCTAACGCCCGTATTATTAAACAACATCTTCCCTTGGAGAGGGTCGTCGTGTTTCAACCCGAGTTTTAAACTAAATGAGTCCTGAGGGACACCGCAGTACAGTACTTAACGGGGTGGTGTGGCGGTAAAATTAACTAATTCAAATAATATTAACTTACAATATTGAATTAGTTAATCTTACCACCACACCACCCCGTTAAGTACTGTACTGCGGTGTCCCTCAGGACTCATTTAGTTTAAAACTCGGGTTGAAACACGACGACCCTCTCCAAGGGAAGATGTTGTTTAATAATACGGGCGTGAATCTAAATTGCTATCCGCTTGTCTCTGAAGCCAGACACAAGCACATGTGTCTTGTTGACGGGGGTATCAGGATCAAGCTGCTGTGGATCCACTCTCACATAGGCATTAGTGAACATGATAGAGTTGATGCCTTAGCTAAACTCGCGTCGAACAATCACAATGTTGAGTACAATCTAGGACTGTCAAACAGAACCTTAAAAACTGTAATCAGAAAAGAATTTACTGATGAATTTGAAGCCAGTAGATTATGCAAACAGGCACTAGTCACTCCATTGTTTACCATGATGAGATGTATCAAGTAAATCATGTATATGGAGCAAGTAACAAGATCACTAGATTACAAGATGTAACAACTAGACTAAGGTTAGGATATAAGTACCTCTGGCAGTATGTCCCTCAGGCAGATGTGAACACAACTAAATGTAAAGTGTGTGGCCAGACATATGGCCACACACTCCAACAATACGTCTTAGACGGTAAACAAATAGAACCTCATAGGAATAGATCCAAGCACACTCTGTATGCAATGGCACAGTTCTTTATCTCTGATGACAAGATAGCTGACACACTAAGGCTGTATCCACACTTCGCATCTAATACCTAATCAAAATTCTGTGTACCGACTTAAGCAAACAATGTACTGAAAATATTCTGTAACATTCAATGCCATAATATCATGATCACCTGGGTCTGATAAACACCCTTTGAGGCTTCTATTCTGTAATACTTTTTCCGCTACCGCTCACAGGGTGAGTAAGGGTACACAATAAACTAGCTGCTGTCCGCGGCAAAAATTAATTAAAAAACTTCATTTCCCACACTGTATCGTTATCGTCTACCAGATACTAAACACCAAGTCTGTTTACTAACACATGACCTTACCTCTTTGACGGGCATGATGTCCTTCCTCATGGTGGTGCCCGGGGCTGACCTCTCCAACACTTAGCACTTCACGCCGGTACTTTAACTTAGATGAATGGGTATAAGTCCTTAAAGGTCCTTATAAGAGAGTGTATCGGTACTTTTTTCAACAGTCTATAGTAATTTCTGGTGTGGTTCGTCCCAGGAGTGAGAAAGGTATGTTAGACCCACTTACGGAAACAGTGAAGGACTGACTCAAAACCACAAGTGACTGGTCCCTCACTCCACACCTCTGACAGGACGCAACACCGCTGGCGAGATAAACTGTATCAGGACAGCTGACAGTGTGACGCCAGAACTAGGGCAGTGAACTAGTGGGTCGAGTCACACGAGACACACACACACACACACACACATACACACTGGCGAGGAAGGACTGCTGGGTGACGCACCTAGGAGCTACTATACCTGTGGCCGGGTGGGACACTAATACGCTGCTCCTCAACCCACCACCGTCATCACACCACCATCACGAACGAACATATAAGGTGACCACACAAATAAGTCCCCTTCAGTGCTCATCCTTCGAAGCCTCTGGTGGGAGTTATCCTGCCGACCTTGACGACCTAATAGGCTATCTATACCCCAAGTCATTCCATAAACATCATCCCCATTTACATTGAATTATAAACATGTGAGCATAAGTCATACAATACTTCCCCCTTTGATTAGTGGTGAGATACGACCCTTCCTCACCAGCATCTTAACGTGAGGACCTAGTGGGGTGGCCAGGTGAGGTTGCGTAACTTCACCACAGTACGACTCCCCCCCCCCCCCCCCCAACCACGTCGTCATACATCATCGGTCACAGGTGAAAGATACCCCTTCACCAGAACCACAGCCGAGATACATAGAGACCTGAGAATAAAACCCATCAACCAGCAGCTGCACACCCTGGCCAGCAGAGTCTGGCAAAAGATAGTACGATCAGAGCAAGAACTCCTTCAAAGACTTCCATCAGATAACGACAACAACCATACATGGTTCCCAAAAAGTTACCAAATCTCAAAAGGTCCATTATCACCCCAGATCTATACGGCCAGGCAATAGACAACCTCCCTAGACCAGCATCCGCCAGTAGGGTCGGCGGAATATGAAATAAGGCCCTCAAAACACCTATATGTGGGACAGGGTAGGCTGTCTAGTGCATGTGTCGACAGACAATAACTAACCCATAATACGACCCTTACACTCCATAAGCTTAGCTAGGCGGTCAGCCCGCCCTCTCTTACCTCCTCCTAAATTTCTTCAATTTCCGAACTATAACTTCCTTCCCCCACTTTTAATCTTCTTTCACCCCTCCTTTCTCTCTCTAAAATAAAAGCTAAAGCTTCCTCAAATTGTAATCTTTAAAAAACATCAGAAACAACAAGACTATCTACTCTGAACATATACAGAAGCAGGTAAACACTAACATGGCCTCCAATAATAACATCCCAGGGAAAGTTTATACAAGTATCAACCTTAAATTTGTTCTCGGAAGCGTCATGACCGAGACTGTCGTAGTGTTGTGAACTGCTGGAAAACACTGTGACAGGTTAGGTTAGGTTGGGTTAGGTTAGGTTATAGGGAGAACACTGTGGACGAGATTCTTTACCTGTCAGCATGAAACTCTATTACTGTATTAACTGCTGATATTGAGCGTTTATTAAGAAGACCACGAGGACCACCATAACCTGAGTGTAGAAAGGGCCTATATTAACACACTCCCGAAGCTGCGTCATCAACACACACTCACACACTTCAGCACACCCTCACACATTTCAGCACACCCTCACACACTTCAGCACACCCTCACACACCTCCACACACTTCAGCTCACTCTCACATACCTCCACACACTTTAGCACACACTCAAATACCTCCACACACTTCAACACACCCTCACAAACCTCCACACACTTCAGTACACACTCACATGCACTCACATACCTCCACACACTTCAGTACACACTCACATACACTCACATACCTCCACACACTTCAGCACACACTCACACATCTTGTATGGTAGAGGATAACGTTACATAATGTGAACATTAAAGCCTTGAGGGATACTTAACCTAACCCACTTTAAACTCCGGCACCTCCCCCAGGTGACCCTCCAGGTGACCCCTAGGTGATGCCCAGTTAGCCTCCCCTAGATGACCCCTAGGTGATGCCCAGGTAGCCTCCCCCAGGTGACCCTTCAGGTGACCCCTAGGTGATGCCCAAGTAGCCTCCCCCAGGTGACCCTAGGTGATGCCCAGGTAGCCTCCCCCAGGTGACCCTTCAGGTGACCCCTAGGTGATGCCCAAGTAGCCTCCCCCAGGTGACCCCCCAGGTGACCCCTAGGTGATGCCCAAGTAGCCTCCCCAGGTGACCCTAGGTGCTGCCCAGGTAGCCTCCCCCAGGTGACCCTAGGTGATGCCCAGGTAGCCTCCCCCAGGTGACCCTAGGTGATGCCCAGGTAGCCTCCCCCAGGTGACCCTTCAGGTGACCCCTAGGTGATGCCCAGGTAGCCTCCCCCAGGTGACCCTAGGTGATGCCCAGGTAGCCTCCCCCAGGTGACCCTAGGTGATGCCCAGGTAGCCTCACCCAGGTGACCCTAGGTGATGCCCAGGTAGCCTCCCCCAGGTGACCCACGGGTTGACGTACCATGATCACTTTTATGCTGATCAATACTGTATCACTTCCCTAATTATTCAGATCTGCCCAGTGTTCGTCGTGGACACTGACACACCTACAACATTAATCCTTATAAGGCTTTATTTATTATTTATTGAACGTTTTAATTATAATTTATTTATTTATTTAATTTATTTACCTTTTTGTCCTTCCGACTTAAAAGGAATCAGACCACCACACATGCGGCACCATTCACGACCACCACCACACCTGCGGCACCATTCACGACCACCACCAAACCTGCGGCACCATTCACGACCACCACCACACCTGCGGCACCATTCACGACCACCACCAAACCTGCGGCACCATCTACAACCACCACCACACCTGCGGCACCATTCACGACCACCACCACACCTGCGGCACCATCTACAACCACTGGCACCTCTTGGGGGCCACACCATCCAGGGGGAGGCGGAAGGGGGATATATTTACCATACCTTGTTGGGGGAACGAGAGAGAGGGGGGGGGGGGGGGCATATCCACCACACCATTTATACTAGTACTAAAAAATATTCAAATTTGGATGGCGGAAGAAAAACTATCGTGGCCGCCTGACCTTACTACGACTAACCGGGGAATCAATCCACCGAGATTTATCATCTTGGAGTACGTGTCGGGAGTCAGACTGAAGGACTGTGAACACTTATGGAAGATGATGTGTGTTTGTTGGTGGTGTCTGGGGGTGGGGAGTTGGTGGTGTCTGGGGGTGGGGAGTTGGTGGTGTCTGGGGGTGGGGAGTTGGTGGTATCTGGGGGTGGGGAGTTGGTGGTGTCTGGGGGTGGGGAGTTGGTGGTGTCTGGGGGTGGGGTTGGTGGTGTTAGGGGGTGGTGGGATGGTGGTGTCAGGGGGATAAGGTGATGGTATCAGGGGGTGAGGAGGTGATGGTATCAGGGGGTTAGAGGGTGGTGGTGTCAGGGGGTTAGAGGGTGGTGGTGTCAGGAGGGTTTAGGGTTGGTGGTGTCAGGGCAGGTGAGGGGGTGGTGGTATCAGAGGGGGTCAGGGGTGGTGGTGTCAGGGGGTGAGGGGGTGGTGATGTCAGGGGGTGAGGGGTGGTGGTGTCGGGGTGAGGGGGTGGTGGTGCCAGGGGGTGAACGGGGGTGGTGTCAGTGGGTTGGGGGTGGTGGGGTGAGGGGGTGGTGGTGTCAGGGGGTGAAGGGGTGGTTGTGTCAGGGAATGAGGTTGTGGTGGTGTCAGGGGGTGATTGGTGGTGGTGTCAGGAGGGTGATGGGTGGTGGTATCAGAGGGTTGGGGTGGTGGTGTCAGAGGGTTGGGGTGGTGGTGTCAGAGGGATGAAGGGGTGGAGGTGTCAGGGGGGTTTGGGGTGTCAGAGGAGGAGGTGAGGGGGTGGTGGTGTCAGGGGGTGAGGGGCTGGTGGTGTCAGGGGGTGAGGGGCTGGTGGTGTTAGGGGGTGAGGGGCTGGTGGTGTCAGGGGGTGAGGGGATGATGGTGTCTGCGGGGGGTGAGGGGTGAGGAAGGGGTACCGGGACAGCCTCCACACCATACAGGGAGACCACCAACCTCAACCTAGTATGGAGGGTGAGAGTAAGAGTGAGGTTGAGTAGGTGAGGGTGAGAGCGAGGGTGGGTGAGTGAGGGTGAGTGAGGGCAAGGGCGAGGTGTTCCTGAAAGACACTTGATGCCACGAATATAAGTCATACACAGGGAGACGGGGATTTCCTTAAGGATCCTTGACTTGGGTAACTGAAGAGCCATTTACGGGGGCGAGAGTTCCTTGACGATTATTGACGCGGTGGTTCATTTAAGGCTTTCTGAAGGTCCCTCGGCGTGGTTAATATAAGAGGAACACAGAAACCAGAAACCATGAACCGTACAGGATCATCAACACATCCTTACAGTGAATTCCCATTACCTATCTGGCTACAATGATCAGTTTTATAGGGACCAGCGACAGAGGCATGCGGGGGAGGGGAGAGAGGGGGCTGTTCGAGGTAGAGAAGGGGTGGCAGGCAGGCGGGGGGAGGGAGGGGCCTGTTGGAGGTAGAGAAGGGGTGGCAGGCAGGCGGGGGGAGGGAGGGGCCTGTTGGAGGTAGAGAAGGGGTGGCAGGCAGGCGGGGGGAAGGAGGGGGCTGTTCGAGGTAGAGAAGGGGTGGCAGGCAGGCAGGGGGAGGGAGGGGCCTGTTGGAGGTAGAGAAGGGGTGGCAGGCAGGCGGGGGAGGGGAAGGAGGGGGCTGTTCGAGGTAGAGAAGGGGTGGCAGGCAGGCGAGGGGAGGGAGGGGGCTGTTGGGGGTAGAGAAGGGGTGGCAGGCAGCGGGGGGAGGGAGGGGGCTATTGGAGGTAGAGAAGGGGTGGCAGGCAGGCGGGGGGAGGGAGGGGGCTATTGGAGGTAGAGAAGGGGTGGCAGGCAGGCGAGAGGAGGGAGGGGGCTGTTGTGGGTAAAGAAGGGGTGGCAGGCAGGCGGGGGGAAGGGCAGTGATTATGGTAGGTAGGCAGGCAAGCAGGTAGGGAAGAAGGCCTCGGGTTACTTCCCAACTAAATTCAAAGAGGCCACTATTACCCTAACACCAAAACATGGAAGAACCCCGCCGTCCCACTAAACTTCAGACCGATCTCTCTCCTCGATGTAACTGGAAAAATCCTAGAAAAAATCATCAATAACCGTCTGAGAAATCACCTGGAAACAACCAACAGAGTCAACTGCAGACAATTCGGGCTCAGGAAAGGAAAGTCCACCACAACAGTGATAGCCCTGACATGTGAAAACACAGCCAGAACCAGAGCGAGTGGAAGACAGTGTAATCTAACTCTCCGGGATGTAGCGAAGGCATTTGACAAAGTCTGGCACGACGGTCTAAAATATAAGATCCTCCAACTCGGACTTCTCGCCAACATTGAAAAGCTGCTTTGCAACTTTCTTGACGGCAGAAATGCCAGACTGAGGGTGGGACAACACACAGGAGAGACCTTCCCACTCATGAGCGGAGTCCCTCAGGGCAGCGTCCTCTCTCCCACCGTATATATTATCTACACAAGTGACACCTCGCCTCCCAATAAAATAGGTAACGAAGATATTATGTATGCAGATGACATCACTCAAATAACATCAAGGAAAATCGCGAGCGTTACAGATCGACAACACCAGGCGGGAATTAGAAAGGGTAAATAATTTCAAAAAACAATGGAAAATCCAAGCCAGTCTCCCGAAATTCACAGTGATACCCTTATGCAGAAGGAAAACCCATCCATTAGTAACCAATAATGCCCAGATAGAATACAAAAGCAGAGGCACCTTCCTGGGCCTGCATATATCACAACAGGTTACTCCCACCATGTCCACACCAGGAAGGAAAAGGCAAGAAGAGCTGAGAAAACTATATGATTTAAAGCGCTTCCTGAGAAAATAAAACTCCGCCTGGTGACATCATTTATCATACAAATATTAACTTACCCAGCAGTACCTCTTCATACTATGAGCACCAGTCAAATAATAAAATTACAGGTGGTCCAAAATGAAGCCCTAAGATTCGTCACAAGTGAAAGATACCCCTCCACCAGAACCACAGCCGAGATACATAGAGACCTGAGAATAAAACCCACCAACCCGCAGCTGCACACCCTGGCCAGCAGAGTCTGGCAAAAGATAGAACAATCAGAGCAAGAACTCCTTCAAAGACTCCCACCAGATAGCGACAACAACCATACATGGTTTCCAAAAAGTTACCAAATCTCAAAAGGTCCATTACCACCCCCGATCTATACGGCCAGGCAATAGACAACCTCCCTAGACCAGCATCCGCCAGTAGGGTCGGCGGAATATGAAATAAGGCCCTCAAAACACCCATATATGGGACAGGGTAGGATGTCTAGTGCCTGCACCGACAGACAATAACTAACCCCTGACACAACCCTAACACACCATTAGCCGTCAGCCCGCCCTCTCTTACCTCCTCCTAAATTTCTTCAGTTTCCGACCTATAACTTCCTTCCCCCACCTCTAATCTTCTTTCACCCCTCCTTTCTCTTTAAAAAAAAAAAGTGACACTCGAAGCTCCTTGTATTGGCGTAGACAAACACCTCACCAAATATAGCATTGAAAGACTGAAACGCTAAGATTCTTTGTAAACGAGAGACTCATGTGTTCATCTCCACCGACCTATAATTATGGTTGAGACTCGGAGTAAATACCGACTGAACCCCGTGATGTAAAGGTAGGTGTGTGTGCGTGTGTGTTTGTGTGCGTGTGTGTGTGTGGCAGAGAGAGGTACAGTACGCCGCCCCTAATAAGAATAGATACAGTACCCCCGCTAGTGAGATACAGTGGCCCCCCCCCCCCCCCGTATACCCGGAGTCAGAGGTCACATACCTTGCTTGTAGTGGCGGACAAGACCAACCTTGTGTCCAGAGGGGGGGAGGGGGGATTAGTGGGGCGTCCAAAGGGGGGGGTAGGGGGGGTAGAAGGGGGGGCACCATCACCAACATACCGGGGATCATCATCGTCTTACGTTTGTTGTACGACTATTATTGTGGTCCTGGAGATACCACCCACGACCTTCTGAACCCCAGGAGTACGACGACCACCCCTTGAGTACGATGATAACCCTCTGAGTATGAGGACCACTCCTTGAGTAGGCTGGCAACCCTTTGAGTACGATGGTAACTCTTTGAGTACGATGGCAACCCCGTGAGTATGATTCCCACCCACTAAATATGACGACAACCCTTTGAGTACAATGCCCACCCATTAAGTACTATGACAACCCCTTGAGTGCTATAACTAAATCCCTTTGCGCACGATACGTTTATCTTTTGAGTAATATTGACCTCCTTCCTCGAGTACAGATATTGTACTCAAGGGGTGAAATGTCATCGGACTCAAGGACTTAAGACCCGGTACAGCTTCTTGGTTGTTTGTATGACAGGAATTAAGTTTGGTCGTGTTTTGCATAGTTTTCCTGTATGACACACACACAGTAAGGCTAAGGCTCTCTCTCTCTCTCTCTCTCTCTCACACACACACACACGCCCTCCCCACCACAACCTCTAAACACACAACCCTGACTGACACAGCACCTGCAGAAGGAGAGATCCCTGGTAAGCGAGGCAGCTCCACCACCCACCTTCAGTGCATCAGATTTCAAGATTTACTCCAAGCCGTGGGGGAATCCAGTTCATTAGACACCCCCTTGTGTGTTGTACAAGGTGAAGTGTAGAGCATTACAGGCGACCAACAGGGGAAGCATAGTGTAGGTAGAGTTCATACTTGAGCTCTTAACACTTATAAATGCTGAATGGTTGAGTGTGTGAGGCGCCATTGGTTGTGTTAGCAAGTTGTTCATGTAGTCAATGGAGGGTAAGTGTATATGAGAGGGATTTCCTGTACTGGTTCGTATGTTTATAGTAAAGAGTGACAGGTGTATAATAATGTCAAGTACCTCCAGGAGTGTGTGTCTGTCTGTAGGGGATGACCGCTATCTAACCGCTTATGATTAACCCTTTGAGGATAACATTTTAACCCATTAAGTATAACATTTTATCCCTCTGAGGACGATGATTAACCCCGATGATAAATTTTTAACCCCTTTGAGGATGAAGCCTTAACACTTTGAGGAGGATGAGGAGGAGCAAATTATTTGAGAATGACGTTTGAACCCTTTGGGGACGATAGTTCCAGCCCTGTCATCATCAAACTTGGCCCTAGAAACTAGATCCTTGCCCTTGATACTCGTGGGTAACGCCCCCCTCCTCACCCCCCCCCAAACCTCGACGGGGGTTGGGGGGTGGGACAGTGCCAGACATGACCTTGGGTGCCTCTTAATGACCAGAGCCGCGGATATGGACGCCTTCACAGCACTATCACATGACTCTAAGTGTATCATCTAGGCTCTTAATGTTCGTCACGACTGCAGCTGCATGTGTAATGAGCCGGGGGGCAGCGTGTACGTGAGGGGTGTGTAGGTGGGGGAGGTGTAGCCCCCTTGGTCCCTGTTCACCTAGCAGTAAGTAGGTACCTGTTGTAAATCGAAAAGTTGCGAATTCGTATTCAGGTAAAGTTGTTGGAGCTTCCAATAACTTTATGACATAAACCATTGGCTCTTCAGGCTTCTACGCCCTTAACTCATGAGACAAAAGGCAAGCATGAACTTAGCATGCTTCCCTGTTGGGAGCTGTAAACGCTTCTGCGCTTCACCTTGCACAGGATGTAGGGGGGGGGGGGTTGCCCAGTAAAAAAAAAATTTAAATGTTGATGGGGGTGTAGGAGTGGGAGCTATGGCGGTGGGAGGTGTTGCTGGGGGGGGGGGAGCAGGTGGTTCAGAAGTGGGTGTAGAAGTGGTGTGTGTGTGTGTGTGTGTGTGTGTGTGTGAAGAAGGCGTGGAAGAAAGGTGTAGGATGATTTGAAGGAAGGGAGGAGGATGTAAGAGGAGGATGTAGAAGGAGTATGAAGAGGAAGGGGGATGTAGAAGGAAAGATAGGAAGGTGTAGCAGGAGGGCAGTGACCCGGGGTGATGGGGAGAGGGAGGGCGGGGGTCAACATCAACACAACCAACACCTTCATTATCAACTTGAGTAAGAAAATATATTATATATCTTGGTACACAGTCCAATGTAAACACAGACTGCTACTGTATACACACTTGTCTTACGTACGTGTGTGTGTGTGTGTGTGTGTGTATGTGCGTGTGTGTGGTGTTTATGTGTGTGTGTGTGTGTGTGTGGTGTTTGTGTGTGGTGTGTGTGTGTCTGTGTGTGTGTGTGTGTGTGTGTGTGTGTGAGAGAAAGAAGGGTGACCAAATAGAATAACTTACACTTCTCGTAGATATTTAACCTGAATTAAGTATTAAGTAATGCCAAACATCATCTGTCTGCCGCCTTCTGATGACTGAGCGTTGACTAATACGAACACGTACAGTATCTGAGGCTCAGTGGTCCGTTGCTGCTAAAACTGGACAAAATTCACTGATGAATTCTCCTGATAACTCACCGACCCCGCACAGACCACAACCTTTACTTACCGTCTTGTCTTTAGAAAATTAAGATTATATATTTTCATTTTACCCTCTCAACGATTTTTTGTATTTAATTTATTAAAACAAACGAGTGGAAATCCTCAGAAAAATAAAGGAGAAATAACCTAACCTAACCTAAGACAAACTGGTATATGTTCACTTGTTGCCATTATACGAAATTGAAGTTGAGACTAAGTGTTCCCGATGGTTTTTGATGTGTTATGAACGCATTTGACCTTCACTTGTGGCGCAAATGAACGGTGTCTGAGATAAGCCCCTCATTTTCGAATCTTGAGATTTTCGATAAAATTCAAGGTAAAAAGTGTTCAAAACACATCGAAAACCATCGGAAAACAGTTTTGAACCTAACCTAACCAAACCAAACCTAACCTAACCTATCCCAACCTAACCTAACCTAACCTAACCTAACCTAACCCAACCAAACCTAACCTAACCTAGCCAAACCTAACCTAACCAAACCAAACCTAACCTAACCAAACCAAACCTAACCTAGCCAAACCTAATCTAACCTAACCCAACCAAACCTAACCTAGCCAAACCTAATCTAACCTATCCCAACCAAACCTAATCTAACCTATCCCAACCAAACCTAATCTAACCTAACCCAACCAAACCTAACCTAGCCAAACCTAATCTAACCTATCCCAACCAAACCTAACCTAACCAAACCTAATCTAACCAATGGCATTATTGAATAAACTCACAAATTCCACAAGACCATCACCATCCTCAGTAAGTAACATGTACCTACACAACCAACACAGATAAACAGTGAGGATAGTGACGCAACACACTACCTACCTTGGCTCACACACTGTAACGCGGCCGTAGACACAATATTCCCATAAGATATTTGTTGTATTCACGCTGGTAGGTTATTGCTGGAGCTCACGACCTGTCCCTTCCTCACCACCTTCCACACACAACTGACGACGTTAACATCCCTCACCCACAGGTAGTTCCTCCCCCCCCCCCCCTCCTCCTCCTCCTCCTCGTCCTCCTTCTCCCTCCATCAATGATTGTCAACATTCCGATAATTTGATTCATTATGTGCCACTCTTGTACACTCACGAGTAGCATTCATGACACATCTGACACTCCCTTGATACATCTGACACTCGTTTGATACAATTGACACTTTCTTAACACATATGACACTCCCTCTACACGCATGACACTTGACACTCTCTTAACACATGTGACACTCCATCTATATGCTTGACACTCTCTTAACACATATGACACTCCCTCTACACGCATGACACTTGACACTCTCTTAACACATGTGACACTCCATCTATATGCTTGACACTCTCTTAACACATATGACACTCCCTCTACACGCATGACACTTGACACTCTCTTAACACATGTGACACTCCATCTACACGCTTGACACTCCCTCTACACGCTTGACACTCTCTTAACACATATGACACTCCCTCTACACGCTTGACACTTGACACTCTCTTAACACATGTGACACTCCCTCTACACGCTTGACACTCTCGTAACACATATGACACTCCCTCTACACGCTTGACACTTGACACTCTCTTAACACATGTGACACTCCCTCTACACGCTTGACACTCCCTCTACACGCTTGACACTCTCTTAACACATGTGACACTCCCTCTACACGCTTGACACTCTCGTAACACATATGACACTCCCTCTACACGCTTGACACTTGACACTCTCTTAACACATGTGACACTCCCTCTACACGCTTGACACTCCCTCTACACGCTTGACACTCTCTTAACACATATGACACTCCCTCTACACACTTGACACTCCCTTGACAGCCCTTCTACATAGGCTTAACGATCCACTCCGGGCGATGCGAATACAACACATTATACTAATTTTTTTCCTTCCAGTTAACAAGGAGGCAGCGTGACCGGCACTGTACCCGACGCCCCCTTCACTATACTCAACTGCACTGTACCCGACCTCCTTCACTATCCTCAACTGCACTGTACCCGACGCCCCCTTCACTATACTCAACTGCACTGTACCCGACCCCCTTCACTATCCTCAACTGCACTGTACCCGACGCCCCCTTCACTATACTCAACTGCACTGTACCCGACCCCCTTCACTATCCTCAACTGCAGAGTGAGGCAAACAAGGAATCCTGAAGACTGGGGACGAGCGTTCTATCCACTCAACCACCACACCCCGAATCAGAATAGGTTGGGTTGGGTTGGGTTGGTTGGGCTGGGTTGGGTTGGGTTGGGTTGGTTGGGCTGGGTTGGGTTGGGTTGGGTTGGGTGGGCTGGGTTGGGTTGGGTTGGGTTGGGCTGGGCTGGGCTGGGCCGGGCCGGGCTGGGCTGGGCTGGGCTGGGCTGGGTTGGGTTGGGCTGGGTTGGGTTGGGCTGGGCTGGGCTGGGCTGGGCTGGGTTGGGTTGGGTTGGGTTGGGTTGGGTTGGGTTGGGTTGGTCTGGGCTGGGCTGGGCTAGGCTGGGCTGGGTTGGGTTGGGTTGGGTTGGGTTGGGCTGGGCTGGGTTGGGTTGGGTTGGATTGGGCTGGGCTGGGCTGGGCTGGGCTGGGCTGGGCTGGGTTGGGCTGGGCTGGGCTGGGCTGGGTGGGTTGGGTTGGTTGGGCTGGGTTGGGCTGGGCTGGGCTGGGTTGGGCTGGGCTGGGCTGGGCTGGGTTGGGCTGGGCTGGGGTGGGCTGGGCTGGGCTGGGTTGGGTTGGGTTGGGCTGGGCTGGGCTGGGCTGGGCTGGGCTGGGCTGGGCTGGGTTAGAAAACAATCCGTGAAGCTGATTGGCTAATTTAATCTGTGAGAGAAAGGACTAGTCGCGGTCAAAACAATCATGGTGTCGTAGAGCGAGTCTTATAGCCTGCTGACAGAAACATAACAAGAGCTGTGAGCGTGGCTGTCTCTGACCTGTTTTACCGATGAGAGAGAGAGAGAGAGAGAGAGAGAGAGAGAGAGAGAGAGAGAGAGAGAGAGAGAGAGAGAGAGAGAGAGAGAGTATAATTCCCCCTTCATACAGTAACGTGTGGTGGTGCAGGTGCTAGGTAGTTAAAAGGGGAGAAGATGTTGGCAGCAGGGGGGAGGAGGAGGAGGTGGTGGTGGTAGCAGAAGGTAAGAGATGGTGGCAGCAGAGGTAAGGATGAGGTGGTGGTAGCAGAGGAGAGGAGGTGGTGGCAGCAAGAAGGTGGTGGTGGCAGCAGAGGTAAGGATGAGGTGGTGGTAGCAGAGGAGAGGAGGTGGTGGCAGCAAAAAGGTGGTGGTGGCAGCAGAGGTAAGGATGAGGTGGTGGTAGCAGAGGAGAGGAGGTGGTGGCAGCAAGAAGGTGGTGGTGGCAGCAGAGGTAAGGATGAGGTGGTGGTAGCAGAGGAGAGGAGGTGGTGGCAGCAAAAAGGTGGTGGTGGCAGCAGAGGTAAGGATGAGGTGGTGGTAGCAGAGGAGAGGAGGTGGTGGCAGCAAGAAGGTGGTGGTGGCAGCAGAGGTAAGGATGAGGTGGTGGTGGCAGAGGAGAGGAGGTGGTGGCAGCAAGAAGGTGGTGGTGGTGGTAGCAGAGGTAAAGGGGGGCGACAGAGTAATGATATGTGTATAGTATTAGGTAAGGTGGTGTAGGTATGAGCTGTGCGTCACCACCCACAGTAATGCCCTGGAGTATATGGCCCCGCACGCCCGCCCATGTCACGCACCGCCTCCCCCGTGTATATATAGTGGTCACCGCTGTAATCGCTTCCAATCGCTTTAGTAACGGACTGAGCCGTTCATTTGAGGCTTTGGTAAACTAGAGGAAAAAAACATGACAGAATATAAATAACCTGATAAACACACACACACACACACACACACACACACACACACACACACACACACACACACTTTTTTTCAATTTCTATCATAATTCCTGATAATTTAACCTCTTTTCCTCATATTAACGCTCAAACTTTAATCCTTGTTTCATGGTCAATCATTATATACATAAAACACACACACACACCACAAAAAAACACGTTAGTTACCCAAAGGTGAATCATCAGTTATTCTTGATCAACGACCTAATTTTATCCCCGTTGAATTAAAGCGAGTCACGTGTACATTGGAAAATCTCGTTTTAAGCTTAAGCTGTCATTTGATCTACATAGTTGGTGTCTGTGTGTGTGTGTGTGTGTAGGAACAAAAGACGTTTATAGTGTGTTTAAGGACCCAAATATCAAGTCTCAACCTCCCAATGAACCCTTAAAATGAACCCTTAATCAACACCCACCAATGAACCCTTAAAATGAACCCTTAATCAACACCCGCCAATGAACCCTTAAAATGAACCCTTAATCAACACCCACCAATGAACCCCTAAAATGAACCCTTAATCAATTAAAACATCCAGTAATGACCCCCTTAGCGGAGCCTTTAAACTAACCCTTAAACAAGTAATACAACCACCGATGAACACCTAAAATGAACCCTTAATCAACACCCATCAATGAACCCCTAAAATGAACCCTTAATCAAGTAAAACACCCAGTAGTGAACCCCGAAACTGAGCCCTTAAACCGAACCCTTAAACTGAACCCTTAAACTGAACCCTTAACCAAGTAAAACACCCAGTAGTGAACCCCGAAACTGAATCCTAAAACAGAACCCTTAGACTGAACCCTTAAACTGAACCCTTAATCAAGTAAAACACCCAGTAGTGAACCCCGAAACTGAAACCCAAAACTGAACCCCTAAACCGAACCCTTAAACTGAACCCTTAGACAAGTAGAACAATACCAGTGGAGACAGTGCAGTATCGGGCCGCCTCTGAAGTGCCTGACCTGTACACAAATAAGGTGTTCATAGTGTACACGACCAGCATGTATACATTACTGTGTATATCCTTCAGTAACAGGTATACACTCTCATGTATATTTGCTTTGGTTGTGGTGGAGGTTGTGGTGGTTGTGTTGTGATTGTAGGTATGAGGGGTGTGATGGTGATGGTGGTTGTGGTGGTTGTTGTGTGAGGGCTGAGGTGGTGATGGTGGTTGTGGTATTGTAGTGGTGATGGTGGTTGTTGTGTGAGGGCTGTGGTGGTGATGGTGGTTGTAGGGGGTGTTAGTGGTTGTGGTGGTTTTTTGGGGGGGTTAATAATTGTGGTGAATGTGGTTACGATGGTGGTATTGATAGTGAAAATGGTATAATTGTGGTGATGGTGGCGATAGTACTGGTCTTAATGGAGCTGGTAGCTGTGGTGGTGACGATGGTGGTAATGGTTTTGGTAGGTCTTTCGTCGTTGTGGTGGAAGCGGTTATGGTATCTATGGTATTACTAGTGGTGGGTATGGTGGTATTAGTGGTGGTAATGGCGCCGGTGGTTTTTCCATTAGCGTAATACCCGAGTGGCGGACAGGACACCATTAAGTACCAAGACTAACCTAGTGACGCCCTCAGCCCTAAGAGACGGCCCTGCGAGGTACCACTTACCCTTTACCCTTCTGAGTCAAGGTGCCATCTGTCCCTACAATGGCATTTAAAGGTTATGAGGTATAATGGTCGCTGGTACAGGTTCAGATACTACTGTTACTTATCCATGATCTAATCTACCCCCTAACCACACCTAACCTAACCACACCTAGCCACACCTAACCTAACCACACCTAGCCACACCTAACCTAACCTAACTAAATCCGAAGGAAGGGAGATATCAGGGTCATGGAGTAGAAAGGAAGAGGTCAGGGGGAAGGAGGGGGTCAAGGAGGAGAAAGAAATCAGGGGAAAGGGGGGTCAGAGGGGGAAAAGAGGGTCAGGGCGGGAGAAGAGGGTCAGGGGGAGGAAAAGGGATTTTGGGGAGGAGGGAGGGAGGTCAGGGGGGAGGGAGAGGGAAGGGGCTCGGGGGGAAGAGGGATGGGGTCGGTGGGAAGAGGGATGGGGTCGGGAGGAGGAGGGATGGGGTTGACAGAGGAGGAAGGAGGCAGGGGGAGAGGGGGAAGGGAAGTGAGGGAGGGGTGTGGCGCCATATGGAGAAGAGAGTGAAATTGTGACCCTTAACCTCCCTGACTGTGGGCGTGGTTGTGCCTCCTCTTCATCCTCCTCCTTCTCTTCCTCTATCACTTTAAAACAGCCCCCTCTCTACAAAAACACTTTAAAACAGCCCCATCTCTAACCCATCACTTTAAAACTGCCTCAGCACTGTACCATCACTTTAAAACTGCCTCAGCACTGCACCATCATTAAAAACAACCCCATCTCTTTAAAACAGCCGAGCCCCTATCTCTGTCTCCTGAGCCCCGGGTGGAAGTCAAGATGCAGGTCTCGTTATAAATTTCATGGATGAGAACACACACGCCCCTCACCTTCACCTCCCGTGTTGGAGGCGGTGGTTACTGTACTAGTCCACCCCTCCATCTACTGTCCTCCCCTCCTCCCCAACCTCCTCTTCCTTCTGTCCATTTACTGCCATCCCTTCTTCCTCTTTCCCTCCCCTACTGCCTTCCCCTTCCTTCTGTCCATCTACTCCCTTCTACTTCCTTCCTTCCCTGCCTTCACTTTCCCTTCATCCTCCTTCCTCCTGTGGTTGTCTGTCTAAACATTGAGAGCATCACCGTATCATCCTGGAAATACAATGTGTCCTATTGTATCTTAAGATGTCGTACGGTGTCCTACGATGTCCTACTGTGTGTGGCGGTGTCCTGTGTAACCAAGAATCCTTCACCCAGAAACCAAGAAAGTCTCTCTCTCTGTATATCCTTCAGGATCTTTGTTTGTAATTTAGAAAGTCCTTCCTTTGGTGTCCTACTGTTTACTCTACCCTATATCTCTGGATGTCATACGATACCTGTCTCTCTGTATCCTGCTGTAGCTTTCCTGCTGCAGTGTACACTGTTCTCCGCCTGACTCACAACACGCCCCTCCTTCCCTTCTGCGCCTTAAGATAGTTCCTCGTGGGTCAGCCGTCATGAGGTCAGGTGCTCACGACAGTCCGTAAATTAAGGTATCTCCTATTGTGCTTCCTTCCTCTCCAGCCTTGGATACCCTGACCCTGCATCCTAAGGCAACCCCCTTCTCCTCCTCCTCTGCTTGAATAGGAGGAGGGGGGAGGGGGGCGGTCGAGGGCACTGAGAGTAGCAACAAGTCTGGTCGGTCTTCCAGACCAATCCTCCGCCATTATTTATGCCCTTAGTGAGCGCCGCCACCACCAGGGGGACACTGGTAACGAGATATCAACTGCCATCAATTCTCTCTCAAGGGCTGGTGATCACTGCCTCAAGTGGATGCCGCGCGTAGCACAGTAAGGAGACTTGGGTGTGACAACTCATTTCGTAAACATATTTTGTATCGGCTCAGCGTGGTGTCTGACGCTGTACACAGACCGACATACAGTTACCACTCTTAAGAAAGATATATTTAAGTATTACAAACTGGTGTTAGTGGTTTATCTTTACAGAGGCGCCGCGTGCCTCACACTGACCACCACCACAGCAGACATTTGTGGTATCTGGCGGCCGAAGTGTTCACCCCGCCAGAGCCCGAGTGCCTGCTGGTGACTGCCTACTGAAGCCCACGCCACAGCCACTGCCGAGCAGGATAGGGTGTACGCCAAGCAAAACGGGATGTGGGCCGGGCAGAACGTGGGTGTGGACCGAACAGGATGGGGGTGTGGGCTGGACAGGACGAGGGTGTGGGCCGGACAGAACGGATTGTGGGCCGGGCAGGACGAGTTGTGGGCCAGGCATGGCGGGTGTGGGTCGGACAGAACGGGTTGTGGGCCGGGCGGGAAGGGGTTGTGGGCCAGACAGAAAGGAGTATGGGCCGGGCAGGATGGGGTGTGGACCGAACAGGATGGGGTGTGGGCTGGACAGGACGAGGGTGTGGGCCGGACAGAACGGGTTGTGGGCCGGGCAGGACAAGTTGTGGGCCAGGCATGACGGGTGTGGGTCGGACAGAACGGGTTGTGGGCCGGGCGGGAAGGGGTTGTGGGCCAGCCAGGATGGGGTGTGGGCCGGCCAGGATTGGGTGTGGAACGGCCAAGACGGGGTGTGGGTCGGCCAGGACGGGATGTGGGCCGGCCAGGGCGGGGTGTGGGCCGGCCAGGACGGGTTGTGGACCGAGCAGAACTTGTTGTGGGCCAGGCAGGTCGGGTTGTGAGCCGGGCAGGACGGGGTTGGGGGCCAGGCAGGACGGGGTTGTGGGCCAGGCAGGACGGGGATGTGGGCCGGGCAGGACGGGGTTGTGGGCCAGGCAGGACGGGGTTGTGGGCCAGGGAGGACGGGGATGTGGGCCGAGCAGGACGGGGTTGTGGGCCAGGCAGGACGGGGCTGTGGGCCAGGCAGGACGGGGTTGTGGGCCAGGCAGGACGGGGTTGGGGGCCGGGCAGGACGGGGTTGGGGGCCAGGCAGGACGGGGTTGTGGGCCAGGCAGGACGGGGTTGTGGGTCAGGCAGGACGGGGTTGTGGGCCAGGCAGGACGGGGTTGTGGGCCAGGCAGGACGGGGTTGTGGGCCGGGCAGGACGGGGTTGTGGGCCGGGCAGGACGGGGTTGTGGGCCAGGCAGGACGGGGTTGTGGGCCAGGCAGGACGGGGTTGTGGGCCAGGCAGGACGGGGTTGTGGGCCAGGCAGGACGGGGTTGTGGGCCGGGCAGGACGGGGTTGTGGGCCAGGCAGGACGGAGTTGTGGGCCAGGCAGGACGGGGTTGGGGGCCGGGCAGGACGGGGTTGTGGGCCGGGCAGGACGGGGTTGTGGGCCAGGCAGGACGGGGTTGTGGGCCGGGCAGGACGGAGTTGTGGGCCAGGCAGGACGGGGTTGGGGGCCGGGCAGGACGGGGTTGGGGGCCGGGCAGGACGGGGTTGGGGGCCGGGCAGGACGGGGTTGTGGGCCGGGCAGGACGGGGTTGTGGGCCGGGCAGGACGGGGTTGTGGGCCAGGCAGGACGGGGTTGTGGGCCAGGCAGGACGGGGTTGTGGGCCAGGCAGGACGGGGTTGTGGGCCAGGCAGGACGGGGTTGTGGGCCAGGCAGGACGGGGTTGTGGGCCAGGCAGGACGGGGTTGTGGGCCTGGCAGGACGGGGTTGTGGGCCTGGCAGGACGGGTTGGGGCCAGGCAGGACGGGGTTGTGGGCCAGGCAGGACGGGGTTGTGGGCCAGGCAGGACGGGGTTGTGGGCCAGGCAGGACGGGGTTGTGGGCCGGGCAGGACGGGGTTGTGGGCCAGGCAGGACGGGGGTTGTGGGCCAGGCAGGACGGGGTTGTGGGCCAGGCAGGACGGGGTTGTGGGCCAGGCAGGACGGAGTTGTGGGCCAGGCAGGACGGGGCTGTGGGCCAGGCAGGACGGGGCTGTGGGCCAGGCAGGACGGGGCTGTGGGCCAGGCAGGACGGGGTTGGGGGCCGGGCAGGACGGGGTTGTGGGCCAGGCAGGACGGTGTTGGGGGCCAGGCAGGACGGGGTTGGGGGCCGGGCAGGACGGGGTTGGGGGCCGGGCAGGACGGGGTTGGGGGCCAGGCAGGACGGGGTTGTGGGCCAGGCAGGACGGGGTTGTGGGCCAGGCAGGACGGGGTTGTGGGCCAGGCAGGACGGGGTTGTGGGCCAGGCAGGACGGGGTTGTGGGCCAGGCAGGACGGGGTTGTGGGCCGGGCAGGACGGGGTTGTGGGCCAGGCAGGACGGGGTTGTGGGCCAGGCAGGACGGGGTTGGGGGCCAGGCAGGACGGGGTTGGGGGCCAGGCAGGACGGGGTTGTGGGCCAGGCAGGACGGGGTTGTGGGACAGGCAGGACGGGGTTATGGGCCAGGCAGGACGGGGTTGTGGGACAGGCAGGACGGGGTTGGGGGCCAGGCAGGACGGGGTTGTAGGCCAGGCAGGACGGGGTTGGGGGCCGGGCAGGACGGGGTTGGGGGCCAGGCAGGACGGGGTTGTGGTTCAGGCAGGACGGGGTTGTGGGCCAGGCAGGACGGGGTTGTGGGCCAAACAGGACAAGCAGTGGCCTATACGGTGTTGTGTGTCCCGTCTCTTTAATTAAGTCAGCCGGGCGTGAACCACCAGACACCATCACTGACAAGAGCTACAAGACTTTATCATTAATGACCTTCTGAGGCTCACATTACTACCTGGTTTGTTTTAATTATCACAAACACCTGTCACACCTGTCAACTGACCAGTCACACACACACACATACATACATACACACACACACACACACACACACACACACATACATACATACACACACACACACACACACACACACACACGTACGTTCTCCTCAGCTTGATTTTCAGAGTAAAGGCAGTATAATAAAATAAATCTTAACTTATATTCTTCGCCAGACTCGCCATGCTTCTCTCGCCAGACTCGCCCCCGTGACAGGTCATGTGCACTTGAGTATGTCGGCAACAAGGAGGCAGACAGCACCCCCTGGTGAAGATTCTACCACACAACCACCCTCCTGTCTCCTACTCTTCCTCCTCCCCCTATCATCCTCGCCCCCTCCTAGATGTCCTTCTGCACCACCTTACCACCTCCTGCAGGTCAGCTTCTTCTTCCTCCTCCAGATCCTTCCCTTCCCAGGTCACTAACATTCTTCCTTACCTTAACCTAACCTAACCTAACCTAACCTAACCTTACCTTAACCTAACCTAACTTAACCTCCCTATCTATAAATTTGTTCATCTATTTACATAACTATATATTCATAAGACAGTCCACCAAGGAGTAGGATTATTCTCGGCTATATTTACCAAGCACTATATTTCCTTAGTCTATTTAGTAGTGAGCTGGATGGACCAAGCCCCTCTACACACACACACACACACACACACACACACACACACACACACACGAACGTATAAGAACAAAAACAACTTTTAAAAATATACAAACATACAAAACAGGTTGAGTAGCAGGGCGTCAGGAGATAAGTTCCGGACGTCACAAGCAAGAAAGAGAAGAGGCGGCGACTAAGATTATCCTGGTGATGCCTCTTGACCCCTGGGGGCTCCGTGACGTCACATGTCAACAAACCCGAGGCAACCAATGGCGCCACAGATACTGGTTCCTCCACAGTGGGTTGTTGTTGTCGCTATTTGATACAGAGTCCCCAGGTCGTGACCATCACCAACAAGGTACACAAACAATGATAATAGATCGTGGTGTAAAGTCAGTATATGTTAACTCATAAAATAGCTTAAACACTGACAGTAACGCAGCTGTTTCTGTCGGCCACAAACTGTAATGTTATAAATTACTTCCAGTTTAACTAGTGCTATTATTATTATTATTATTATTATTATTATTATTATTATTATTATTATTATCATTATTATTATTGTCTCGTAAAGATAGAATAAAATACTAATGGGATAATAACGCCTTCTCTCTTTCTCCCTGTCAGGCTCTGCCTCCCTCTCTCCCTACCTGGCCTGTCTCTCTACCTCCCTGACCTGCCTCCCTCTCTCCCTCCTTACCTGGCCTGCCTCGCTCTCTCCCTCCCTGCCTGGCCTGCCTCGCTCTCTCCCTCCCTGCCTGGCCTGCCTCGTTCTCTCCCTACCTGGCCTGTCTCCCTACCTCCCTAGCCTGACTCCCTTGCTCTCTCCCTGCCTGGCCTGCCTCGCTCTCTCCCTCCCTGCCTGGCCTGCCTCGCTCTCTCCCTCCCTGCCTGGCCTGCCTCGTTCTCTCCCTACCTGGCCTGTCTCCCTACCTCCCTAGCCTGACTCCCTTGCTCTCTCCCTGCCTGGCCTGCCTCGCTCTCTCCCTGCCTGGCCTGCCTCGCTCTCTCCCTACCTGGCCTGTCTCCCTACCTCCCTAGCCTGACTCCCTTGCTCTCTCCCTGCCTGGCCTGCCTCGCTCTCTCCCTCCCTGCCTGGCCTGCCTCGCTCTCTCCCTGCCTGGCCTGTCTCCCTACCTCCCTGGCCTGCCTCCCTCATTCTCTCCCTGCTTGGCCTGTCTCCCTACCTCCCTGGCCTGCCTCGCTCTCTTCCTCCCTGCCTGGCCTGCCTCGCTCTCCCTCCCTGGCCTGCCTTGCTCCCTCCTTGCCTGGCCTGCCTTGCTCCCTCCCTGCTTGGCCTGTCTCCCTACCTCCGTGGCCTGCCTCCCTCGCTCTCTCCCTGCCTGGCCTGTCTCCCTACCTCCGTGGCCTGCCTCCCTCGCTCTCTCCCTGCCTGGCCTGTCTCCCTACCTCCCTGGCCTGCCTCCCTTGCTCTCTCCCTGCCTGGCCTGCCTGCCTCGCTCTCTCCCAGCCTGGCCTGCCTCCCTCGCTCTCTCCCTGCCTGGCCTGCCTCGCTCTCTCCCTCCCTGCCTGCCTGGCCTGCCTCGCTCTCTCCCTCCCTGCCTGCCTGGACTGCCTCTCTCCCTGCCTGCCTGGCCTGCCTCGCTCTCTCCCTGCCTGCCTGGCCTGCCTCCCTCTCTCCCTGCCTGCCTGGCCTGCCTCGCTCTCTCTCTCCCTGCCTGGACTGCCTCTCTCCCTCCCTGCCTGGACTGCCTCGCTCTCTCTCTCCCTGCCTGGACTGCCTCTCTCCCTCCCTGCCTGGCCTGCCTCCCTCCGTCTCCCTCTCCACCACAGTAACTAATAATTAGGTCACAACACCCACACACCCTCAGCCTCCACCTATTGTGCTCCACGTAATACACCATTGTCACTGTGGCCGTGTGATGGGGTCGTAATACTCTACTGGAGGCCGTCGATGACAACATATACCAGGAAGAATAACCCTGGAGTGGAGAGCCTCAATGATGATAGCTTACTCCAGTGAATAAATAGTTAAATTAGAGACTTAATGTTAATTTTGTCCCCAACTGGTGCTAAGTTAACGTATCTAATAATAATTTATCCTGTGTATAAATTTAATATTATTTCTTGTAGTTTATTTTTGTACTGTAACTTAAGTGAATAATTTAAGAGTTTAGGAGAAATATTCAATGTAGGGACTTTTGATAATTCACTGAGTATCTGTTAAAATGTTTGTTGTTCAGCGGACCACGGACCCACTGTGGCTGATAACTGTTGAAGGAGACAATGTTAACCCTCTACAGCAGTGACCAGTGTCAATAGTGAGGCTGTCAACACCTATGTACATTGAAACATGAGATACCACACACCCACACACCCCTTCCTCACCCTCCCCACTCCTTTCCACACCTACACCCGCCGAAGCTCTCAGGGCGTAATCATTAGTCCAGCGCCAGTATGTTGTTCTTAACCTCGTGGGCATCAGCTTCCTCCACACACACACACACACACACACACACACACACACACACACTCCTGGGTACATGTAGCAAATGTATAATCTACACAACCAGAATTAACTAGATAATCAGCAACTAAGCACACCTTACCACAACCTTCTCACGTGCTAGAGGACAGACCTGTACCTGAGTGGACTTAACCCCTGTATCTCACCCGCAACAGACTTTAGTAGCCATACAGCTGGAGGGAACACCAGCTAGTACAGGGTGACTAGTATATGTGATTACCTGACATCTCACCGGCCTAGTTCATGGGATAGCCGTGACATTCCTTACCTATAAATAAATACACCAGGAGGAAATTAATGTACTGGCACTGTAATAAACACAATATATAGGTTATTTTACATGTTTTGGGTCAAGCCTTTCAACCATGGACTACCAACCAAACCCAAGCGGCGCTCAATACCTCGACTACCGAAAAAATAAACACCAATCAATCCCAGAACCAATCCCTTAACCACCTCCTCCTCCTCCTCCTCCACCTTTTCTTCCTCTTCCTCCTCCACCTTTTCTTCCTCTTCCTCCTCCATCACCTTAACTATCTCTTCCTCCTCCTCTTTCTCTACCTTTTCTTCTTTCTCCTCCTTCACCTTATCTACTTCCTTCTCCTTCATTTTTTCTTCCTCTTCCTTTTCTTCTTTGTTCTCCTCATCCTCCCTCTCCTGCTCCTCTTCCTCATCTTTCACCAACCAAATTCAGAAGGCCAATAGCATCACGAGGGAGGCGAGAACAAACATAAATTAACCCCATATATCAGAGGACGCATTTAATATATACTTATTTTTACCCCCAATAAGATATAGTAAGAGAAATTACGTGTAATATTTCAATGTGATTCTGATCTTTTAAAATGCTAGTTTTTGCACAACGTAGAACTCCTGATACGTAATTTGTCTTAGTATGCCTTATTGTGGGTAAAAACAAGTAAATAAGTGTTCTCTGGACCCCCAGGTTCTTCACGACCTCCATGATGGGATTCCCACTATTGTTCTTGGCGACTTTAATGCCCGCCATCCCACTCTTACTCCGGATCATCCCACGCCATGTACCCTTAACGGATCACATCTCTCACAGTTTCTTAATGGGGATGATGATGTTCGCTTTCTTTGTCCTGACGATCCTACTCGCCTCCCCCATAGTTTCCTTGATGTTGACTTACTATTGAACGGCCATACCTCCTTTCATCCTACCGTCTGCACCGAGCCTGCTCTGTATAGTGACCATCTTGCCGTTGCTACCCATCTCAGGCTCTCCTTCTCTGCCCCGACATCAGCTCCTTATCGATCCCCTCGCCTTCGTCTCACACAAGATGCTGTTCCTTCCTTTACCCAATACCTTTCTACCTGGGCGGATTCCTATGTTGTCCCCCAGTCCCTTGACTCTTACAGCTCTGATTTTGTTGATGCCGTGTATGACTCTGTCAATCGCGCTACCCCTCCACGCCCTCCCCGTCACCCCAGATGTGCCACCAACTACTGGTATCGTATCCCTGCCATGAGACATCTCCGGCAGGTAACCCGTGATCTCCACTCTGCCATACGGAGGTCTCGGTCTCCAGAGGACTGGGAAGACTTCAAAAATTGGTGCTCCTTTGCAACTCAGGAGCGCCGTCGGATACGTGAGGCGGACTGGCTATCCTTCACGGGGTCTCTATCGTTCCAGTCGTCACCCTCTTATGTATGGAATCGGATTAATGCTATACGGGGTACTCGACGGAGGCCTCCTCCCCACCCTGACCCCGCCTCCCTTGCCTGCTCTTTAATGGAGGACTGGGCACGAGCTTCCTCCCCTGAGGCACTTCCAGATCCAATGCAGGAGGCAGTGCAGGCTCGCATCGATGCGTCTGAGCCTGTTGTTCGTGCTGCTCTTACCTCCCCTGCCCCCACTGATCATCCCATCACACAGTTCGAGCTTGACAGTGCTCGTCGCTCTAGAAAAGACACCTCTCCTGGGGATGATCAGATAACCTACTCCGTCCTCAACGCCTGTACTAATATTCCTAACGGCCCCTTGCTTGCTCTCTACAATATGTCTTATGAACATGGGGTTCTCCCGTCCAACTGGAAAAATGCCACTATTATCCCCATCCCTAAGCCGGGAGATCCTGGGAAATATCGACCCATTAGTCTTACCTCCTGTGTTTGCAAGATGATGGAGAGGATACTCCATCGTCGCCTTCTTCACACCATAGGCGGCTTCCACAACTCCCTCAATGGTTTCATTCAACATCGCAGCACAGCACACTCCATTGCTTCCTTTTATTGCAATCAGACTGCCCGCATCTCCGTCTTCCTTGATATCAAGGGAGCCTTTGATACGGCTCAGCCTGCCCTCATTTTAGCTGAACTTGCGCGGTTAGGGGTTAAAGGGAGACTTCTACAATGGATCGCCTCTTACCTCACTGGACGTCAGGCCCGGGTTCGCGTTGAAGGCTCTATGTCTCCTGTTCAAGAAATGAACCTCGGCACCCCTCAAGGTGGAGTCCTGAGTCCCACCTTGTTTAACACTCTCATGCACTCCATTGCATCTCTCCCGTGGCCGACAGAAGTTGTCCACTCAGGATATGCCGACGATGTCCTCCTCCAAGCCCCTGACTACCTCAGCATGCAGGAAGCCCTTGATCTGGTCTCCAGAGAGTGTGATTCACTTGGTTTCCTTCTTTCAACTGCGAAAACAAAAGCCATGTGGCACGGTCGTGTTGTACCTCCACCCCTTCTCTTATCAGGAACGCCCTTGGACTGGGTTAATGAGACAAAATACCTGGGTGTGTATGTAACTCGCACACGTTGTCAGATCCCTGAAGTCCGCTATCTTCGAGACATATGCTTTCGGCGTCTCGCTCCCCTCTCTACCATGTGCAGGGGTTCCCTTGGTGCCACCATCCCTGTACTTCTCACCATGTACAAGTCCTTTGTCCGTTCCTGTGTCGACTACGCCGCCCCTGCCCTCGTCAACATTAGTCGGACTGCTGTCAACCGTCTCGAAGTTATCCAGAGGAAAGCTGCTCGTATCATCCTTGGGGCTCCTCAGTGGACACGCTCTACTTCTCTATATACCGAACTTGGTCTTTCCCCCTTACAGGATCGTGTCCAGGAGTTTTACCTAAAAACTGCCGTTTCCATTCTACGGGATCCTCGGGGCAACTATGTCCAAACCAACTTGACTCCTGCTGTCCGAGACCGACCTCCATCTAGAAGACAGTGGCGAGGGTCACTCATCCGAGCCCTTCAGGAACACGACCTCCTGCCTGATATTGTTGTCACCCCTGCTGTTGGTTCGTCTCCTTCTCCCTGGCTGGATTTTCAACCTGAAGTGATTGCCCTCGGTGGACCGCTCCCGAAATCCCAGGTGAACCCTGTTATTCTCTGCAAATACCACCTCTCCAGGATCGCCCACTGGTCCCCAGGTAGGGTCGTCCTCTACACTGATGGTTCTGTTGACCCCGCTACAGGTAGGGCCGGGGCTGGTGTCTACATCTCCCGTCCTGATGCCCCTGAGCCTATCAAACTGTCTCTCAGAGTTTCTGACGGGGCATCCTCCACTCAGGCTGAACTAATAGCCCTCCTTGCTGCCCTTCTCGCTGAGGAAGAAGCAGATGGTTTCTGCCCCTTGCTTGTCTGCTGCGATTCCAGGTCTGCTCTCGACGGGATCGCATTTGGATCAGGGGAAAATAAGGACCTCATCCTCCGAATACGAGGGTTAACATCCACACTTCAGGATGCAGGCCGTCCTGTGACATTCCTATGGATACCCAGTCATGTCGGTATCTTGGGGAATGAGGCAGCAGATGGCCTTGCCAAGACTGGCTGCAACAAGGCCACACCTGACTACGTTGTTCCTCGAACACTTTTACAGATTAGGACCCAAATTCGCCGCAAACAGAGAGAAGCTCGGGAAGCAGCCATCCCCCTGGACTCCCCGCCCACCTGGTACGATGTCCTCCGTAAACTTCCTGACCTCTCGTACGTCTACGGGAAAGGGTCGCGGAAAGGGGACGTGATTGCTGCCCGTATCATCATTGGGTATGACTTTGCTTGGGAGATTGGTATCCCCGCATCCCCTGAGCAACGCTCTTGTGCATTATGCAGAAGACCCGACAGCCGCACCCTTATCCACTACCTCCTAAGATGTCCCCACACACAACGCTTCCGTGACGCCTGCTGGACCACCACTCCACGACCCCCTGACGGAGACACGATGATCCTCCCCATACTGGCCAGATATTTTGTAAATAATATTGATTATGTGTTAAAGGAATATCCTTCCTTCCTTAGGCTTTAGTAAGCCCCTTTATAATATTTATACTGTATATACTTGTCACACTTGCCAGATGCTTCTGGTGTCATTGTACAGGGGTACCTAGTGACAGCACTAGGATCCCGCTTCCTCTATCAAGGAATAAACAATTGAAATTGAAATTGAAAATTGAATAAGTATATATTAAATGCGTTCTCCGAAAGCGTGAATTTGCTACCAGAGTTTAATAGTTAAATCATGGGTAAGATTTCTGATAAACTTCCTACTTGCTCATGTTTGAAATAATAAATGTATGTATCTTTATATAATTTAGCTAAATATCTTTCTCGTCAGAAACGGTCATACCAACGATTATGAATAAACTCCCTTAGAAATACATCATTACTTCAGGACGAAATCGGACAGATTTACAACAGCCAATCAGCTGTAACTCTTGAGCAGGGGGCGGAACAGCTGTGAACATGTGGCACTAGAGTTGTAGAAGACATGTACAGTCGAGGTCAAAAGTTTTCTACCGCCCTTAATGAAGCAGCTTCGACCCCAAATGAAACACAACAGTCAGGGTAAGTCAGTTCGGAGACTCATTAACGTGACTCAGGTTTACGACGGAGAGCAAACTTTTGTCCGCGACTGTACATGGTGAGCAAGATAGTATAGACATATATTTAGATAGCTACAGTATACAGTAGAAGGGAGCCTTAAACTTACCTGTAATATGTGGCATGGAGTCATAGCAGAGCAGGTAAGGTTATAATTAGTCCTTGTTCACTATTACTACTACCCACTTTCACCACCCAGTATCACCACACACGTTCACCACACTCACTATCACCACAACACTATCACCACCCAGCCCGGCACAAGTGATCCCATCTGAAGTAAGTCTGGCGTGAAGCTGGACCACTTGTATTTACCTGAAGTATTTTTGGTATATAACATTTACGCAAGTTTGTTAATTATACAGCATGTACACACACATCCTGGCAACATTACAACATGTACACACACATCCTGGCAACATTACAACATGTACACACACACCCTGGCAACATTACAACATGTGCACACACATCCTGGCAACATTACAACATGTGCACACACATCCTGGCAACATTACAACATGTGCACACACACCCTGGCAACATTACAACATGTGCACACACATCCTGGCAACATTACAACATGTTCACACACCCTGGCAACATTACATCATGTACACACACCCTGGCAACATTACAACATGTACACACACATCCTGGCAACATTACAACATGTACACACACATCCTGGCAACATTACAACATGTACACACACATCCTGGCAACATTACAACATGTACACACACATCCTGGCAACATTACAACATGTACACACACACCCTGGCAACATTACAACATGTACACACACACCCTGGCAACATTACAACATGTACACACACCCTGGAACTACACATGTCACACACCTGGCAACATTACAACATGTACACACACATCCTGGCAACATTACAACATGTACACACACATCCTGGCAACATTACAACATGTACACACACATCCTGGCAACATTACAACATGTACACACACATCCTGGCAACATTACAACATGTACACACACATCCTGGCAACATTACAACATGTACACACACCCTGGCAACATTACAACATGTACACACACCCTGGCAACATACAACATGTACACACACCCTGGCACATACAACATGTACACAACCTGCAACATTACACAGTACACACACCCTGGCAACATTACAACATGTACACACACCCTGGCAACATTACAACATGTACACACACCCCTGGCAACATTACATCATGTACACACACCCTGGCAACATTACAACATGTACACACACACCCTGGCAACATTACACCATGTACACACAAACACTGGCAACATTACAACATGTACACACACCCTGGCAACATTACATCATGTACACATACACCCTGGCAACATTACAACATGTACATACACATCCTGGCAACATTACAACATGTACACACACATCCTGGCAACATTACACCATGTACACACACCCTGGCAACATTACAACATGTACACACACCCTGGCAACATTACAACATGTACACACACCCTGGCAACATTACAACATGTACACACACCCTGGCAACATTACAACATGTACACACACCCTGGCAACATTACAACATGTACACACACCCTGGCAACATTACAACATGTACACACACCCTGGCAACATTACAACATGTACAACACCTGGCAACATTACACATGTACACACACCTGGCAACATTACAACATGTACACACACCCTGGCAACATTACATGTACACACACCCTGGCAACATTACAACATGTACACACACCCTGGCAACATTACAACATGTACACACACCCTGGCAACATTACAACATGTACACACACCCTGGCAACATTACAACATGTACACACACACCCTGGCAACATTACAACATGTACACACACCCTGGCAACATTACAACATGTACACACACCCTGGCAACATTACAACATGTACACACACCCTGGCAACATTACAACATGTACACACACCCTGGCAACATTACAACATGTACACACACCCTGGCAACATTACAACATGTACACACACCCTGGCAACATTACAACATGTACACACACCCTGGCAACATTACAACATGTACACACACCCTGGCAACATTACAACATGTACACACACCCTGGCAACATTACAACATGTACACACACCCTGGCAACATTACAACATGTACACACACCCTGGCAACATTACAACATGTACACACACCCTGGCAACATTACAACATGTACACACACCCTGGCAACATTACAACATGTACACACACCCTGGCAACATTACAACATGTACACACACCCTGGCAACATTACAACATGTACACACACCCTGGCAACATTACACCATGTACACACCCTGGCAACATGTAAACATGTACACACACCCTGGCAACATTACAACATGTACACACACCCTGGCAACATTACAACATGTACACACACCCTGGCAACATTACAACATGTACACACACCCTGGCAACATTACAACATGTACACACACCCTGGCAACATTACAACATGTACACACACCCTGGCAACATTACAACATGTACACACACCCTGGCAACATTACAACATGTACACACACCCTGGCAACATTACAACATGTACACACACCCTGGCAACATTACAACATGTACACACACCCTGGCAACATTACAACATGTACACACACCCTGGCAACATTACAACATGTACACACACCCTGGCAACATTACAACATGTACACACACCCTGGCAACATTACAACATGTACACACACCCTGGCAACATTACAACATGTACACACACCCTGGCAACATTACAACATGTACACACACCCTGGCAACATTACAACATGTACACACACCCTGGCAACATTACAACATGTACACACACCCTGGCAACATTACAACATGTACACACACCCTGGCAACATTACAACATGTACACACACCCTGGCAACATTACAACATGTACACACACCCTGGCAACATTACAACATGTACACACACCCTGGCAACATTACAACATGTACACACACCCTGGCAACATTACAACATGTACACACACCCTGGCAACATTACAACATGTACACACACCCTGGCAACATTACAACATGTACACACACCCTGGCAACATTACAACATGTACACACACCCTGGCAACATTACAACATGTACACACACCCTGGCAACATTACAACATGTACACACACCCTGGCAACATTACATGTACACACACCCTGGCAACATTACAGCATGCACACACACCCTGGCAACATTACAACATGTACACACACCCTGGCAACATTATAACCTGTACACACACCCTGGCAACATTACAGCATGTACACACACCCTGGCAACATTACAACATGTACACACACCCTGGCAACATTACAACATGTACACACACCCTGGCAACATTACAACATGTACACACACCCTGGCAACATTACAACATGTACACACACCCTGGCAACATTACAACATGTACACACACCCTGGCAACATTACAACATGTACACACACCCTGGCAACATTACAACATGTACACACACACTGGCAACATTACAACATGTACACACACCCTGGCAACATTACAACATGTACACACACCCTGGCAACATTACAACATGTACACACACCCTGGCAACATACATGTACACACCTGGCACATTACACTGTACACACACCCTGGCAACATTACAACATGTACACACACCCTGGCAACATTACAACATGTACACACACCCTGGCAACATTACAACATGTACACACACCCTGGCAACATTACAACATGTACACACACCCTGGCAACATTACAACATGTACACACACCCTGGCAACATTACAACATGTACACACACCCTGGCAACATTACAACATGTACACACACCCTGGCAACATTACAACATGTACACACACCCTGGCAACATTACAACATGTACACACACCCTGGCAACATTACAACATGTACACACACCCTGGCAACATTACAACATGTACACACACCCTGGCAACATTACAACATGTACACACACCCTGGCAACATTACAACATGTACACACACCCTGGCAACATTACAACATGTACACACACCCTGGCAACATTACAACATGTACACACACCCTGGCAACATTACAGCATGTACACACACCCTGGCAACATTACAACATGTACACACACCCTGGCAACATTACAACATGTACACACACCCTGGCAACATTACACCATGTACACACACCCTGGCAACATTACAACATGTACACACACCCTGGCAACATTACAACATGTACACACACCCTGGCAACATTACAACATGTACACACACCCTGGCAACATTACAACATGTACACACACCCTGGCAACATTACAACATGTACACACACCCTGGCAACATTACAACATGTACACACACATCCTGGCAACATTACAACATGTACACACACCCTGGCAACATTACACCATGTACACACACCCTGGCAACATTACAACATGTACACACACATCCTGGCAACATTACAACATGTACACACACACCTGGCAACATTACAACATGTACACACACCCTGGCAACATTACAACATGTACACACACCCTGGCAACATTACAACATGTACACACACCCTGGCAACATTACAACATGTACACACACACCCTGGCAACATTACAACATGTACACACACCCTGGCAACATTACAACATGTACACACACACCCTGGCAACATTACAACATGTACACACACCCTGGCAACATTACAACATGTACACACACCCTGGCAACATTACAACATGTACACACACATCCTGGCAACATTACAACATGTACACACACATCCTGGCAACATTACACCATGTACACACACCCTGGCAACATTACAACATGTACACACACCCTGGCAACATTACAACATGTTCACACACCCTGGCAACATTACAGCATGTACACACACCCTGGCAACATTACAGCATGTACACACAACCTGGCAACATTACAACACGTACACACACCCTGGCAACATTACAACATGTACACACACCCTGGCAACATTACAGCATGTACACACACCTGGCAACATTAAACCCTGTACACACCCTGGCAACATTACAACATGTTCACACACCCTGGCAACATTACAACATGTTCACACACCCTGGCAACATTACAACATGTACACACACCCTGGCAACATTACAACATGTACACACACCCTGGCAACATTATAACCTGTACACACACCCTGGCAACATTACATCATGTACACACACCCTGGCAACATTACAGCATGCACACACACCCTGGCAACATTACAACATGTACACACACCCTGGCAACATTATAACCTGTACACACACCCTGGCAACATTACAGCATGTACACACACCCTGGCAACATTACAACCTGTACACACACCCTGGCAACATTACAGCATGTACACACACCCTGGCAACATTACAACATGTACACACACCCTGGCAACATTACAACATGTACACACACCCTGGCAACATTACAACATGTTCACACACCCTGGCAACATTACAACATGTACACACACACCCTGGCAACATTACAACATGTACACACACCCTGGCAACATTATAACCTGTACACACACCCTGGCAACATTACATCATGTACACACACCCTGGCAACATTACAGCATGCACACACACACCCTGGCAACATTACAACATGTACACACACCCTGGCAATATTATAACCTGTACACACACCCTGGCAACATTACAGCATGCACGCACACCCTGGCAACATTACAACCTGTACACACACCCTGGCAACATTACAGCATGTACACACACCCTGGCAACATTACAGCATGTACACACACCCTGGCAACATTACAACATGTACACACACCCTGGCAACATTACAACATGTACACACACCCTGGCAACATTACAACATGTACACACACACCCTGGCAACATTACAACATGTACACACACCCTGGCAACATTACAACATGTTCACACACCCTGGCAACATTACAACATGTTCACATATCCTGGTAGCATCACATTTACACACACACACACGACCACTTAGCCCACAGGAGCACTTCACTGAAACCCACATGACATGAATAAGCTTTGATGAGCATCTACCTGAAACCCACAAGAGTTATGAGGTTCCAGAAACATCTCTCTGAAACCCACCTCAGTAGAAGGTCAAGGAGCACCTACCTTTAGCCAGTCGCGGAGCCAGGTGACGGTGGGTTTGGGGTCTCCCGCCACCTCACACTCGATGATCACCAGGTCACCCTCCTCAGCGTCGATGGTCCGCGGCTTCCTCACGAACATGGGCTCGTTGTTGTACCTGAAGGAGGCGGTGAAGCAACCAGGTCATTAAGTGTTACCAAGACAGTATACTGATATACCAAAGTCACCACTAACAGCATCATGCTATACCAGTCTTACACCTGTTTTATACCTGTGTTGTACATATGTAGCGAAGTAATCACCCCCCCCCATGACACAATAATACGCCCTAACCAAACACACACGTAATCACACACTCCAACTGTTGTGACGACCACAGGAAACTCCATAAGGTGTATCAACATAGAAGCCAACCCTGTATGACACTCCCTCACAACACAGACGGTTACTGACTCAACCATCTTTCCATCAGCAGTAATGATTATTCCCAACAGCAGGTATTGATAGGGAGACTCATTGACTCTTAACAGGGAATCGAAAACCCTGTTGTGGGATCAGAGTAAGAGAGTAATTAATCTCGGTAACAGTAAACAGTAAAGCAACAGATGCATAGATCACACCTGAAAATAGTAATTAATCTCGGTAACAGGTAACACACCACCATCTATGAGCCAGACACTGGGGAAGTCACTTTACTGTACTCCTCCTGTGTAATATTCATCTCACCTATCCAGGAAATATGTCCGAAATAATTATTTTTGTTTTAAATAAAGTGCTTGCGGGTTATGTATGTAAAGAAAGGCGAAATAATAATAATATTTTTTTCTAAACAGTTACAGCATAGCAAACTTCTTCCCAACAGTCCAACAAGCTTACAGAAAAACAACATCGTCCGTGCCACTTACAGAACGTGTACGTGGGGCCACTTAGAGAACGTATACGTTGTGCTACTTACAGAACGTGTACGTGGGGGCCACTTACAAGGCGTGTACGTGAGGACCACTACCAGAAAATGTACGTGGGGGCCACTTACAGAACGTGTCCGTGGGATGGCAGCACGCACCTGACCCATATATAGCAAGGTAAAGTAATTTGAATGTAACCAAATGAGCTGACAATTATACTTAACTCCTTATAAAAAATACAAGAGCGGAGTTTACTGCCCCATAACTCTCTCTCTCTCTCTCTCTCTCTCTCTCTCTCTCTCTCTCTCTCTTTCTTTCTTTCTTTTGCTTTATTTATTCGTGGTGTGTCTGTGTGTGTGTGTGTGTGTGTGTGTGTACTGTTTATGTATGTGTGTGTACTGTTCATGTATGTGTGTGTACTGTTTATGTATGTGTGTGTACTGTTTATGTATGTGTGTGTACTGTTTATGTATGTGTGTGCACTGTTTATGTATGTGTGTGTACTGTTCATGTATGTGTGTGTACTATTTATGTATGTGTGTGCACTGTTTATGTATGTGTGTGCACTGTTTATGTATGTGTGTGAACTGTTTATGTATGTGTGTGTACTATTTATGTATGTGTGTGTACTGTTCATGTATGTGTGTGTACTGTTTATGTATGTGTGTGTACTGTTTATGTATGTGGGTCCCCCCTAAAATTTAACACGACCAAATATTTAACACAAACCCAAACACTCTTACAAAAAAAAAAAAAAAACACACAACAAGGAAAACACCAACACACACACACACACAAAAAAACTCACACACACAAAAACAGTGAATAAAATTAAGACGCCTAGAAACCATGTTGGTAATTAGCGGTTCAGCCCAGACAGTCGCTAGAGACGTTTACCAGCGGCCGAGATCTGAAATAACAATTATATATCGTAAAATTCAGACGTAAACACAAGTGGTTGAAAGGGTAGAGTTAGAGTTAAAGTTCCGTTTATTTAGTGTGGGTCAGCCGTCACACTAGGTAATGGGTACAGTGTGGGTCAGCCGTCACGCTAGGTAATGGGTACAGTGTGGGTCAGCCGTCACACTAGGTAATGGGTACAGTGTGGGTCAGCCGTCACGCTAGGTAATGGGTACAGTGCGGGTCAGCCGTCACGCTAGGTAATGGGTACAGTGCGGGTCAGCCGTCACACTAGGTAATGGGTACAGTGTGGGTCAGCCGTCACACTAGGTAATGGTAACAGTGTGGGTCAGCAGTCACACTAGGTAATGGGTACAGTGTGGGTCAGCCGTCACAATAGGTAGTGGGTCAGCCGTCACACTAGGTAATGGGTACAGTATGGGTCAGCCGTCACACTAGGTAATGGGTACAGTGTGGGTCAGCCGTCACACTAGGTAATGGGTACAGTGTGGGTCAGCCGTCACACTAGGTAATGGTAACAGTGTGGGTCAGCCGTCACACTAGGTAATGGTAACAGTGTGGGTCAGCAGTCACACTAGGTAATGGTACAGTGTGGGTCAGCTGTCACACTAGGTAATGGTACAGTGTGGGTCAGCAGTCACACTAGGTAATGGGTAACAGTATGGGTCAGCCGTCGCACTAGATAATGAATGGTACAGTGTGGGTCAGCCGTCACACTAGGTAAATGGTACGGTGTGGGTCAGCCGTCACACTAGGTAATGGGTACAGTGTGGGTCAGCCGTCACACTATGTAAATGGTACGGTGTGGGTCAGCCGTCACACTAGGTAATGAATGGTACAGTGTGGGTCAGCCGTCACACTAGGTAATGAATGGTACAGTGTGGGTCAGCCGTCACACTAGGTAATGAATGGTACAGTGTGGGTCAGCCGTCACACTAGGTAATGAATGGTACAGTGTGGGTCAGCCGTCACACTAGGTAATGGGTAGTGTGGGTCAGCCGTCACACTATGTAATGAATGGTACAGTGTGGGTCAGCCGTCGCACTAGGGAATGGGTACAGTGCGGGTCAGCCGTCACACTAGGTAATGGGTACAGTGCGGGTCAGCCGTCACACTAGGTAATGGGTACAGTGTGGGTCAGCCGTCACACTAGGTAATGGTAACAGTGTGGGTCAGCCGTCACACTAGGTAATGGTAACAGTGTGGGTCAGCCGTCACACTAGGTAATGGGTACAGTGTGGGTCAGCCATCACACTAGGTAATGGGTACAGTGTGGGCCAGCCGTCACACTAGGTAATGGGTACAGTGTGGGTCAGCCGTCACACTATGTAATGGGTACAGTGTGGCTCAGCCGTCACACTAGGTAATGGTAACAGTGTGGGTCAGCCGTCACACTAGGTAATGGGTACAGTGTGGGTCAGCCATCACACTAGGTAATGGGTACAGTGTGGGCCAGCCGTCACACTAGGTAATGGGTACAGTGTGGGTCAGCCGTCACACTATGTAATGGGTACAGTGTGGCTCAGCCGTCACACTAGGTAATGGTAACAGTGTGGGTCAGCCATCACACTAGGTAATGGGTACAGTGTGGGTCAGCCGTCACACTAGGTAATGGTACATTGTGGGTCAGCCGTCACACTAGGTAATGGTACAGTGTGGGTCAGTCGTCACACAAGGTAATGGTACAGTGTGGGTCAGCCGTCACACAAGGGAATGGTACAGTGTGGGTCAGCCGTCACACAAGGTAATGGTACGGTGTGAGTCAGCCGTCTCGCTAGGTAATGGTATAGTGCGGGTTCAGTCGCTTCGCCATTCATAGTAACTAATTGGGTCAGAGTCATTAAGTAATTAATTGGCAGTTATTACTAAATTACTCCATTTGCCCACCTGGTGAACTAACTCTCTCTCTCTCTCTATCTCTCTCTCTCTCTCTCTCATAGCCTTATATACAGTATAGCACCATCTAAGAAAACAAAAACAGGAATAGTAACCACATATTGTTTCCTTTATCATCAAACGCTACACAAACAAGTGTTGGACAGTTGTAGAGACCAGCAGAGGCGGCAGACACAGGTGTTCCCTCAACGCTTACATCATCAAAATTCCCCCACGCTGATAAACCCAAGTGAGGCTATCGAATTACCTGGTGCGTCCACCTGAAAAAATCCGCCACAAGGTTAATCCGCCCTTCTCAACCCACCAGATACAACCAAAACAAACAGCGAGGGCGACCAACCACTCAGACGCGGCCCTCCTTTGAGAGGGCCGTGACGTCAGAGGCGAGTTTGTTTACAATGCAGGATGTTTAGGTCCGAGTGCCGGAACCTTCCCTCCGCCTCCCCTCCTCGGGAACTCCACAACGCCCAGCTCCTCTCTTAGACTTGGCACCGCCAAAATATGGAACTGGATTGTGTTACACGCCACCTCCATCTTGTACACGTCTAAGAATTCAATTTCCAGGTATATTCTCTCACGGCCTCTTAAGATGTCTGGATATTAGCCAAGGCTGCCACACCTGTTACAGTGTATTGTGTCCACGACAATGGCGGCTCCCCCTCACTCACAACCCATACTGAGTTCCTACCTTCAGTGTTCTATCTTTCCCTCTTTCTATTTCTCTCTTGATATACTTACAAATAGAGAGAAATAAACACATACAAATAGAGACACACAGACAGACACACACACACACACACACACACACACACTACATTACTATTCATCATATCATTAGAGACTATTGTTGTCACGGTGGTGTAACTAGTAAACTTTAGGTGCACATCAAGCCTCCCTTATCAGCACACAACACCATTCACCTCAGTACTGGCGTCACTGTGGGCTGGTGTATTGACTCTCCCTAACCTCAACTAAGCTATAAACGCACTTATCCACTTTTCCGCCATTTCCCTGTTGATCTTACAGTCACTGTCAACATTTGCCCTCTCTAATTGCCCTTTCATCGTCCACACACGTTCTGTACGGAGCACACACACACACACGCCGTAAGCCCCCTCCACACACACACACACACACTGTAAACCATATCTACTGTATATACACACACGGCATGTGGGATGGAGAGAGAGAGAGAGAATGAAGATGAACGGACTATCACAAGGGCCCAAATATTCAACACGAGGAACCACCATTGTCAAGGAAGAAGGTAGAGAGGAAACCTTTGTGCCTCGGTGATACACAATACACCTCCGTCTGGCGCCACCACCTATACATCAACACAGTAATGGTTCTGTACAGGAGAGTACCACAACCGGCCCTTACTGTGAGGCAGAACACAGGACGGACACCATTCTACCGGGAACCTCTGGCGGTATAGTTGTGCATCAAGTAATATATGATGATGATGATGATGATGATGGTGATGATGATGGTGATGATGATGAAAGGTGCATATTTACTTACTATGAGTGACCATCATTTAACTACCTTTCCCACTCGTGTCTGCTGCACATGATACCTCCTACAAGGCTGCTATACAATATTTCACTATAACTCCAGCTGTACTGTAGTAGCTAGTGGTAACAGACACATGAGGTGTATATTCCTCGTAACTGAAGACATAAGAATATACCTAACTTGTTGACTTAGGTTAAAACACAAACATAACATCCAAAATGGGCTCACAATTATACTGAGACTCTACCCTAACAATAGATACGTTCTTTTAACTTCATAAATTACTGTTTAAAATATTTTCAATGGTTTTATATGTTAATTTTCTCTCCTAAGTGATATTAAGTAAACGTATCTAGGTAAGGTAGTGCCATATGGATGTTGTTTTTGTGTTTTATGTCAACAAGTTAAATACATTCTTATATCTTCAGTTACGAGGAATATTCATCCTTATGAGCCTTTGTGGCCTCTAGTCCGGTTTGTTTACAAAAACTAGTCCACATAAACATCGTATACGACTTTCCACCTGTTGTTTGGGTTTTTCCTTCACACAATATTCTAGTTCTACTTTGGCTTTACTGATGAAGTTTATGGAATGTTAGAGAGTTAATGATGGTTGGGAACCCCACTGCTCCGAGGTGCACACACACACACACACAGCACACACACACGCACAGCATACACAAACACACGCACAGCATACACACACACAGCATACACACACACAGCACACACACAAACAGCATACACACACACAGCATACACACATACAAAGCATACACACACACACATACACACACACAGCACACACACAAACAGCATACACACACACAGCATACACACACACAAAGCATACACACACACACACACACACACACACACACGCACACGCACAGCATACACACACACACACACACACACACAAGATCATTTTCTGATTAGAGAGCGACCCAGCAGTCATACAGGATCTCCTCACCAATAGCATAAGGGGAATAACCATGGAACACTCATCCCAACCATCGAGCAAGAAAACCATCTTAATCATAGGGCTCGACCAGTACCAGACCCCTACACTACTAGAAGCTCATCCCTACACCAGAAGGACGAAGAGACTCAGGGGCAAGAACGCAGTCGTTGCAGACTGGGTTGGCTCGGAAGACCCACCCAAGACCATTCGAGTCCTTGGTGCCTATCGCACTCTATCAGCTCCCTACCCAGAGGTGTTACAATTGTCAACACTGGGGCCATGTGGCCCGATTATGCCCCTCTACTAAGCCGTGGTGTGGTTTCTGCTCAAGACAACATGCAACTCAGGCTTGCAGAGATACAGTTCCTCAAGAGGGTGTCATTCAGAAGTGTATTAACTGCAAAACAGTTGGAGTTCCTGTATGGCACCCTGACTGTCCTAGAGCTCCTACGCCCCTTCAGCGCCCAGACCCGCCACCCAGGCAGGTCTCAAGAAACACTACTGCTGCTAGGGTACTCCCTACGGCCAACCCCTGGCCCTCCCTGCCCACCCTAAGCTCCAGGATCATCACCAGCAGCCATCGAAAGATCAGTATGGGGCAACACAGACGTACCGACACAACAGGTAGCTGCCAACACACCCCATGAACACACACAAAGTGAAGAGATCAATGATTTGAAAAATGACATTAAAGAACTCAAAGCTCAATTTACAGCTTAAACTGATATGTTAAAGAACCTCTGTGATGCACTACATAAAAAGAACACCACCAACACAGTGCAGCAGATATGGAAAGACTACAGTCAAAAGGACGACATTCACATGTCAATAGCCAGATGTGGAAACTCAAGACCCACCAGGAACTAGTGTCCACGCAGAGGAAAATAGTGATACTGGTAACAGTTCTACTGATGCCTCTGTGGACATGGTCAGTGAAGATGAACAAACACAAACAGAAAATGGTGGTGATGTCGAGTGTAACCAAAATTTGTTGTTGTCTACCACTGAAATACAACAATTGTTGAGCCGTACATGCTCCAGAAATGTTTCAAAAAGGTTAACTGGCCTACTGCCTGCCGAAGGGACAGGCAGCGCAGAAAAAAAAAACAGTATCATATAGTACCTTTTGCTTCTTTCCAAATACATTTCATAATGGCCAGTGTTAATACCAGACAAAGATACAGAGCGGTGAAGGTGATGAGTTGGAACATCTCATCCCTTAGAAAACGATACCCTGACCTACACCACAAAGTTGTGACTGAGGACTGTCTCACACCTAATGGTAAGCTCCCACCCAGTCTGCCAATTATGTGTATTATAATCCTAGTTCTACTCACACATGTTTGATGTATGTTAAGAAGTCACTCCCGCTTGTACCTCTTGCATCCAAAAAGACTACCAACCTTCAGTACCATGGGATCACTATCCACCTGGGCAACTCCACACTCAACGTGCTAAACGCCTATGCTCCCTCAGATCAGTTTCAGTACACAGATCTCCCAGACTTTTTACACACTGAGCCCACCGACCTGATGGGTGACCTGAATACTAGACACAAGAAATTAGGTGACTCCACCACTAACACCAATGGTAGGAGACTTATCTCACTTTTCAGCGCATATGAAGATGTTCAAATTATAGGTAATAATGAACCAACACACATCTATGGCAGGGCTCTAGACAAGTGTATTGGTTTTAATCTATCATACACAACTCATAACTCTGATGTTGTCACTGATCTTATGTCTGACCACAGCCCAATCCAAGCTAGTATACATGTAGCCAATGACACCCCCACTGGTGGTAAACTCAACAGACGTATAATCAAAGTCAAGCAAGAGCATGAAAGCCAGTTCATAGACTTCATCCATGACTGGTACAAGGACTACAAGCCTGACAACTACCAAAGTTTCCATGACGATCTGATAGATAGGACTTATGCATACTTCACCAACAATGCCTCCACCAAAAAAGGAGAAAACGTGGTCAGCATCATGCGAACAGGCAACAGCAGTGCTATAATGACCCTAAACTGATAAAAACTCAGGGCTAGGGTCAGGAGGGTGGGTAAGGGTTACAAACAAACTAGAACACCTCAAATGATACAATTGTATCAAGCTTCACTTGCTGCTGCCAAGGAACGTGTACACGAACTCAGACAAAATGCATGGGAGACATATATCAACAGCCTGAACCAACACACATCCCTCAGCAAAGCCGGGAAAGACATAAACACAATCGGAGGTAAAAACAGAAGACACGTCTCCCATCCAAACCCTCTGCAAAAGTAGAATGAGCTAATAACAAAGTGGGCTCATGTGTCGAGCTATGACATGTTACCAGCTAGGACTCGGGGACTCCTTGATGCGAAGTCTGTAGAGAGAAGTAATCTTATTAACTTTATGCTGGGCAAACAGCACGATGAGTGGGATATTCCATATACCGAGTGGGAGCTTGACGCCGCCCTCGCCAGGGGTAGGTCTACTTCCCATGGAGAGGACGGAGTCACCTACAACATCGTTAGACTAGTAAGGCGCGTGCCGGGCAATCCATTATTGGTATTGTACAATATGAGTCATGCCGAGGGCCAACTACCCACATCATGGACCAGCAGTATTGTTGTACCAATACCGAAACCAGGACAGCCAGATGCTTTTCGTCCCATATCACTAACCAGCTGCCTGTGTAAAACCTTTGAGAGGATGGTTCTTGGCAGACTCTGATATAGAATCAGAGAACACATGTCTCCTAACATAAATGGCTTCACCCATGGTAAAGGTGTACATAATTGCATCGCCACATTCCTAACTGTGCTTGGTGATGAAAGGCACAGATACACCACATTTCTTGACCTAAAAGCTGCATTTGATATCGCCAATAGACAACTGGTATTGTACGAACTAGCCAAAATGGATATAGGGGGTAGGCTGTTACACTGGATAAGTGGTTACCTAACCAACAGAAGGGCTACTGCACTGTGTCAGGGTTACAAAAGTGAAGTTCAAGATATGCAACTTGGTACCCCTCAAGGTGGAGTACTTAGCCCCACTTTGTTCAATGTTCTTATGAATGCATTATTAAATTTAATACCAGACAACCCAGGCAATATCTCAATCAGCTATGCTGATGATATTCTTATACATATTAGAACTCATCGTGAAATGCAAACCACCCTGAACCATGTATACGCAGCTTCTGAGAACCTCGGTCTTATTATCTCCACTGAGAAAACTAAGGTGTTCAACAAACAAGCTGGTAACTGCAAACGCGGCCCCGCCAAGTTCAAGATAGGTAACAACACTATTGACTATGTTTCTTCTTTTAAATATCTTGGTGTCTCCGTCCCTTGTACCCTACCTGCCATACAACAGCTAACCCGCCAATGTACTGACAGACTGAGACCTCTTAGAAGTGTATCGGGGTACAGCCCGCACTATGGTGCTAATATTAGAATTGTTAAAACAATGTACCTAGGCTATATAAGATCTCTGATAGATTACCACGCACCAGCTCTGGTCCTTCGTGACAGGAAAGGCGTTGACAAGCTCGAGAAAATGCAAAATAAAGCCCTCAGAATTACCTTAGGATGTCCCATGAGCACTAAAGTACTTAATATGAGGAAAGAACTAGGTATACCCAGTGTTAAAGATAGAATAATTGAAGTCAACCTCATGATAGCCCTGAGGCTTCAGCGTGGTGATCCTGATAACATTGTTTCCTTAAAATTGCAAGAATGTATGAACCATGGGACTGGTGAGTCTAAATGGATCCAAACTACAGCTACACATATGAAGATGTTTGGACACTAGACCACCTGTACAAAGTTGAGACACAACAGTGCTTCCTGCCACCCTGGCGGACAGTTCCCTTCGATATCACAATACCGACATATCCGCCTAAAAAATTAATTATACAAAGCATTTATCTCCAACACACTGCCAAATTGAGAGCTCTTGAACACATACACACTCTACAGACTGAGGATAATATCACACAGACCATCTACACTGATGGATCTCTTAACACCGCCTGTGGGAGGGCTGGGAGTGCTATTGTTGTGACTCAACCTGACGGTAATATAAATGAGAAAGGAGTTAGAATTAACAACTGGGCATCCACTCTACAAACTGAATTAGTTGCCATACTCACAACTATTAAATTCATTGAAACCACTGTTACTGACAGTCTCATCATCACTGACTCTCTATCCTCACTACTTGCCCTTGGTACCCTCGACTCAGGTTGTCACGCTCTTATCTCTGAAGCCAGACACATATATGCGTGCCTTGTTGACCGGGGTGTCAAGGTCAAACTGTTGTGGATCTCCGACCTACTCTTGCCCTCTGTTGCCACCCAGTCAATTCTCTCTTCTGGTTTGACACAAGCTGATAGTCCCCCTGTGAGCTCCCCCCTGCTCACGGCCTACTCCACCGCCGGTGGCCTTCACTACTGGTGTAGTGCCTACCGGGCCTGCCCTGGTGTGCCCTGCTGCCCCCGAGCGAAGTCCTGCCCCATCTTCACGACACTTGGTGCCTCAACCTGTCCGCCACCCACCGCAAGCCGCACCCACTCCTGTGTCTGAGCTGTCTCCACCAGGGCTATCTGGACCTGAGGACACCACCCCCGGCTACCTGTACCCACCGACATGTCGACGCACACACCATCACAATTACACTAAAAGGTGTGTCCCTCAATGTTGTCAATGCCTATGTGCCTCCCCCCACCCCAACTGTACCTGCCCCACCACACCATATCACCTCCACCACCCCCACTGTTTTTCGCCACGCCTAGTACATTGGCATCCCTGAGCCTGGCCGCACTGTTTGTAAACTTTGTGGTCAACCGACTCTCACACCCTCTCTCACCACATCCTCATTTGCCCTATGACCTCCTCCTACAAGTCCCCAGCCGTTACCAACACCTCTTCCCTCCCTGACCAGACATCCCTCCTCCTAGTGACAGGCCTGGCGCTTGACATTATTAGGGACCTGCGACACTTTGCCATAAACATAAATTGTACCGGGAATTTCCACCCCCCCCCCCCCACACACACACACTCATCATTCTGTCACTTTATGTAACTTGCTGACAAAACCCACGACCCTTCAGGCCTTTACGCCCTTAACGCATGAGTCATAAAGGCAAGCATGAACTCCGCATGCTTCCCAGTTGGACACTGTAAACGCTTCTGCGCTCCACCTTGCACAGGATGTAAGGGGGTGCCCAATAAACTAGCCCCTTCGTGGGCAATTGTAAATCTGTCTCACATAGGCCTCATAAAACATGACAGAGTTGATGCCCTCGCCAAACTCGCGTCTAACAAAGACACCGTTGAATACAATTTGGGTCTGTCAAAGAGAACCATTAAAACTGTAATTAGGAAAGAACTTATTGATGAATGTGACACAAGTAGACAAGTGCAAACAGGCACTAGTCGACCCATAGCTTACCATGATGAGATGTATCAAGTGAAATATGTATATGGAGCAAGTAACAAGATCACTAGATTACAAGATGTTGTAACCGCTAGATTAAGGTTAGGATATAAGTACCTTTGGCAGTATGTTCCTCAAGCAGATGTAAACAAAACTAAATGTAAAGTGTGTGGCCATACATATGGCCACACACTTGAACACTACGTCCTCGACTGTGTGAAGATAGAACCTTTTAGGGACAGGTCCAAGCACACTGTGTGTGAAATGGCACAACACTTCATCTCTAATGGTAAGATAGTCGACATGTGCTTGAATACCTCCCACGTAAATGTGAATAACAAAGTGTGAGGCCAGACATACTGCCTCACACGCCTGTTCTCACGCATTTGTGAATAAGTTACCCTTTATGTATAGAACTAAACAAATAATGTAAATGAAATACTGTGTAACATTCAGTGCCATAATATCCTGACAACGGGGGTTAATTACTATGACCCTTTGTAAACTCTACTCTGTAATCCTTTTGCGCTACCGCTCACAGGATGAGTGTGGGGTGCACAATAAAGTAGCCGCTGTAAGTGGCAAAATAAATAATCAAATCTCACACACACACACACACACACACACACACACACACACACACACACACACACACACACACAAAGAGTCACGCGCCAACATTTAGATCTTGATATGACCCACAGCAGGAGTTTCTCAGATCATCTCCAAGACGCCAACTTACCACAGGACGTCAGAGAGAAGACCAGGATATACGTCTACCATTACACTGCTTTGAATGTCTCCATTAGTGCCGATAACCCACCTGATTCAGCCCCGATTACTGTCTCACAATTGAGTGAAAAATTAGGACACAGATCAATGCGACTATGACGACAATAGATATCAGTGTGTGACATAGATGGAGCTCTCATTGTTACGTGGCCTCGACAGCTTGCCGGTCACTTACAATAATGATTCGCTATTGACATGCATAAATGAAAGACGCTCATATGTCTCCTCACAAACAGCAGCAGCGTAAGTTCAACTATAGACGCTCACACGACTCCCCACAGCACCAACACCATAAAACTGTCATGTGATTACCGTCCTTCAACCACCAGTACACAAGGGTGAAATATCCACGTACACGGTTCACCAACATCATGATCGTCCGCACAGAATCGAAGGGTATTTTTTTTCCCGCTATTTTCCTCACCTGTTACCTGATGATACTCTCTCTCTCTCTCTCTCTCTCTCTCTCTCTCTCTCTCTCGGTCGTCTGGGCTGGTGGGTGGGGAGGAGCTGGTGGCCGCCTCACTCCACCACCACCACACACACCACCATCACCACACACCAACTCCACACACACCACCACTACACACTACCACCACCACACACCACCACCACCACCACACACACCACCACACACACCACCTCCACACACACCACCACCACACACCACCACACACACTACCACCACCACCACACATCACCACACACACCACCTCCACACACACCACCACCACCACACACCAACTCCACACACACCAACACTACACACACCACCACCACACACCACCTCCACACACACCACCTCCACACACACCACCTCCACACACCACCTCCACACACACCACCTCCACACACACCACCACTACACACACCACCACCACACACCACCTCCACACACACCACCACACACACCACCACCACACACCACCTCCACACACACCACCACTACACACACCACTTCCACACACACACCACCACCACACACCACCACCACACACCACCTCCACACACACCACCACCACACACCACCTCCACACACACCACCACTACACACACCACTTCCACACACACACCACCTCCACACACACCACCACCACACACCACCACCACACACCACCTCCACTCACACCACCACCACACACCACCTCCACACACACCACCTCCACACACACCACCACTACACACACCACTTCCACACACACACCACCTCCACACACACCACCACCACCACACACCACCACCACACACCACATCCACACACACCACCACCACACACCACCTCCACACACACCACCACCACACACCACCACCACACACACCACCACCACACACCACCTCCACACACACCACCACTTGCACACCTTCACACCACCTCCACACACACCACCTCCACACACACCACCACCACACACCACCTCCACACACACCACCACTACACACACCACTTCCACACACACACCACCTCCACACACACCACCACTACACACACCACCTCCACACACACACCACCTCCACACACACCACCACTACACACACCACCTCCACACACACCACCACCACACACCACCTCCACACACACCACCACCTCACACCACCACTACACAGCACCACTACACACCACCACCACACACACCACCACCACACACCACCTCCACACACACCACCACTACACACACCACTTCCACACACACACCACCTCCACACACACCACCTCCACACACACCACCACCACACACCACCTCCACACACACCACCACTACACACACCACTTCCACACACACACCACCTCCACACACACCACCACTACACACACCACCTCCACACACACCACCACTACACACACCACCTCCACACACACCACCTCCACACACACCACCACCACACACCACCTCCACACACACCACCACTACACACACCACTTCCACACACACACCACCTCCACACACACCACCACTACACACACCACCTCCACACACACCACCACCACTCACCACCTCCACACACACCACCACTACACACACCACCTCCACACACCACCACTACACACCACCTCCACACACACCACCACCTCCACACACCACCACCTCACACCACCACCTCACACCACCACTACACACCACCACTACACACCACCACCACCTCACACCACCACTACACACCACCACCACACACACCACCACTACACACCACCTCCACAAACACCACCACCTCCACACACCACCACCTCACACCACCACTACACACCACCTCCACACACACCACCACTACACACCACCTCCACACACACCACCACTACACACCACCTCCACACACACCACCACCTCCACACACCACCACCTCACACCCACCACTACTACACACCACCTCCACACACCACCACTACACACCACCTCCACACACCACCACTACACACCACCTCCACACACACCACCACCTCCACACACCATCACCTCACACCACCACTACACACCACCTCCACACACACCACCACCACCAGACACCACCACTACACACCACCTCCACACACACCACCACCTCCACACCACCTCCACACACCACCACCTCACACCACCACTACACACCACCTCCACACACACCACCACTACACACCACCTCCACACACACCACCACCACACACCACCACTACACACCACCTCCACACACACCACCACTACACACCACCTCCACACACACCACCTCCACACACACCACCACCACACACCACCTCCACACACACCACCACCTCCACACACCACCTCACACCACCACTACACACCACCTCCACACACACCACCACCACACACCACCACTACACACCACCTCCACACACACCACAACTACACACCACCTCCACACACACCACCACCACACACCACCTCCACACACACCACCACCTCACACCACCACTACACACCACCACCACACACCACCTCCACACACACCACCTCCACACACACCACCACACACACCACCACCACACACCACCTCCACACACACCACCACTACACACACCACCTCCACACACACCACCACTACACACCACCTCCACACACACCACCACCTTCACACACCACCACCTCACACCACCACTACACACCACCTCCACACACACACCACCACCACCACACACCACCACTACACACCACCTCCACACACACCACCACCTCCACACCACCTCCACACACCACCACCTCACACCACCACTACACACCACCTCCACACACACCACCACTACACACACCACCACCTCCACACACCACCACCTCACACCACCACCTCACACCACCACTACACACCACCTCCACACACACCACCGCACACACCACCACCACACACCACCTCCACACACACCACCACTACACACACCACCTCCACACACACCACCACTACACACCACCTCCACACACACCACCACCTCCACACACACCACCTCCACACACACCACTTCCACACACCACCTCCACACACCACCACTACACACACCACCTCCACACACCACCTCCACCTCCACACACCACCTTCACACACCACCACTGCACACCACCTCACACCACCACTACACACCACCTCCACACACACCACCTCCACACACACCACCACCTCACACCACCACTACACACCACCTCCACACACCACCTCCACACACCACCTCCACACACCACCTCCACACACCACCTCCACACACATCACCTCCACACACCACCACCTCACACCACCACTACACACCACCTCCACACACACCACCTCACACCACCACTACACACACCACCACCACACACCACCTCCACACACCACCACCTCACACCACCTCCACACACCACCACCTCACACCACCACTACACACCACATCCACACACCACCTCCACACACACACCACCTCCACACACACCACCTCCACACACACCACCACTACACACCACCTCCACACACCACCACTACACACCACCTCCACACACACCACCTCCACACACCACCTCCACACACCACCTCCACACACACACCACCTCCACACACCACCACCTCACACCACCACTACACACCACCTCCACACATCACCTCCACACACCACCACTACAAACCACCTCCACACACACCACCTCCACACACCACCACTGCACACCACCTCACACCACCACTACACACCACCTCCACACACCACCTCCACACACCACCTCCACACACCACCACTACACACCACCTCCACACACACCACCTCCACACACCACCTCCACACACACCACCACCTCCACACCACCTCCACACACCACCACCTCACACCACCACTACACACCACCTCCACACACACCACCACACACACCACCACCACACACCACCTCCACACACACCACCACTACACACACCACCTCCACACACACCACCACTACACACCACCTCCACACACACCACCACCTCACACCACCACCACACACACCATCACACACACCACCACCAAACACCACCTCCACACACACCACCACCACACACCACCTCCACACACACCACTTCCACACACACACCACCACACACACCACCACCACACACCACCTCCACACACCACCACCACCACACACACCACCACCATTACACACCACCACCACACACCACCACACGCCACCTCCACACACACTACCTCCACACACACCACCACCACCACACACACCACCACCACCACATACCATCTCCACACACACCACCACCACACACACCACACACCACCATTACACAACACCACACACACCACACACCAACTCCACACACACCATCACTACACACCACCACCACCACACACCACCACCACCACACACCACCACAACACACAACCACACACCACCTCCACACACACACCACCACAAACACAACCACACACACCACCACCACACACCACCACCACACACCACCACAAACACAACCACCACCACACACCACCACAACACACAACCACACACCACCTCCACACACACCACCACACACCACCACACACACCACCACCACACACCACCTCCACACACACCATCACACACACCACCACACACACCACCACCACACACCACCACCACACACACCACCACCACACACCACCACACACCACCACCACACACACCACCACCACACACCACCTCCACACACCACCTCCACTACACACCACCACACACCACCACTACACACCACCTCCACTACACGCTACCACACACCAACTCCACACACACCATCACTACACACCACCACACACCACCACCACCACACACCACCACAACACACAACCACACACCGCCTCCACACACACACCACCACTACACACCACCACCACCACACACCACCACCACCACACACCACCACAACACACAACCACACACCACCTCCACACACCACCACAACACACAACTACACACCACCTCCACGACACACCACCACACACCACCTCCACACACCACCTCCACACACCACCACTGCACACCACCTCACACCACCACTACACACCACCTCCACACACACCACCTCCAAACACACCACTTCCACACACCGCCTCCACACACCACCACTGCACACCACCTCCACACACCACCTCCACACACTACCTCCACACACCACCTCCACACACACCACCTCCACACACCACCTCCACACACCACCACTGCACACCACATCACACCACCACTACACACCACCTCCACACACCACCTCCACACACCACCTCCACACACACCACCTCCACACACCACCTCCACACACACCACCTCCACGCACCACCTCCACACACCATCACTACACACCACCTCCACACACCACCACTGCACACCACCTCCACACACCACCTCCACACACCACCTCCACACACCAGCACTGCACACCACCTCACACCACCACTACACACCACCTCCACACACACCACCTCCACACACACCACTTCCACACACCACCTCCACACACCACCACTACACACACCACCTCCACACACCACCTCCACCTCCACACACCACCTTCACACACCACCACTGCACACCACCTCACATCCACCACTACACACCACCTCCACACACACCACCTCCACACACACCACCTCCACCCACACCACCACTACACACCACCACTACACACCACCTCCACACACCACCTCCACCTCCACACACCACCTCCACACACACCACCTCCACACACACCACCTCCACACACCACCACTGCATACCACCTCACACCACCTCCACACACCTCCTCCACACACACCACCTCCACACACCACCACCTCACACCACCACTACACACCACCTCCACACACACCACCTCACACCACCACCTCACACCACCACTACACACACCACCACCACACACAAACCTCCACACACCACCACCTCACACCACCACTACACACCACCTCCACACACCACCTCCACACACCACCACCTCACACCACCACTACACACCACATCCACACACCACCTCCACACACACACCACCTCCACACACACCACCTCCACACACACCACCACTACACACCACCTCCACACACCACCACTACACACCACCTCCACACACACCACCTCCACACACACCACCACTACACACCACCTCCACACACCACCACCTCACACCACCACCTCACACCACCACTACACACCACCTCCACACACCACCTCCACACACCACCACTACACACCACCTCCACGCACACCACCTCCACACACCACCTCCACCTCACACCACCACTACACACCCCGCTAGATTAAGGTTAGGATATAAGTACCTTTGGCAGTATGTTCCTCAAGCAGATGTAAACAAAACTAAATGTAAAGTGTGTGACCATACATATGGCCACACACTTGAACACTACGTCCTCGACTGTGTGAAGATAGAACCTTTTAGGGACAGGTCCAAGCACACTGTGTGTGAAATGGCACAACACTTCATCTCTAATGGCAAGCTAGCCGACATATTAAGATTGTATCCACTTTTTTGCACTTAGTAACTATATCAATTCTCATGTACAGAACCAAATACGCAATCTACTTGAATACCTCCCACGTAAATGTGAATAACAAAGTGTGAGGCCAGACATACTGCCTCACACGCCTGTACTCACGCATTTGTGAATAAGTTACCCTTTATGTATAGAACTAAACAAATAATGTAAATGAAATACTGTGTAACATTCAGTGCCATAATATCCTGACAACGGGGGTTAATTATTATGACCCGTTGTAAACTCTACTCTGTAATCCTTTTGCGCTACCGCTCACAGGATGAGTGTGGGGTGCACAATAAAGTAGCCGCTGCAAGCGACAAAATCAAAATCAAATCACTACACACCACCTCCACACACCACCTCCACACACACCACCTCCACACACCACCTCCACACACCACCACCTCACACCACCACTACACACCACCTCCACACACCACCTCCACACACACCACCTCACACACCACCACCTCACACCACCACTACACACCACCTCCACACACCACCTCCACACACCACCACTACATACCACCTCCACACACCACTTCCACACACCACCACCTCACACCACCACTACACACCACCTCCACACACCACCACCTCACACCACCACTACACACCACCTCCGCACACCACCTCCACACACCACCACCTCACACCACCACTACACACTACCTCCACACACCACCACTACACACCACCTCCACACACCACCTCCACACACACCACCTCCACACGCCACCACCTCACACCACCACTACACACCACCTCCACACACACCACCTCCACACACCACCACCTCACACACCACCACCTCACACACCACCTCCACACACCACCACCTCACACCACCTCCACACACACCACCTCCACACACACCACCTCCACACACTAATCTTCAGGCGATGACAAAAAAATAAAGGGATCAGGGAAGTTATTTTTAGCCAGCCAGGGGTCAGAGAGGACGTGATCAGTCTGGCTTACAAGGGAACGTTGTCTTAATCCTCGAGTAGTACACCTGTTCGAGTACCAGACCAGGTCAATATTTTAATAACTAAGCAAATAAAATACTTGTGAGTGTCTTCTGAGTTACAAAAGAGAGAGTACGGTTGTCTCTACGGCATCACAATATTAAGTCAAGTGTAACTAAGAACTTGGCCTCAACTGTATTACTGACATTATTAATTACTAATTAAGTTGACACGTGCAGTGGGCGGCCCTGGGGAAGAACGAGGCTGGGCGCGAGATAGCTCCAGTGAGGAGACAAACTTTACCTTAACTAGATACGTTCACTTAGCATCAGTTAGGAGACAAAAACGTACAGAATCTTCGTAAATCTGGGTCGTGACCCATAAACCCCGCCACGACTCACTCTGGATCTGTACAAACACAAGTCTTTGTCTGCCTCCTGCCAGTGTTAATTCATACAACACTTGTGTCCAGCTCTCAACCGTCGTCTCACAGACACTATTGTTGTCCCTGATGCAGTGTGGCCAACAGCTGACGGCTGACACACCTATCATTGTCAGGGAATGTGAGGAAAGTATTTAGTTGGTCTGACTTATGAGAGTTCAATTGGTGTTTCTGGTACTACACGCTCTTATTACTGTATAAGTAATCTCAAAAACTAATGACGATAATATACGAAACAAACCACTCAAACTTTATATAACTCAACCGGAAGATAGTCGAGGTATGTTAGGTCAGGTCAGGGTCATTGATGTCGTATGGTCAAACATCATACACGTCATAGTTTCTCCTCCCAGGGATTCTGGAATCGCGCCTAACACTCAGCGTGTGGCTAGGATAAACATTACCGAAGTAACGTGTGAGTATTTTATTGTATCCCCACCACTCCTTGTCCACCAACTGACCTTCATGCACCCTCCCACTGACCCCCCCCCCCCCATAACAAGAACCCCCTTGACTCAAACCTCCAAATTCTCCAACAGCCGCACGATACTTTCTCTCCCCTAAGAATGAGTTAACCCATACAGTTGACAGTCAAGTCTCACCATATAATCGACATCATTTGCTAAGATGAGGCGGTCAGATGCATCCTCACGTCTAGACCTTGCGGGAATAATTTCTTTTTCTTTTTGACTTACGAGTCTTTGAGGGTGGTGGGCCGGGTCCGCAGCTCAGCAGTGAGGGTCAGATGTGCTTAAGTGCATATTTGCTCCGTCAACAGCGAGGGAAACTGAGCTGCGGCCCCCAGCACATGTGTGTGTACTGCCCCGCCATTACCACCACCACTACCATCACGGCCCCCAACACATGTGTGTGTACTGCCCCGCCATTACCACCACCACTACCATCACGGCCCCCAACACATGTGTGTGTACTGCCCCGACATTACCACCACCACTACTATCACGGCTCCCAGCACATGTGTGTGAACTGCCCCGCCATTACTACCACCACTACTATGACAGGCCCCAGCACATGTGTGTGTACTGCCCCGCCATTACCACCACCACTACTATGACAGGCCCCAGCACATGTGTGTGAACTGCCCCGCCATTACCACCACCACTACGATCACGGCTCCCAGCACATGTGCGTGTACTGCCCCGACATAACCATCACGGCTCCCAGCACATGTGTGTGTACTGCCCCGCCATTACCACCACCACTACTATGACAGGCCCCAGCACATGTGTGTGTACTGCCCCGCCATTACCACCACCACTACTATCACGGCTCCCAGCACATGTGTGTGTACTGCCCCGCCATTACCACCACCACTACCATCACGGGCTCCAGCACATGCGTGTGTACTGCCCCGCCATTTCCACCACCACTACCATCACGGCTCCCAGCACATGTGTGTGTACTGCCCCGCCATTACCACCACCACTACTATGACAGGCCCCAGCACATGCGTGTGTACTGCCCCGCCATTACCACCACCACTACCATCACGGCTCCCAGCACATGTGTGTGTACTGCCCCGCCATTGCCACCACCACTACCATCACGGCTCCCAGCACATGTGTGTGTACTGCCCCGCCATTACCACCACCACTACTATCACGGCTCCCAGCACATGTGTGTGTACTGCCCCGCCATTACCACCACCACTACCATCACGGGCTCCAGCACATGCGTGTGTACTGCCCCGCCATTACCACCACCACTACCATCACGGCTCCCAGCACATGTGTGTGTACTGCCCCGCCATTACCACCACCACTACTATGACAGGCCCCAGCACATGCGTGTGTACTGCCCCGCCATTACCACCACCACTACCATCACGGCTCCCAGCACATGTGTGTGTACTGCCCCGCCATTGCCACCACCACTACCATCACGGCTCCCAGCACATGTGTGTGTACTGCCCCCCCAGTAGTGGAAGGTCCTGCAGATTGGACGTGACTCAGGCGGTACATCTGGAGCAGTAACATGAGAGAACAATGAGTACCTGTATGTAACCTGTTTTATCTTAACACTAATATACTCCATACATGAACTGTTAAACGGCTCGTGTACCAGTGATCATCTTTTTGTGTTGTCTTAGTGATAAAACACACAAACACATACATAATGGCAAAATAATCACCAGCATCAACAACAACACAACATAGGCGGTACATATGCTGCAGTCATCCCTGAAGTCCTAAAACATCAAGTCCCTCAAACACATAAAACCCACCGAAAATATACTTAATGTACACAAAGACTATTGGTACTACACTTTCAACACATTGCTAATCATAATAAATCAAGTTTTAGTCACAAAGAAGACACAGAGACGGACACACAGTAAGAAGCGTGGCGAGGCTCTACACGACGACTCACACACTAACAAGAGTTTAGTGAACACTCGGCCAGAAGCCTCACTGAGACGAGATGCTCAAAGGGTCGTACAGAGAATATTCCTCGTAAACTAAGAGGTGAGAAAGTACACAACTGCTTGACCTGAACTAAAACACTAAATATGTAAAATGAGCATTAATATTATACCGAGAGTCTACCTTAACTACATACAGTACGTGCACTCAACACCACACTATATTAATGCAGAAAATCTTATATATTATCTGCCTTCATTTTTTCTCGGTATAATTTTGATGTTATTTTACGAAGTAATTTTTGGTGTTTTACAATAAGACAATGAGTTAAGTTGAATTCTTGCAGTACATCTCCAATTATAAAAAATATTCACCGTAGGAACCTTTGTGAATCTGTCCCCCACCACTACGACAACTACAGAGTTTCGCTGTAAAAAATAGCACATTAAGCAGACACATATAGATAAAAAATAACACAGTTGGTCTAGGTGCACTGTACAACACTATACGCGCTACTGATGAAGGCAGCGGCAACAGTGTGGAGAGGAATATAAAAAAGTATTTGTAAAGAAAGTTGCAGAAGTAAGTGGCAAGTTGCTGGGGAAGGAAAACAGTGTTTGTTTACCCTGTCACTTGACGGCTGTGCCAGAGCCTGAAAGAGAACCGCAGGTGTCAACACTATGTATCAACACGTCAGGACATGTTTCTCTCGACTAGTCTACACCTCTAAGACTGAGAAGTATGAGGATGAAGCCTTAGTCTGGCCTCCAGGAAGTCTGTGAACCGATAACAATAACCTCTCTATTGATCATCAGGAGAAATAGGCCTGAGGATGTGACTTAACTCAGGTGATAAACGATTCTATACTCACCGCGACGATATCCTTTTGCGTGAGGCGAGGTCCGAGTCTGTACAGGAGACAGACACACGGCACAGAGACTCAATGTGACCCATCTCGTTCTTGGCGGTACAGGTGTAGATGCCGCCGTCGGTGTAGTTAGCCTCTCGGATTACCAGTGTGGCCAGGCCGTCCCCGTCCAGGCTGAAGGAGTGCTTGCGGGTGGGTCTGATGCGGTGGCCGTCTCGATGCCTGTAGTAGCCAGCGTCACGGAGGGAAGGCGACGCCATCGTACCAAGCAGGAGAGGCGGGTATGAGGGTGGACAGGGGGGGGGGGGGGGGGGGAACAAGAGCGAAACAAAGAAAAGAAAAAAGACAGAGGCGTGGAAGCAAGAATTAAAGTTTGGAAAGACAGAAGAAAAAAAAAGAAAAATTAAGACAATGGTTGACAAAAAAAAAGATTACAAGAGAGAACAAAAATGAACAACAAAAGATAAGCGAACATAAGAGAAAAAATACGACAGATAAATAAGATGAAAGAAAAATAATAAACGAAGAGAAAAATTTTAATACAGTAAAAAAAAATAATTGTAGCCACAGACGTTTTATAAAATGGAAAAAAAAATATTAACAAATGTAATCAAGAAAACATTGTTGTTATGTCCGGGAAAAAAGATAATTATTGAAATATTATGACAGGTGAACAAAAATAAATGATAAATAAAAGAGAAGGTGTTGATAAGAATGATGATTGTGTTCGCATTTCAGAGTACAGGTAGCGATGATGTGCAGGTCAAGGAAGGTGACAGGTGTTCCATGTCAAGGAGAGAGAGAGAGAGAGAGAGAGAGAGAGAGAGAGAGAGAGAGAGAGAGAGAGAGAGAGAGAGAGAGAGAGAGAGAGCCATGATAAATCAAATGAAGTTTACAAAATACAAATAAAAAAATAAAAAAGAAGAATAAATTAGGAGAAGCAGGAAGAAGGGGAAGGAGAGGCAAAGAGAGATAATATACTGTCAGAGGCTCAAGAAACACTACAACACACCTCACACATCATGCACACTACTGAAGGCTTAAGCTATGTCTATACTAACAAGTCCTGAAGCACCACAACGATAATAATAATAATATAATTCACTATAAACTTATTATTTCACTCTTATGCAACACAGTCGACACATTCACTTCTCGTCAGCAATAATAATAATAATAATGATAATAATAATAATAATAATGATAATAATAATAATAATAATGATAATAATAATAATAATAATAATAATAATAATAATGATAATAATAATAATAATAATAATAATAATAATAATGATAATAATAATAATAATAATAATGATAATAATAATAATAATAATAATAATAATAATGATAATAATAATAATAATAATAATGATAATAATAATAATAATAATAATAATAACATAATAATAATAATAATGATAATAATAATAATAATGATAATAATAATAATAATAATAATAATAATAATATAATAATAATAATAATAATAATAATAATAATGATAATAATAATAATAATAATAATAATAACATAATAATAATAATAATAATAATAATAATAATAATAATAATAATAATAATAATAATAATAATAATAAAACATAGATCCTCTCAGAAATTTCCTGTCCACTCACCTCTTCTGTGACACTCTTCTCCCCACCCCCTGACCTCTAATCTCCCCTTTCTCTTCTTTACTCCTCCCTAAACACCTCCCCCCTCCCTGACCACTAACTTTCTTGACCACTCCTGACCTTCAACCACACCTTTCTCTTCCTCTTTACACCTCCTCCCTAAGACCTTCCCCCTGACCACTAATTATCCTGACCCACCCTGACCTACAACAACTGTCTTTCACTGTACCCCTTCCTTCAGACCCTCCTCGTGACCTCCTATTACCCTCTGTGCCCCCCCCCCCCTCCTTACCAGACAACACCTATGGTCGGGTAGGCCTCAATGACCGTCTGCATCGTGATGGTGGATCCTTCCCTCACACTCTGATCCTCTAACTCCTTCAGGAACATTGGGGAGATGTATGACCTGTGGACACGTAAGAAATACTCATTAAACATAATTATTTAATGTATCTCTTATTATGGGTCAGTTAGTTACTATCGTTACACATGATGGATTAGAATATTTGGCAATGTAAGTAGACTTTGTTCCAATAATCAGCCGCCATTGTAGTCGTATTCTGTGTATGCATGTATGAATGTATGTATGTATGTATGTGTGTAAGTATATATATATGTATTAAACAGTTGGCAGTCTTCCGAGTACATCTTCAAGTCATTTTCTACACAAGACATCAGTTAGAAACTTAGTAAGAAGCGGATAGAACAATAAACATGAACGACAAAGAGGTGGAACAGGATGGTGGAACGGTGACTAAGAGGATGGTGGAACGGTGACTGTGTGTGATGCGACCCCCCCCCCCCTACCTCCCTTCCCAATAAAGGTAAACATGGTGAAGAAACGAAAAAGAGAGTCACCTGAGGCCGGAGTCAACGATGAGGCGGCAGCGACAGAGGACAGAGCCGAAGGGGTTGACAGCACAGGCGGAGTACACAGCGGCGTCGTCGTGAGTGGAGCTGGAGATCTCTAGTGTGTGGAAGTGACCGTCCTCCTGCCAGATGGTGTGTCCGTCTGAGGGTCCACAAGACTTTAATGACAATCTTATGCAACATCTTCTTTCCTTACTCAACATCTTCATTCCTTATATACCATCTTCCTTCCTTACACAACATCTTCCTTCCTTACACAACATCTTCCTTCCTTACACAACACCTTCCTTCCTTACACGCCATGTTCCTTCCTTACTCAACATCTTCCTTCCTTACACAACACCTTCCTTCCTTACTCAACATCTTCCTTCCTTACTCAACATCTTCCTTCCTTACACAACATCTTCCTTCCTTACTCAACATCTTCCTTCCTTACACACCATCTTCCTTCCTTACTCAACATCTTCCTTCCCTACACTTCATCTTCCTTCCTTACACAACATCTTCCTTCCTTACACAATATCTTCCTTCCTTACACACCATCTTCCTTCCTTACACACCATCTTCCTTCCTTACACACCATCTTCCTTCCTTACACAACATCTTCCTTCCTTACACACCATCTTCCTTCCTTACTCAACATCTTCCTTCCTTACTCAACATCTTCCTTCCTTACACACCATCTTCCTTCCTTACACAACATCTTCCTTCCTTACTCAACATCTTCCTTCCTTACACACCATCTTCCTTCCTTACTCAACATCTTCCTTCCCTACACAACATCTTCCTTCCTTACACAACATCTTCCTTCCTTACACAATATCTTCCTTCCTTACACAACATCTTCCTTCCTTACCCACCATCTTCCTTCCTTACACAACATCTTCCTTCCTTACACAATATCTTCCTTCCTTACACAACATCTTCCTTCCTTACACAACATCTTCCTTCCTTACACAACACCTTCCTTCCTTACTCAACATCTTCCTTCCTTACTCAACATCTTCCTTCCTTACACAACATCTTCCTTCCCTACACAACATCTTCCTTCCTTCCTTACACAACATCGTCCTTCCCTACACAACATCTTCCTTCCTTACACAATATCTTCCTTCCTTACGCAACATCTTCCTTCCCTACACAACATCTTCCTTCCTTACACAACATCTTCCTTCCTTATACAACATCTTCCTTCCTTACACAACATCTTCCTTCCTTACACAACATCTTCCTTCCTTACACATCTTCCTTCCTTACACAACATCTTCCTTCCTTACACAACGAATAGAAATAGCTGTATACAATATCACTCATTAATTCCTACCAATATAACAGGAAATACAGTAAAAGTGCTGCAAGTTTCGAGTAACCTTGTATTTATCTTCACGTTACAACCCTTAAACAAAAGACATAAGCATCCCGTCTTGTTTTTATATCATTCTGGGTATTGTAACTACTTTTATTTTTGAACTGTCACACGTAAACAGTATATACATATTTGTGTATGTGTAATTAGTATTTATATATTTTGTGTAATTATTAGCCGCTATTGTGAAATTTGTTTTATGTTTTTGTTAATTTTTTTCATATTTTTTCCTCAACAATGAATAATAGTTACAGGAAAAAATCATAAAAAAATAGTCATTGGTCAAATCTCTTCACCCGAGACACATTCCCTTGACAAGAACTGCAGCTATCAGAAGCAGGATGTTTTGAACTGCTGGCGGTTATAAATATCATGCAGGAAAAACACACTTGAGATAGGGAGTACAACACACTGCTAGTCAAGAGGTCTGCATGAGCTGTGATCAACGGCGGTACTGTGAGGCGGCGTTTATCTCCCAGACGCCTCGGTAATGTTGTTCATAATTATTTTACTATGTAACTTTTATCAATGTTTATAATAATTTGCTGGAGCTTCTGTGGTGTAGTGCTTTTGTGGTCAGAAAGATGATATAATTCCTCCTCGCTTTAGATAGATTTAGTTAAGTGCAAGACTTGATGGGTGCAAACTGGTGTTATTTTCATGTACAGTAAAAACAAAAAACATATCGTTTCAAACTAACCATCTGATCCTAACGTCAAACATTCATGTCAGCATTCTTCTTACACTACAAATTGCTCATTTGACATTTATGTTTACAATTAGACCAACACAGCGACTGACTCCCGGATGACACCAGACACGCTCTCGTTACCCAATGTTATCACTCCCGCTCAGACCAAAATAATTAACGAAGCCGCCTTGCACAGATAACAAAATAATGAACGAAATATACGACTTTAAACACAGAATTATTATGAAGGCTGTGAATGAAAGGAGATAACGAAGATTTTCTCTGAATAATATAATGTGTGAACGAGTTGAGGATATGATTGTGTGTGTGTGTGTGTGTGTGTGGAGGTGTGTGTGTGTGTGTGTGGAGGTGTGTGTGTGTGTGTGTGTGCGTGTGTGTGGGTGTGTGTGGAGGTGTGTGTGGGTGTGTGTGGAGGTGTGTGTGTGTGTGATTTGTACTTGTTCTATCTCTTTCCTGTCACTTTCTACACTTCCCTTGCCCTACTTTCCCTACTGTTGTCGTACTTACTACTTGTTTTAGCACTTTCCTGTCACTTTGTACACCTGTTCACTATTTCTTAAAGGTTTCTAAGCCCCTTGACCTATCTATAACACAGAATATGAGGAGAATTGAAGATAACAGACACACAGTAACGATAACACACACACACACACACACACACACACACACACTCTCTCTCTCTCTCTCTCTCTCTCTCTCTCTCTCTCTCTCTCTCTCTCTCTCTCACACACACATAGAGTCAACAACAACGCTACCCACCGTCAGGAGAGATGGACTCGTCATCTTTGAACCAGGACACCTGTGGTCTGGGGATGCCCACAATCTGGCAGGTGAGGCGGACGGGGAAGCCCACCTGGACGCGACGGTCCCTCAGCCGCATCGTGAACTGTGGCGCCATACTGGGTACACTGTCCAGCCGTGACAGCGCTAGCAAGTTACTGTGGGGCGAAAAGATTAGGCTGATAAGGACTTCTGAAGGCTAGTAAAGGCTCCTAAGGGTTGGCAAGGGCTCCTAAGGGTTGGTAAGGGTTCCTAAGGGTTGGTAAGGGCTCCTAAGGGTTGATAAGGACTCCTAAGGGTTGATAAGGACTCCTAAGTGATGGTAAGGGGTGCTAAAGTAAGGCAAGGGCTCCTAAGGGATGGTAAGGGGTCCTAAGGGATGGTAAGGGATCCTACAGGCTGGTAAGATTTCTTAAAGTTTGGTAAGGGCTCCTAAGGGATGGTGTTCCTAAGGGCTTCAAAGAGCTTTAAAGGCTCCCTAGGTCTGCTTAAAGGTCCTATAGGATTCCTGAGAGGTTATAAGAGCTCCTTGGGGTTCTAAAGGCTCCTGAAGTTTCCATCAGAGCTCCTCCTGGTTAAAACGGTAATAGGATCTAGAGCTGTAGTGACATCCTAGACTCCTAGAGGCACCGTTGGGCACCGTCGACGTTAGAAAGTTCCTAAGGTGTCCTAGGAACTGAGAGGTTTCGGGAGTCTTAAGGGTTAAAGTCAGCTCCTAGAGGTCTCTGTGAGCTGTTAGAAGATCTTAAGGTATCCTGCCTTGCCTTAGCGTACAATATGTGACACAGAAAGAAAAGAAAGAAAGAAAGAAAGAGAGAGAGAGAGAGAGAGAGAGAGAGAGAGAGAGAGAGAGAGAGAGAGAGAGTGTGCCCCCCCCCCCCCCCCCCCCCCGGGACATACTTGTTGATACGCTCCTGGGCCTCGAGAACGGAGCAGTCACTGGTGGCGGTCACTCTGGTGTAGGAAGTAATGCGGCCGCCCGGGTTCACCACCTCCAGCTCGTACTTGCCTTCGTCCTCCCACTGCATGTCGGCGATCCTCAGACTCACCTGTGTGGAACAATATCAAGGTGGTCAGTCAGTGTTTGTGTCAGTGTATTAACTAATGTATACAGTACGTCTCTGTTGCTGGATTTTACTTTACATATCAGCGCTTGTGTGTGTCCTCCAGCCTTGACTGCCTACGTATTCTACCCACAGTCTGGTATTTTCTATTCTACAGTCTAAGCCTTCGGTCAATACCTCAGCAGAGCTCCCCTGACACACCCTCAGTCTTCACCAACACTATAACACTCTGATCACTTACTCTTGTGGAACCTTTCTGATTGAATGAGTGACTGAGTGATTGAATGACCGATTGAACCAGAAACCCAAAAGACAAGCGAACGCTGTATCAACTCGCCCACCGCAGCCCTCTAGACCCAGACACACACAAAATAAATCTACTTTACATACACACAGACACGGTCCAGTCAGTATCATACCATCCTTCAACCTCTTAAATAACACCATAAACTGTACCCTCACTCACCCGACATAACTTACCTGCTGTACCACACACACACACACACACACACACCCACACACACACACACACACACACACACACACTGAATTACGGCTCAGATAAAAATGTATTTCTTTTTTTAATGTAAAAATTCATCAAACATTAGTTATTTAATTTAATTAGTCAGTAAAAGATGTTTATAAATATGTTTAAGTAAAAAATATTATACAGAACATCCGACACATGTAAAAGTTACCTTTACTAGCGTTACGTATTCATTAATATTGTAAAATAGATGATTTAATAAAAGCCAAGACAAACCTACAAGATTAACCAAAAGATTCATTAAACAAAACTAAACATAACTGTTTCCTCTGCACAGCCAAGATGAATCATTAGAAAGCAGACTGGGTGCCGGGTGAGTGGAGGCAGAACACCTACAGGAAAGAAATAGACTCTACCTTGGTCACTAAACCAAACGCGTTGTGTATCTGTCCAGGCACCACCACGCGTGAGTCACCAACACCAGGCAGGAGGTGGTGGAGAGAGGTGGTGGAGGAGGTGAAGGTGTTGGAGAAGGTGGAGAAGAGAGGTGGTGGAGGAGGTGAAGGTGTTGGAGGAGGTGGAGGAGAGAGGTGGTGAAGGAGGAGGTGGAGGAGGAGGGATAATTTAAGGTCATCAGTGAGAGAAAAACATCCTTTGAGGGACATAACAGTGAGGGAGTTTGATGACATCTGCCCATCTAATTCCGTTTACAGCTGCTCATGTAAGGGGTGTTTACAGCTGCACGGAAAGGGAGATTATTTACAGCTGCACAAAGAAGAAAGTTTATTTACAAGTACCCCAGTGAGTCAGTTCATTGTCACCTGCAGCGTAAGTAAGACCCTCCCACAGAACACGTGACAACTGTATGACCTCAAGCCCGTCACACTATTTTGAGACCGAGTTAGACCCTCACCCCAAAGGCAGAGTTCCACAAGTGTTAAATTCCGTCACAGTTGATAATTATTGAAGTGTGCGTGTGTGTGTAGCTGAGGGGGTGACAGAGGCCACAGGTGCAGTAACCCTCTCAGAGCTACAGCACGTCGCACCCCCCCCCCCTTCAGAAAAGTGTTCATGCACGTCATCAACATCACTTATTATCAACTGAACCATTGGATATGTTCTACCATCCCTGGGTGATCGTAGCAACACACAACAGCTGATAATTAATTGGCTTCAAAGATTCATAATAGTTGATTGTTTAAACTTTAAACCATGAAAATTCAGAGTAGATGATTGGGTGACATCCAATTCATAGGGCTGTAGTTGATTGGCTGAATGTAAAAATGTATAATACCTGATTGGCTGACCTTAAACTTTAGATCAGTTGATTGGTCGATGGTAACAATTATTTCTAGTTGATTGGTTGCTCAGATCATCAGAACTTAATCAATAGGTCAGTTACCTAGTACTATATGTGCACTATAGGCTCTACAACCACCCACTACATATTAACAAAATCATACAACTAATAATCCTTCAAGAAAACGCAGATATCACAGAGGGCGAACGGGGTAACACACAGTAACGCCTTACACAAAAGATCCCTCAAGCAGCACCTCACTACAGTTCCTATACTGTATGTAAGCACTGCACGACCTGTCATATCAATGGCTGGGAATGATGGCTTGTATGTGAGGACTATAGTCATTAGTGAATCTAATAACAGTAAGAACCATAAAGGATCTATGCAATGTTCATATCGTTAACATAGAAGTTATTTACTCGCTGTCTATCTATATAAAACAAAGAAGTCTGTCTGTTTGTGTGTGTCCGCACGAGAATCTCGGAAACTACTTTACCGATCTGTAGTGATGATGGATGGTGTTATATGTAGTGATGATGGATGGTGTTATATGTAGTGATGATGGATGGTGTTATATGTAGTGATGATGGATGGTGTTATATGTAGTGATGATGGATGGTGTTATATGTAGTGATGATGGATGGTGTTATATGTAGTGATGATGGATGGTGTTATATGTAGTGATGATGGATGGTGTTATATGTAGTGATGATGGGTGGTGTTATATGTAGTGATGATGGATGGTGGTATATGTAGTGATGATGGATGGTGTTATATGTAGTGATGATGGATGGTGTTATATGTAGTGATGATGGATGGTGTTATATTTAGTGATGATGGATGGTGTTATATGTAGTGATGATGGATGGTGTTATATGTAGTGATGATGGATGGTGTTATATGTAGTGATGATGGATGGTGTTATATGTAGTGATGATGGATGGTGTTATATGTAGTGATGATGGATGGTGTTATATGTAGTAATGATGGATGGTGTTATATGTAGTGATGATGGATGGTGTTATATGTAGTGATGATGGATGGTGTTATATGTAGTGATGATGGGTGGTGTTATATGTAGTGATGATGGATGGTGTTATATGTAGTGATGATGGGTGGTGTTATATGTAGTGATGATGGATGGTGTTATATGTAGTGATGATGGATGGTGTTATATGTAGTGATGATGGATGGTGTTATATGTAGTGATGATGGATGGTGTTATATGTAGTGATGATGGATGGTGTTATATGTAGTGATGATGGATGGTGTTATATGTAGTGATGATGGATGGTGTTATATGTAGTGATGATGGATGGTGTTATATGTAGTGATGATGGATGGTGTTATATGTAGTGATGATGGATGTTGTTATATGTAGTGATGATGGGTAGTGTTATATGTAGTGATGATGGGTGGTGTTATATGTTTGATGATGGATGGTGTTATAAGTACACCTTCTCACATATCCGTTGAGACATTGTTACATAACTATTTGACAAATTTCATAACCGAGTGACAGAACACATATCGAATGACAATCTAAAATAACTGTTGGTGGTCTGTCATTCTCCAATTGTTACATTCACAAACTATATGTAGACTGTCGGTTTATTGTTCACGTCTGTCAACTTCATAACTTATGTCAGTCACTTCCGTTAGCATGAACCAACAGTTATTTTAGATTGTCATTCGATATGTGTTCTGTCATTCGGTTATGAAATTTGTCAAATAGTTATGTAACAATGTCTCAACGGATATGTGAGAAGGTGTAGTGATGATGGATGATGTTATATGTAGTGATGATGGGTGGAATTATATGTAGTGATGATTAGACAATAAAATAAAAACAGTTTAATGCTAAAAAAATGTACTTTGCTGTACCGTTGTAATGAAAAACATGGTGGAACTTACATACACTGTTAATGAACTATTGATGGAAGAAGAAGTTTTGGGGACTGAACAGTGAGACAATGTGGAGCCTCCTGGAGGGTGGCGTCCTACCGTGGCCTAGCGAATGAGCCGCTCGGAGGGCGGCGTTTCTGCTAGTAGTTTATAAAATATCAAGATAACTAAATACAGTATAGGAACATTCAAGCCCTTTATGTGTATATTCTAATCCCCGGCCCAAGAGAAATAAAAATTAATGGTCTGACGTGTAACAGTACAAGACATATGCCACCGTAAGTTGTACATCATAACTGTGGTCTCCATATTTCCCAGAACTGTCACCAAGATCTTTAAGAAGAACTAGGCGCTACAAAGCAGAGGTCAACTTCTTCATATCTTCCATTGTACGTAACATCTCTCATTACTAAATTCAGTTGTTCTGCATATTAGAAAAAATCATCTCATAAAATTATGTCAACGAGTTTAGAAGTTATGAAAAACAACTAAAAATACACAAGAAACAATATTGAAATCCATTACTCCATCGCACTCTGTGATATTAAATGCAATTAATATTCTTACAAAAATACCCAAATATACTGCTGTTTAAAATCAAGAAATAATTACAGTACGCTAAGATATAAAAGTAAATACAGTTTGGAGAATTTATCAAGCATGCTTTGAAAACTATTCACTTCAGTATAGAATATTACTGTATATTTATGTTTACTGCAGTACACTAGACAGGTGAAGTGATCATGTCCTCACAGACTCTCACACCTACTGTTAACTTGAGCAGCTTCCTTTCAGTAAACAAAGGATCAAGAGGAGCATCACATCCACTGTAACAGGAGCATCACACCCACTGTAACAGGAGCATCACATCCACTGTAACAGGAGCATCACACCCACTGTAACAGGAGCATCACACCCACTGTAACAGGAGCATCACATCCACTGTAACAGGAGCATCACACCCACTGTAACAGGAGCATCACACCCACTGTAACAGGAGCATCACATCCACTGTAACAGGAGCATCACACCCACTGTAACAGGAGCATCACACCCACTGTAACAGGAGCATCACATCCGCTGTAACACTCCCCATTAATTCACTTTCTACACTACCTTGAGGCGTCTGGTAAGATTTATGGTACTGTTCATTCTTCTACTTTGACCTAATGACTTCTCTGAACTTTACACAATCTCCATTCATTCACGTGAACCCCAATTAATGTATACTCTGAGATAGCATTAACTCATACATTGTTTCTCGTCGTCTGGTATTCAGTGGTTAAGTGGTTTTTTCCACGCCCAGCCGTCACCAGCCTTAACTTCTGCTCAGCCACACAGCCACACAATGGTTTACCTTCTTTAAAATTTAACTTACGAAACACTGCCATACCAGTCCCACACTTTTCCTCCTAATAATTCAAGCAAAAGTGTTGAGTTACTTATCACTGCCTGCTTCTGGTGTGTGCAGGAAGGACTCACCGAGCTATCAGAGGAGAAGGAGGAGAACCTGGGGTAGCGGTTGATGTCGATGAAGGTGCCGTCCTTGTACCAGCGGATCTCTGGCATGGGTTCACCCGATATCTGAAGCACATGACAGAAAATAAATAAACACTGCTCACCGCTGTACGAATATGTATGATCACTATCAGCTTGATATAACACAAATCCTTATGAAGTTACTCATCAAATATGTTTTGTTCTTCAGCAAGTGCATCCAGTACCTGAGCTTCAAGGGAGATGTGACCTCCTGGCATAGCGCGGACTTGGTGAGGTAATGCCTTGGGCAGGTTGGGGTGCTCCACCGTGCGACCAACTCTGATGGGTCGTGGGGTCATCACCGCCTCTCCCCACCCGTACTTGTTTCTGGGCGTCACGCGGAACAGATACTCCCGGTCCTGCTTCAGGTTGTACACGTCGAAGGATGTGATCGGGGACACACCCAGCTGAGTGAGGAAAGAGAGAACATAAATTCAAAGTTACAAGATATATTGATAATCCTACATTAATACTATAGGAAACGATTGTTAACAATTACAATAATTCTTCAAAATTTTGAGGCAGTACCTTCCTCTGCCGCCTCGCATCTACGTACCTCCTGCCAGCGGGCTTCTTCCCCTAGAATCCAGGCCTCCACCTTGTAAGCCGTGACGGTGACGCCGCCATGGTGCTCCGATTTACCCCAGTGGAGTGATACCCAGTTCTTGCCCACATCTCGAGCTTTAGGGGTGCCCACCATACCAGGGACATCTATGGTGGCAAGGTGTAATATGAAACATAGTTTTTGCATATTCTAACAAAATGCGTCATTAATATCAGTCAATGTTGCTTCTCCTCTAGCAACACACTGTCAACAATACTGACTTATGATATAAACATACACAAAATAAACAGGCAAACAAAACAAGTGGTTAAGACTGTTATGTTGAACAAACAAGCGGCGCCAGAAGGTCATACCTCTGATGAACCTGCCGGAGGTAAGTCTCTTCTCCTCTATCATTACTTTACTGCTGGGGAACTTCTCGTCGCGGCCCCTCGGTGAGAAGCTGCGTGACCTGAAGCCTTCCCTCACCTGCACAAACACATAACATTCTCATAGTTGTTTACTTATTTAGAACTCAAACATCCCTCCTTCTCACCCAAAGATTCTTTGTACCATAATTTCATTAGTTATAATGAAGTTTCAAAGACGTCTTAATGTCACAATAAGCTTTGTGAGTGTACAGTATATATTCAAATCCTAATGGACATATAAGTCTTCATCTATAGCCTGTAAATGAAAGACATATTGTTTAAATTCACCTTGACGCTGCAGTAGGCTCTGACGGTGCCGTTGATGTTCTTGGCCTCGACAGTGTAGGTGCCGGAGTCCGTGAACTGAGCCTCCCGGATTATCAGTGTGTGGTGGTTATCCCGGACTGACTTGTGGGCACGGAAGGTGTTGGAGACATCATGGGAACCCTTCAGCCAGGTCACTGTGAGAACAACACCAACATAACTGGTTTGAAACTTCAGGTAATATTAATTAAAATTTAGTTTGGCTCCAACTGGCAAAAAATGAGAAACATTCTCATAAGTTATGAAGTAATGGTGCAGACATCTGCCTGCAGGACTCGGGCTAGTGACCTCCGGCCACATCCTCGGTCTGTCCCCGTCACCCTGTCCCATCGCCGTAGACTGTAATGTTGATTAAGATGGGGAGATGGAATAATATAACAGTTTGCCAACACAGTGAAGGGATTATCGTGACGGTGGGGTGCGCTGACCCCACCACCAACAACTTCATCCTGATCACCAAGGAGAGCATCCACCTTATCACTGACTTATCTTACATCACTAGACGCATCACACCATCCTGTGGGTAGCATCTACCAACACACGTCGTGCACATCACATCTAACTGTACTCTTAAGTAAATTTGTCTCACGTAGGACTCTTTTGCTCTACTAAAAATGGACTTAAGATTTTACATATCTCAACAACTTGAGAAGATGATTAAGTACAATACTGTTCAGTACTAATGTAATTAAGACTAAACTTTCCCTTCATCATGGTGTGACTTACCCCTGGGTGTAGGCTCGCCCTGGACGGCGCACGAGAGGCGGAGTTCCTCGTCCCTCAAGATGGTCATCATACTCTCAGGGCGGATGGTGAAGGTCGGGGCTCGCATGTCCATATCCGCCCCCTCTACCGTTAATGGCCGACGAGGCTTTGGATCACCGAAGGAGACGCTGCTCATGGTATACGTTTGACCATACCTGTAAAAGTTAAACTCTCAGAGCGCAGTACGGTGTTAGTGTCTCTCTTAAAACAAGACGAAATATTTTGTGCTCTTAAAGAGTCATACCAGGAATTCAAAGTTAGGCTGATAGTGTTTATGAACCACGAGTGTAAATTAGATGTCTACAGCGCGTCTATGGACCTAAAGTGTTAGTGCTTTGACTTAAATATGATCAGAGAGTTCAGGTGTGTGGTGGAGATACAGTATATCTGCCAACACAGATGTAGTTTTGTACATGTGTAAGGTCATAAGATATACTTTAAGTCAATTAACACATTATTAACATCTTCCTCCTTCCCCCCAAAACACACACACACACACACAGGCTACAAAGTACTACTGTGCCAACTCATATCCTTTGATAGGCCCGGAGTTTTGTGTCAGTCTTTCTACCTCCTCTACACCACACCACCTGTCCAGCTGTAGCCTTGTGGCGGCGAGATCCATAACATGCAAACTAAACACAATCGCCACAATGAGTGAAAGAATACTTTATGGAATGCAAGTTTTATTTCATCTATGAACAGTTATGATGAGAGTTTATGTGGTATCTGATATTCTTTATGAAATGGGTCAGGATCCATATATTGACACCAGCCTTTTTCTATACATAAGTCCGGGACCAAACCTCAAAAATGACACAATGAATGGATGAAGACACACACAGTGATCGTGTACAAACTTGTTGGTGATCTTGCAGGAGTAGCAGCCCAGGTCCTTGGCGGTGACTTGGAACACGGTGAGGGTGTGAGTTCCTCCTGTCGCTGATATGCGGAACTTGCCGGAGGGATGAAGCGGCCGCCCGTTGAAGAGCCACAGTACCTCTGGTGGCGGTGAACCTGCAACACCCAGCACACATTACTGAACACTTCATATAATGTATGCAGCTATTTCTATGTAACATAATATGTACAATATAATAATGGATGCCCCTCGTGTAACGAGGATGGCCGACCCAAGGGCCACCTAGGGGTGAATTTGTTTAAGGTGTAGAAGCTGTCGCCAACACAACAGCCGCATACTGAGTTAATGAGCTGAATGACCCAGTGTCAAGGAATAGTCCGAGTAGACCGGACAACTCACCAACTGCACTGGCTAACCATTACCCCGAACACGATCCGCCAATCAATTAACATCCAGGTTCCCAATGACTGCTGGGTAGACAGAGGCAAATGGCGTAAAGAAACTTGCCATTAGCTTCACCCTGCCGGGAGATCGAACCCGGGTCCGCTCGCTTGCGAGGCGAACATGCTGATCATTACACCACAGGTCACCATGTACAGTATGCAGATATATAGACAAACACCAAAGGTGGTAAAGTCAGACTAAAAATTATAAAACGTGGAGATTAAACCCGGAACCTAAAACACCTTGACCTAGAGGTTTAATGTTGTGTTCTTTCAGTATGAAGGAGAGGGAAGGGCCAGGCACCAGGGATGAGGCTGTGTCCTGGAGCAAATGCTGTAGATGAGGTACCTTTAAACACGAAGAGGAGAACCTGACGCTCCACACACACACACACACACACACACACACACACCTGGGGAGAGAGGGCTGAACCCCTTCACTACACTGTCCTGAGGACCAAGGTGAACTCATCCCCAACATTAAGGGGAGTAATCAGGAGTTAAAGTTGGTATTATACTATCTTGTATCTGTGTGTGTCTGTATGTAAAGATGTTTATTGTGTCTGTATCTGTGTGTGTCTGTATGTAAAGATGTTTATTGTGTCTGTGTCTGTGTGTGTCTGTATGTAAAGATGTTTATTGTGTCTGTAAGCTTAAAAACTGTCACGTCACCTCTGAACCTTAACTACAACACGTACATAACTTCTGATGTTTTGGGGAGAATATCAATACCTCTTTAACACACCTGAATTATTGGACTTGTTTGAAATCATTATGACAGAAATTTCAATGTTCACAAACACACAATAACTGTCGTCTTTAAATACATATTCCAAAAAACACTCTCGCACCATCGTTTGATCCCTTGATACAAACCCTGGAAAGAGAAGGAGAGAGAGAGTTGGGTCGTACCTGCCACAGAGACCTGGAGGGTGAGAGTGCCATTCTCCTGAACATATTGGTCACACAGTTCAGAGACGAAGCGTGGAGCCTCGCTGTCGTCGGGTCGGTCGTCATTCTTGCCTGATGGAGGATGAGAGGGTGAAGGTAGGAGTCTGAGATGCTAATGGACTCACACGCACGAAATATGACACAGCCTTTGGTGAATTTCACTTGTAAACTTTACCATTAATCGCCTATATACAATACTAATATTTAGAGTTAATGCCAAAATCACTAAGTAAATAATGTATACAACTTATCATTAAAATACAGGGTCATGTTTTTATTCGAGAACCCTACATGACTGTACTTCAGGACATGGAAGCTCCCACAAGAACTGAATATATATAATAATGTTTAGTTTGACGAAATGAACAAAACATTACAATTTATTCAGAATATTCTACACAAACACACGAACTCTCCATTTTAACTTGAAGTGCATTATAATATAGCATCAGCAAATATAAAATGAGTATAAGGTGGTATACAGTAACACCACTCATCTTGTATTGACTGATTGGTAAAATTATATAACAAAAATGCCAAATCATACGACAAAATATTGGGTGTTGAGAATTACAAAAACTTTCATCATTCCATAAGAAATTATAATTACCAACACAAGTAAATATTCTCCTTAGATAGAAATAATTTACTGATGTTTTGGTTTAGTGAGATTAAGTTACCCAAAATGGTGAGAAATAGGAGAAAAAACAGTTACAGTGTGGCGGTGGTGTAGGAGGGAGGAGACACAATGGTGGTATAAGGGAGACACAATGGTTCATCCTCTTCCTCAGAGTGTACAGTAAGTGGACTGGCCTGAGGGTCATTTAGTACCATGCTAAATATAAGACTGAAGATCAAGGAGGAAGAATATAGTCTACTGTTTAACTTTATACTCACGTTCTTTCTCCAGGAGAGCTGAGGAGTCAACAGATAAGATTAACATCAAGTTCCATCAATCAAGTTTTACATTATATTCACCACACACACAACACTCTCATCTACCCCCCTAATCCATCCCACAAAACAACAAGAGACAAGTTAATATGTTGTCACAGACCAACTGTTGTGACCAACCAGTTGTTGTCACAGATCAGCTGTTGTGACCAACCAGTTGTTGTCACAGACCAACTGTTGTGACCAACCAGTTGTTGTCACAGATCAGCTGTTGTGACCAACCAGTTGTTGTCACAGATCAGCTGTTGTGGCCAACCAGTTGTTGTCACAGATCAGCTGTTGTGACCAACCAGTTGTTGTCACAGATCAGCTGTTGTGACCAACCAGTTGTTGTCATAGATCAGCTGTTCTAATGAGGACTAAATTACAAAACAGACCAAACAAACTAAATCTTCTGGATAAGCTTCAACAAACCCTAATATTCATTTTTTGAGGAGAGATTAATTAGTTGTGTATGTAACTCCAAGTTTAATACACATAGTTTTTCTTTCCATTAGTAAAATAAATAGTCACGATTATACAAATATCTAAATTAATATTGCTTACGTTAATGGCGCTTCTGTCTAAATTTAACATTTACCTAATCTACATTCTTCAGTGCAAACTAATGTTATTCATAATGAGCCTTTGACAGCTTTCTTGGGTTAGCCTAGGTCGAGTAGACTAAATATTTACCTTTGTTTGTGTGATTGCACTGTCTATATACATGCTGAGCCAATGTGAACATGTATGGCGGTTATTCAAACAAACATCTATCTATCTATATACAGTATTTGACAGTTTTCAGATAACATTGTTACCCTTCACATATAACTAACATTCTCTATATATATTATCTGGTAAGGAAAACGACATCGGCGCTTACCCTGAACTTGAACAATTCCGGATATCTCGTCACGGTAGACTCTGTTCTCAGCGTGGCAGGTGTAAGTGCCGGAGTCAGCAGAACGCGGGGAGCTGATGGTCAGTTTACCTGTAAAGGTAATATAATAATATGGTAAAATACGTACAGAAGTTATATAGAAAACAGATAAACATATAAATGGTGTCATTATTGAGGCAGAGTAAATAAGATATACTGTATTGCACAGTGTTTATTTTTATTTAAATAACATAAATAAGTGTTGAAATTACAATAAAAATCTAAAGTATTTTCGTTGGTTTGTGCAACTTATACTGTCCTTAAGACATATTCCTCATCGTCAACAGGTCACCTAAATAGTCAGTAATATTGTAATAAAATCAGTTTTCTATTGAAACGAAGATTACCATTTTTAACATTGTTACATCAGAAACTTATTTCAAAATCACTTAAAAGACACAAGTAAATACCATCTGTGTTTACATCACACCATAAAACTTGGTTAGAATGTACTTCCACGGTCGTACAAGTTACTTAAAGTGAAATCAAGAGATTCATATTACGCTCAATAACCCATAAAACATGTAGCAATGACTTCTTTATTGAGTCCCCCCTCTGGGACGTCCGTTTTCCCACCGCTTCAGTTTGCCCGAGACCTCCGTTTTTTCTTGTGTACCTCAGAGACTCTAATATCTCTTAATATCTCATATGATGTTCGGAGACTTAATATTGAGAGCGAATGCATATGTATTACATTAAGTTAGATATATCTACTTACAGATGAAACATCCAAGATCCCTTGTAAGTGATGTATTAACTTTAAGAAGTTCAGTGTAGAGTTTGCCAGTCTAGGTGATGTATCCTGACATCGTCCTTGGGGACGCCCTGAGTTTCCAATTGCAACTGAGGTTAGTTTATTTGATTCCCCGTCATCAGAGAATCTGATGTTTGTATTGAAATTATTGTCAATTTTGTATTTTGGAAAGTAATTAATCTCCTGAAAGAATATGTCAGTCTCTTATTGTCCTAAGATCTAGCGGCAAACTATCAGTAGACCCTTGTTCGTGTTTTGATGAAGTTATAAGAAAGACGTTGTCAGCTTGTGTGTTTGTGTAATGGTCATGATGAGAGCTAACCTGAAAACCTTAAGGATTCATATTACGCTCAAACGTCCACAAAACCCTCTTGAGTCCCCCAGTGGAAACGTACTCCGTTTTCTCGGTTCCTTGGTGACGTCACCGATAAGCCGCCTTTGTCTCTGCGAGCAGACGCTGTATGCGGGGACCTGTTGCCATCCAAACCTTTGTAATCAATTTAATTGTGCTTTCGATAGCTGAGTCAGAGCATTGTTAGTGAAGATAATAATAGAGAATGCAAATGAGTTCATAGTCTCAATTTCAACGTCAGAGTGTACAGTAAATTAATTCATCGGAATAGAAGTAGGTGGACTCCCTGGCCTGTTTTGAGTGAGGGCGCGCGGGCATTTCAACCGTTAGTAAGTGCTCGCCCCTTCATCCATACAGGTCCCTAACGCAGCCTAGGCCGTGTCTGTAGGGTGGATGTTGTATCCACAATGTCTGGGAAGATGTCCGAGGTCCAGTAGGATCTTTTACCTTCGTGAGACCCGGCCGTCAGACACTTCAGACTACCTATAGCCCCCATAGCTGGCTCGTCTGTCCCTAACGCTCGGCCCACGAGGTGACGCCGGATCACCAAGCCACCCACCACTACCAGCCCCCATCATTGGTGGATGAGTGTCTAACTCAGTAGGGTTATTTGTGTGGTGGAATTACTCCACTGGGATCTCCAGAGTCGTTGGAAAGTACTCCATGGTGGCTGGACCCCATGGCTGTTGCTTGAGTATCACACCTGACGACTGAGTATTGTAGTGGCAGTTGCCCTAGTACTTTTGGTGCTAAGTGACTACACTAGTTGTGTATTGAGTATGTCCACCCAGTAGGGTTGGAAGTGTTATTATGTCCACCCAGTAATGGTGTGAGTATGTTGAGCCTGAGGGCCTAGTACTAGATTTCGTCTGTGAGTACAAATAATTTCTTTCTTTTAATTTCATATTCATGTTAAATAAACTTTGTATTTGTATAATTGTGTCTATTAATTACCTACAGTATTTACCGTTATTTCTTCCCTATTGCTCGATACTATCACTACACCTACCCACGAGCCTCCTATCGTCACGCTACCAATGATGATAAGCAAGAGTAAAAGGAATTGTTACTGGCTCTCAGAGGCCCTTATAAATGGTGGGCAGTACCAGCCCTCATATTTGAAGTCAATTTCAATATTGCCTTGCAAGCTCGAATACTGGTTAAATTGTAAAAAATAGACTGATTTTCATAACCAAATGTACAGCAACTGATTTAAATGAACATGTATGTAAAGGCGTGAAGTGGCCCCCTTCGACGTGCCTAAGTTGCCATTTGCTTCATATATAACTGTGTGCACGGGAGAGAGAGCCACTTTTCTGATGCTCCCTCATCGTATCTCAGGTATGAAAGGAGTGCCTCGCGCCACCATATTAAGTGAAGTTAACTCAGTTGAACTTTGTTGAATATCGGTGTTCATGTTTTAACATAGTTGAAAGTCTCATGTGCTAAGTAAGAAATAACGTAACTTAAACATCGTCTGTGTCGATGCCATGAGTCTTCCTTGCCAGACGTATGTGATTATTTGTAATTGAGTTTACACTTTTCTGACGCTCCCTCATCATATCTCAGATTATTGAATAGACCACGGGTAGTCGTCGTATGCCAGGACGACGTCCACCATCAGAATGGAGCTGGATGAAGGCTGTTAAGATCTGACAGCATTGTCTAACACAGTGGTGTGCCGAGATGAAGAACTTACTTACAGCAAGCTGTTCAGAGGAGATGGCCAGAATGTGTTTGTTGTCCACGTGTTGATCTCATGTGTGGAGTAAATAAGGCCAGCTCATAAGCATTGTTTTGAGTCCACAACTATAAGTAGAGTTACTTATTGGGTATACTATTCATCCGATTATCCAAGTACGTAATCAGTAGTATGGGTGTCTGGAGTGACCAAGTGTATGAGGGTCAGCACTTTACTTGTTAGCGAATGTAACAAAGTGGTGCAAGGAGGCTCTTAGTCCTGGTGCTATTGAAGCATTAATGTGGTGCTAATACTAAGAGTCCTGGTAATAAATAAGAGTTAAATTCTCAAGTAACCTGAAAGGGTGGTGCTCAGTTATGTCTCTGTTACGCACTTTGGCAGAGTGTTCCAAGAGTTCACAACCCTCACTCCGGAAAAGCTTGCCATAACAATTTTAATTGTGGCTCCTTCAACCTTAAGCTGTGACTACTTGTGGAGCGGGTATCCGTCAGGTCCAGATATGGACATTTGACTGAGTAATGTCCCCTGAGGTGTTTACACACTTCTATTAGCTAGGCAGTTGCAGGCATTCTAATCTCTCTGGGTAACTGAGGTTCCATACTACAGGCACCAGTCTGGTGGGCCTCCTTTTTTACATTTTCGATCAACTGACAGTCCCTAGCATATCTCAAGGACCAGACGGGGTGACAGTATTCCAAACGAGGATGCACCTCACTTTCTAAGAGCGTTACAAGGGACGGATCATCTAGCTATCTGAACGACCTTCTTATACGACCTACTAGCTTAATCGCTAGATTCACCTTCTTCTCACAATGACCTCTGAACTTCAATTCTTTGTCAACATACACACAGGTCTTTTTCACATTCGGGTGGGACATGTGATACGCCTCCAGCACCATTGTGGCATTCCTTTACTAGGATGTTTCATAGTAAATGTTCTATCATGACGTCTCTTATAATGCTGTCTAGTATTTTACACACAATGCTGGTCAAACTCACCGGCCTATAAATAATTATTTGTGGAGTGACGATCTCCTTGTTGAATATAGGAGTCACATATGCTGTTTTCCAGTCGGTGAAGATCTTTTGCTTACTCTTGCATCTGCAGAACAGGATTTTAAGAGGCTCGGCAAGCTTGTTGCACATCTCTCTTAGCTCTTTGGGATGCACGCTGTCAGGGTGAGGGTTCTTATGAACATTTAGCTTTGACAATTTGTTTCTAATACACTCTTGTGAGAACAAAATGTGTTAATACTGTGTCAAACCATCTTTTATGAAACGCAGGGAGATTGTTTGCACCCTCTTGCGTAAACATTGAGAATTTTTTTTATTGCCTGGTTTGAGTCTCAGCTCTAATACAACTAATACACCAACACGCGTCTTTAATTTCGACTTTATGTAATGGTAGAAAACCTGTCCTCACTTGCAATCAACCTCTTGAACTCTTTTTTTCAGCCTCTCTACTCTCGGATATTGCTTGGTTCCTGGACCTGACATACATCCTCCGGTCCTGCTCATTATTTGTCTCCACCCATCTTTGAATTTCTGAGATTTCTTCTTAACCTTGTCAACCACTGAATGGTTCATGTGTAACGATCTATTTGTATTCCTGGAGCCAGTAGGCATATATTTATCAATCAAATTCTTCACTTTACTGGCTGTGATGTTCAGGGTAGTATCCATATTCTTGTTTACCAGTGAGTCAGGCCAGTGAGTACTCCTAACTCCTCCCGCATCCTCTCATAATCACCACTGTAATATTTGAACCTTGGTCTCCTTTTATCATGAACCAATGAATAGTTAAGTCTGAAGGACAATGTCACATGATGTCTGATGTCGACAGGTCCAGCGGTTTGGGTGTTAATTCCCCTCTATAGTAAGTCAGATCTTTAACATGTTAGTATAGAAACTTCTCTCAGAGTTTCTCCATAAAGATTAGCAAGAATATTTAGGTCATTCGGTCCACTTCTGACATCTGTGAGTAGGAAATTATTATCATTTATATTTGCGGGATTAATGATACAGTAGTAAAATTAAATGATAAACAAGAAGTACTCACAGATGCCCTCCTCGGTGATGGTGGTCTGGAAGCGTGGGGAGGCGGGCAGCTTGTCGGCGTCCTTCAGCCAGGTAATCTTAGGCTCTGGGAAGCCAATTACGTGACATGACAACACCAGCTCGTCGTCCTCACTCACGTAACGTTCTGAAACACCAACAACAAACTCTAGTAACGTCCAGATGCTCACATTTCTTTATTCAATATAAACTAGAAAAAAAAGGTCCAAGACATTTCCTTCAATACTCCAGCTGTTCCTCGGACTTCTTTATTTCATTAAGTGGAAAATATAATATTTAAGTTATAATACAATGAAAAGTTTAAGTGGTAGAGAGTGAGTGTAGTGTGAGAGGGATGGAACAGGAGTGCACTGTGAGAGTGAGGGAACACGAGTGTAGCATGAGAGGGAAGGAACAAGGGTGTATCGTGAGAGGAGGGAACACGAGTGTATCGTGAGAGGGAGGGAACACGAGTGTATCGTGAGAGGGAGGGAACACGAATGTATCGTGAGAGGGAGGGAACACGAATGTATCGTGAGAGGGAGGGAACACGAGTGTATCGTGAGAGGGAGGGAACACGAATGTATCGTGAGAGGGAGGGAACACGAGTGTATCGTGAGAGAGAGGGAACACGAATGTATCGTGAGAGGGAGGGAACACGAGTGTATCGTGAGAGAGAGGGAATACGAGTGAATCGTGAGAGGGAGGGAACACGAGTGTATCGTGAAAGGGAGGGGAAAATTTTTTACATATTTTCGAAATAATTTTTTTGTATTTCCTGGACCAATCAGACAGCTTCATTCCATGGACCAATTAGAGAGCTTTTCCAAGTTTAGAAGTTCCTAAAGTTATTGGTAGCCAGAGCTCCATTAGCATGGACAAGGAACTTAAAAAAAAAGTTTTCTTTTTGTTTCTAAAACCATCCATACTAACGTGTTGGGGGGGGGGGGGGGGGCAAGTGTTGACTTTACACCTTGACTGATCACCGATTAATTACCTGGTTCGTATGTTTCGGGAGGTGGGGGAGGGATGGACCAAGCGAAGCTGCCGGTTAGGAATTTCAAGGCCGCCAGTCTGTGTGGTTTATAAGTGACGGATTGTACCACATAGACTGGTGGTGAAAGGGGGCCCCTGTACATACCTCGGAGACTGGTGGTGAAGGTGGGCGGGCTGGGCTTGTGGTCCTCCTCGCCCTTCACTCTGAGGTCACAGGTGGTGGAGGCGCGGCCATGGCGGTTTTTGGCGGTGCAGGTGTACTCGCCGGAGTCACCACGGCAGGTGTGGCTCAGCTCCAGCGACGCCACGCCCTCATAGTTAACAATCTGATGCAGAGAATTAACATTTTGGAAAACAATATAAAAAGGAGCAAGAATAAGATGTTTTTTATACGTTTTCCTGTCCAGCTGATCAGTCATTCGTCCTCACATATGAACTTTTTGGAAGACAGTCACACTTACAGACAGAAAAACAGTGCCGCTAATACTCGCTAAGAAGATGCAAGAGGTTCAGTATCACACAAACTTTCATGAACGTTGACTATTTTTACTCATCAAATTCCTCTTAACTAGACAATATACTGGACATAAATATTTTATCACACCTTCTAGTCTTCCCACCTTGACAACAGCAATTTTCTTATAAAATAGGAAGTAAATTCTAGCCTCTGGATTTAGCTCAGGACCAATTCCAATTCTCGGGTCACTGTTGTCATGTAGTTTACTTATTGGACATTTGCACACAATTATCTGTGCATCTAGAGTCTAGACAGAGACTTAATCCAGGTGAAACGTAATGTTCAGAATACAGTACCAGCCAGGGCCAGAGCGCAGGAGATGACTTTTGAATGGTTATGTTACAATATAATACACTCACTTTCATTCTCTCATCCTCCTTGATGGGGTAGCCGCCCTTGAACCACTCAATCTCAGGATGTTCCTCCTCGGCAGGATAGAGGATGTTGCAGGAAAGGCGAACTCTGGTACCCTTCACCGTCTGTCGGTCCTGTAGCTTGGTGCTGAACTTGGGTCGTCTCCTGGGGTCACGGCGGCTGATGACTTCACTCTGAGGGACCACAAACACCATCAAGTTACACCAACAAATCAGAATGGAAAAACTTAACAATACTTAAATCTGTTTCTCAACTACAGTAATATTTGTTTAAAAAATTACTTGATTATAACGAAAAAGTAAATTAATCAAAAGTAATATTTCCAAGACACCTCAAACTGGAGGTATTAGAACGCACCAAACTGGCTCAAGTAAGTTACGATACTAAGAAGGAGGCCTAAGTGTTGCTGGAATTACACTGACACGGCCGTAACTAATTATGGTCTAACCTAAGTATAAAAACAAACAGATCTTGCAGTACTCAGACACTGGTTAAGATCTACAGTCTAAAGGGCATCTCAGAGGTCCTGTTGTACCAAAGGATTTTGTTCTTAATTCCTAAACCAATAACTGACACTGATGTCCAGGGGATGGGGGTATGAGTACTCGCGTCTACCCTGTGGACCCGTAAATGTGTTCAACCGCTTATTGTGAAAAAGCTAACAGTATATATATCACCAATAACTGTTAAGACACTGAATAAAATAACCTCAAGGGAACCAGGCACTACAGACAGCCTGTACCGGTGAAAACACCCAAAAATAGTCACCCTGGTAAGACTCACATCAGGGGTGCGGGTGCTGGACCTGCTGAGGGAGCCGTATCTCTCGGAGTCAAGCAACTCCTTCTCAGAGTACTCGATCTTCCTCCTGCTTCTCTCCTGCTGCCGGCGCTCCTCGTACTCCAGTTGAAGTCGTTTGTACTCCCTCTCGTCCTCCACCTCTTGTTGACGACGCTCCTCCAGGCGCTTCCGGCGACGTTCCTCCTCCTGAAGTAAACCATCAGGTCAACACAAGATCATGAAAGTGACAACTAACCAGTGTGGTGAAGAGGATAACCTAAATAAGGGAATACTTGCAGGCAATACACTGACACTCCACAGCCTCACTCATAACCATTGCACTTGAAAATATTTCTTAACTGACAGTTCGTCAACAGCTGCTTGTGAAACCTCTGGAAAGATCAACAGTTGCACGTGACAAATATTCAACAATGATCAAATGCGAGTGACAAGTGATCAACAATTACATTATCTTTAATGAAGAGGCAGTGGCATAAAAAAAGATAACTATATGCACAGGTATATATACTGAAGGTAGAGTAATGTGTTCATAGCAGCCGTACACACACACATGCATTGTATGGTGCACACTCATGTTTTCAGGGTTGTCTTCTGTCCGTCCTCTCACACTGCTGCAACACCTGCGTTCTACAATAGTGTCCCCCTCCCATAACAAAACCAGAGGCTTCCATTTGTCCATTCATGCGGCTCCTCACCCATCACCAGCTCATCCATCCCAAGAATCCACACTGGGACTAACAGACACACAGACGCACACATTGACAGAAACAGATCCTCCCTAAAGACATAAATTGATGCACAGAACTACGTCACTCCTATATGTACAGTAGCTAAAACAAATATCTGTGCAGGTGGGGGTCGATATGCTTCGAAATTTTACGTGTGACTAGTGACAACCCTCATATACCAAAATTTATGGTCCATGGTCTCATACTGTTTCCCACAAAGTATGCACAGATAGTTGTTTTAGCTACTGTACGTGGTGAGAGAAATATTGTCACTAAGGTCACCATTACCCTCTTCAGGAAGTCTTCTCCCTGTTGCAGTAGTTCCTCCTCTCTCTTCTTCCTCGCGTCTCGCCCTCGCAGATCATCTTCCAGTCTCCTCTTCTCCTCTTCCACCTTCTTTCTGGAGTCCATATCTCTTTTAGATTCCTCCTCGGCCATAAGTTTATCATGCTCTTCTCTCCTTCTCCTCCTCTCTTTTCTTCGCTCTTCTTCTTCCTGCAGACGCTTCTCTTCCACTTCTCTCTCCTTCTGCTTCTTTTTCCTTCTTTCTTCTTGTTCCTGCTCTGATCTCTTCCGTCTGTCTTCCTCTCTTTGTTTTTGGGCTTTATCTTCCTCCTCTTGCTGTTTCCGTCTTCTTTCTAATCTTGCTTCTTCTTCCTTCTTGTATTGATTTTCCAATTCCTTCATGGCTTTCTCTTCCTCCGACCTCTTCTGTTTTCGTTTATTTCGTCTTTCCTCTTCTTCTTTTATCATTTTCTCCTCCTCCTGTTTTAGTAATTTCTCCTGTTCCTCTCTTCTCTTTTCCAACCTCAATTTCCTTTCCTTCTCTTCTTTTTGTAAGTATTCTTCTTCTTCCTTCAATGATTTTTCTTGTTCTTCTCTGCGTTTTCTCCTCTTCTCAGCCTTCTCCTCCTCCTCTTTCTTTATTCTATCCAATTCTTCTGTTCTTTGCCTTTCTCCCTCCTCTCTCTTCTTTTTCCACCTTTCATTCATCTCCTTCTCTTCTCTCTCCAACTTCTCCATCTCCTCCTTACGTTTCATGCTCTCCCTCCTGGCGCGTTCTTCCTCCTGCAGTCTCAACATCTCCTCCTCCTGTTTCCTCATCTTCTCCTGTGCGTCTTGTCTCTGTTTCTCCTCCTCCTCCTTCTTCTTCTTCTTCGTCTTCAGGATCTCCTCTTGTTTTCTTAACTCAGCTCCTCTCACAGCCGTCGAGTCGTCACCAGCCTTATCCTTGGTTTCTGCCTCGCTCTTCTGCTCGTCCCTCAGACTCGACCTTTTCCTTACTCTGGGCTCAGGGGGCTTGGCCTTCGAAGCTACATCGTCCTCTTTGACACTCGACCTCTTCCTTTGCTGTACCTTACCCTCGAGATCAACTTCTGCTTCTGTAACCTTCTTGGCATCTTCCTCTTTGACACTCGACCTCTTCCTCAACCTCGGTCCGGGAGACTTGGCCTTCTTGTCCTCCTCCTTAAGCTCAGACATCTCTTTAGCTGTCTTGGCATCACTATCTTTTATGCTAGATCTCTTTCGATCTCTAGCTTCGGGAGACTTAGATTTGTCTACTTCCTTCACTTCAGCCTTCATAGCTTTGTCTGCTTCCTTCCCCACAGGCTTCTTAGCTTTGTCTGATTCCTTCACTTCAGCTTTCTTAACTTTGTCTGCTTCCTTCTCCACAGGCTTCTTAGCTTTGTCTGATTCCTTCACTTCAGCTTTCTTAACTTTGTCTCCTTCCTTCTCCTCAGCCTTCTTAGCTTTGTCTACTTCCCTCTCCTCAGCCTTCTTAGCTTTGTCTACTTCCTTCTCTTCAGCCTTCTTTTCTTTGTCTGCTTCCTTCTCTTCAGCCTTCTTAGCTTTGTCTGCTTTCTTCTCCTCAACTTTCTTAGCTTTGTCTGCTTCCTTCTCTTCAGCCTTCTTAACTTTATCTGCTTCCTTCACTTCAGCCTTCTTAACTTTGTCTGTTTCCTTTTCCCCAGCCTTCTTAGCTTTGTCTGCTTCCTTCTCTTCAACCTTCTTAGCTTTGTCTGCTTCCTTCTCCTCAGCCTTCTTAGATTTGTCTGCTTCCTTCTCCTCGGGCTCCTTAGCTTTGATTGCTTCCTTCTCCTCAGACTTCTTAGCTTTGTCTGCTTCCTTCTCCCCAGGCTTCTTAACTTTATCTGCTTTCTTCTCCTCAGCCTTCTTAGCTTTGTCTGCTTCCTTCTCCTCAGCCTTCTTAGCCTTGTCTGCTTCCTTCTCTTCAACCATCTTAACTTTGTCTGCTTCCTTCACTTCAGCCTTCTTAGCTTTGTCTACTTCCTTCTCCTCAGCCGTCTTAGCTTTGTCTGTTTCCTTTTCCCCAGCCTTCTTAGCTTTGTCTGCTTCCTTCACTTCAGCCTTCTTAGCATTGTCTCCTTCCTTCTCCCCAGTCTTCTTAGCTTTGTCTGCTTCTTCTCTTCAGCCTTTTTAGCTTTGTCTGCTTCCTTCACTTCAGCCTTCTTAGCTTTGTCTACATCCTTCTCCTCAGCCTTGTCAGCTTTGTCTGCTTCCTTCTCCTCAACCTTCTTAGCTTTGTCTGCTTCCTTCACTTCAGCATTCTTAGCTTTGTCTCCTTCCTTCTCCTCAGCCTTCTTAGCTTTGTCTACTTCCCTCTCCTCAGCCTTCTTAGCTTTGTCTACTTCCTTCTCTTCAGCCTTCTTTTCTTTGTCTGCTTCCTTCTCTTCAGCCTTCTTAGCTTTGTCTGCTTTCTTCTCCTCAACTTTCTTAGCTTTGTCTGCTTCCTTCTCTTCAGCCTTCTTAACTTTATCTGCTTCCTTCACTTCAGCCTTCTTAGCTTTGTCTGCTTCCTTCTCCTCGATCTTCTTAGCTTTGTCTGCTTCCTTCACTTCAGCCTTCTTAGCTTTGTCTGCTTCCTTCTCCTCAACTTTCTTAGCTTTGTCTGCTTCCTTCTCCTCAGCCTTCTTAGCTTTGTCTGCTTGCTCCTCCTCAGCCTCCTTAGTTTTGTCTGCTTCCTTCTCTTCAGCCTTCTTAACTTTATCTCCTTCCTTCACTTCAGCCTTCTTAGCTTTGTCTGCTTCCTTCTCCTCGATCTTCTTAGTTTTATCTGCTTCCTTCACTTCAGCCTTCTTAGCTTTGTCTGCTTCCTTCTCCTCAACTTTCTTAGCTTTGTCTGCTTCCTTCTCCTCAGCCTTCATAACTTTGTCTGCTTCCTTCTCCTCAACCATCGTAGCTTTGTCTGCTTCCTTCACTTCAGCCTTCTTAACTTTGTCTGCTTCCTTCTCTTCAGCCTTCTTAGCTTTGTCTGCTTCCTTCTCAACTTTCTTAGCTTTGTCTGCTTCCATCTCTTCAGCCTTCTTAACTTTGTCTGCTTCCTTCACTTCAGCCTTCTTTGCTTTGTCTGCTTCCTTCTCCTCAATCTTGTTAGCTTTGTCTGCTTCCTTCACTTCAGCCTTCTTAGCTTTGTCTGCTTCCTTCTCCTCAACTTTCTTAGCTTTGTCTGCTTCCTTCTCAACCTTCTTAGCTTTGTCTGCTTCTTTTACTTCAGCCTTCTTAGCTTTGTCTGTTTCCTTCTCCTCAGGCTTCTTAGCTTTGTCTGTTTCCTTCTCCTCAACTTTCTTAGCTTTGTCTGCTTCCTTCTCCTCAATCTTCTTAGCTTTGTCTGCTTCCTTTATTTCATCCTTCTTAGCTTTGTCTGTTTCCTTCACTTCAGTCTTCTTAGCTTTTTCTGCTTCCTTCTCCTCAACCTTCTTTGCTATGTCTGTTTCCTTCTCCTCAGTCTTATCTTTGTTTGCTTCCTTCTCCTCAACTTTCTTAGCTTTGTCTGCTTCCTTCACTTCTGCCTTTTTAGATTTGTCTGTTTCCTTCTCCTCGGGCTTCTTAGCTTTGTCTGTTTCCTTCTCCTCAACTTTCTTAGCTTTGTCTGCTTCCTTCTCCTCAATCTTCTTAGCTTTGTCTGCTTCCTTTATTTCATCCTTCTTAGCTTTGTCTGTTTCCTTGTCCTCAGTCTTCTTATCTTTGTCTGCTTCCTTCTCCTCAACCTTCTTAGCTTTGTCTGCTTCCTTCACTTCTGCCTTTTTAGATTTGTCTGTTTCCTTCACTTCAGTCTTCCTAGCTTTTTCTGCTTCCTTCTCCTCAAGCTTCTTTGCTATGTCTGTTTCCTTCTCCTCAGCCTTCTTAGCTTTGTCTGCTTCCTTCACTTCAGACTTTTTAGCTTTGTCTACTTCCTTCTCCTCAGCCATCTTAGCTTTTTCTGCTTCCTTCTCCTCAGCCTTCTTAGCTTTGTCTACTTCCTTCTCCTCAGCCTTCTTAGCCTTGTCTACCTCCTTCTCTTCAGCCTTCTTAGCTTTGTCTGATTCTGTCAAGTCAGCCTTCTTAGCTTTGTCTACTTCAGAAAAATCAGCCTTTTCAGCTATGTCTGCTTCCTTCACTTCAGGCTTCTTAGCTTTGTCTGCTTCGGGTAGGTCAGCCTTCATAGCTTTGTCTGTTTCATACAAGCCGGCCTTCTTAGCTTTATCTGCTTCAGACAAATCAACCTTCTTAGCTTTGTCTGCTTCGGACAAGTCAGCTTTCTTAGCTTTGTCTGCTTCCTTAACTTCAGACATCTCAGCCTTATCTACTTCGGCCAAGTCAGCTTTCATATCTTTATCTGCTTTGGCTAAGTCAGCCTTCTTTGCTTTGTCTGCTTCAGGCAAGTCAGCCTTCTTAGCTTTGTCTGCTTCTGTCATGTCATGTTTCTTAGCTTTGTCTGCTTCGGACAAGTCATCTTTTTTAGAATTGTCTGCTTCCGTCAGGTCAGCCTTCTTAGCTTTGTCTACTTCCTTCTCTCCAGCCTTTTTAGCTTTGTCTGCTTCAGATAAGTCAGCCTTCTTAGCTTTGTCTGCTTCGGACAAGTCAGCTTTCTTAGCTTTGTCTGCTTCGGACAAGTCAGCTTTCTTAGATTTGTCTGCTTCGGTCAAGTCAGTCTTCTTAGCTTTGTCTGCTTCTGTCAAGGCAGCCTTCTTAGCTTTGTCTACTGCAGATGAATCAGCCTTTTTAGCTATGTCTGTTTCCTTCACTTCAGCCTTCTTAGCTTTATCTGCTTCTGTCAAGTCAGCCTTTTTAGCTTTGTCTACTTCCATTACTTCAGCCTTTTTAGCTTTGTCTATTTCGGACAAGTCAGCTTTTTTGGATTTGTCTGCTTCGGTCAGGTCAGCCTTCTTAGCTTTGTCTGCTTCCTTCACTTCAGACTTTTTAACTTTGTCTACTTCCTTCTCTTCAGCCTTTTTAGCTTCGTCTGCTTCAGATAAGTCAGCCTTCTTAGCTTTGTCTGCTTCTGTCAAGGCAGCCTTCTTAGCTTTGTCTACTTCAGATAAATCAGCCTTTTTAGCTATGTCTGTTTCCTTCACTTCAGCCTTCTTAGCTTTATCTGCTTCTGTCAAGTCAGCCTTCTTTGCTTTGTCTGGTTCCATTACTTCAGCCTTTTTAGCTTTGTCTACTTCCTTCTCTTCAGCCTTTTTAGCTTCGTCTGCTTCAGATAAGTCAGCCTTCTTAGCTTTGTCTGCTTCGGACAAATCAGCTTTCTTAGATTTGTCTGCTTTAGACAAATCAGCCTTTTTAGCTATGTCTGTTTCCTTCACTTCAGCCTTCTTAGCTTTATCTGCTTCTGTCAAGTCAGCCTTCTTTGCTTTGTCTGCTTCCATTACTTCAGCCTTTTTAGCTTTGTCTGCTTCAGACAAGTCAGCCTTCTTAGCCTTTTCTGGTTCTATCAAGCCCGCCTTCTTAACTTTGTCTGCTTCTGACAATTCAGTCTTCTTAGCTTTGTCTGCTTCCTTTACTTCCGCATTCTTATCTTTGTCTGCTTCTGTCAAGTCAGCCTTCTTTGCTTTGTCTGCTTCCTTCACTTCAGCCTTCTTAGCTTTGTCTGCATCTGATAATTCAGCCTTCTTAGCTTTGTCTGCTTCGGACAAGTCAGCTTTCTTTGATTTGTCTACTTCGGTCAAGCCAGCCTTCTTAGCTTTGTCAGCTTCCTTCACTCCAGCCTTCTTAGCTTTGTCTGCATCTGACAATTCAGCCTTCTTAGCTTTGTCTGCATCTGATAATTCAGCCTTCTTAGCTTTGTCTGCTTCGGACAAGTCAGCTTTCTTAGATTTGTCTACATCGGTCAAGTCAGCCTTCTTAGCTGTGTCAGCTTCCTTCACTTCAGCCTTCTTAGCTTTGTCTACTTCGGACAAGTCAGCCTTCTCAGCTTTGTCTACTTCGGACAAGTCAGCCTTCTTAGCTTTGTCTGCATCTGTTAAGTCAGCCATTTTAGCTTTATCTGCTTCTGACAAGTCAGCCTTCTTAGCTTTGTCTGTTTCTATTAAGCCAGCTTTCTTAGCTATGGCAGCTTCTGTTGAGTCTGCCATCTTAGCTTTTTGTGCTTCGGATAAGTCAGCCTTCTTAGCTTTTTCTACCTCGGACAAGTCAGCCTTCTTATCTTTGTCTGCTTCTGTTGAGTCTGCCATCTTAGCTTTTTCTGCTTCGGACAAGTCAGCCTTCTTAGCTTTTTCTGCTTCGAGCAAGTCAACCTTCTTAGCTTTTTCTGCTTCGGACAAGTCAGCCTTCTTAGCTTTGTCTGCTTCTGACAAGTCAACCTTCTTAGCTTTGTCTATTTTTGACAAGTCAGCCTTCTTAGCTTTGTCTATTTCGGACAAGTCAGCCTTTTTAGCCTTCTCTGCTTCAGACAAGTCAGCCTCCTTAGCTTTTTCTGCTTTGGACAAGTTAGACTTCTTAGCTTTATCTGCTTCTGTTATGTCTGCCATCATAGCTTTTTCTGCTTCGGACAAGTCAGCCTTCTTAGATTTGTCTGCCTCTGACAATTCAGCCTTCTTAGCTTTGTTTGCTTCTGACAAGTCAGCCTTCTTAGCTTTGTCTGCTTCTGTTAAGTCAGCATTCTTACCGTCGTCTGTTTCCTTCACATCAGCCTTCTTAGCTTTGTCTACTTCCGACAAGGCAGCTTTTTTAGCTTTGTCTGCTTCCTTAACTTCAGTCTGCTTAGGTTTTTCGTCTTCATTCGTTTCAGCTTTATCCTTAGCCATAGCTTCGGGAGATTGAGCTTTTTTCCCAGGGAGCGAAGCGTCGATTGCCACTCCATCAGTCAGTTGGTCACTGTCCACACTTCCAGTGACACTCGCCTGGCCTCGCTTCCCAGCAACATCAAAAACGCTCTGTTGAACTTTGCCGTCCACGATCTTCCCTTCATCTGTTGCTGCTTCCATCTTTTCTTTTCTGTCTTGAACCTTTTCTGATGTCAAGTAAGCCTCTCCTAAGGCTGCCGCCATAATATTTGATGTTCTTTGAAATTGTAGTTCTGTTTCCTTCAAGGAATCTGCAAGATCCACGAACTTTTGTTTTTCTTTCTTCTCTTTTAGATCTAACGTCAAGTGAGCCGTAGCCTCATCCTTCTCAAATGTCTTGCCTTTCTTCTTAAACGACAATGTTACATCAGTCGATGTGCAGGACTCCTCATACTCTTGTTCTGTCTCTGAACGTTGTTCACTCATCAAAGAAACCTTACCATCTGTTATATCCTTCTCAGTTTTCTTTAATTCTATACAACTTTCAATCCCACTGGACGAGTCTGTACTTATTTCACTAGTGGTTGTAAATTCGCTAGAAGGTTCCTCACTAGCTTCTCGGAGTTTCATGGCAGCCTCTTTTTTAGCAAGCAATTCCTGCTTTTTGGCTAAGATTTCTTCCTTCTTTGCGGCCACAGCTGCCATCACTTCTTGGGCGCCAGCTACTACTCCTTCCACTACACCTTTTTCACCATTTATGGTGGTCTCTTTTTGGGCTGTTCTGATAACTCCTATGGCTGTAGATGCTGTTGCATCCTTTCCACTATTGTCTTTACCTATAACAACTGGAATTTTCTTAGGAGTGGCAGGGAGTTTTAAGTCATCAACCGACTCTTCGGGTACAACACTTTCTTCGGCAACTGCTGCTTTCAGTCCCATTGCAGCTGCTACTGCATTAGATATATCAGAAACTTTAGATACTATTGCTGAAGTCATATCACTAACACGGGATGACCTTTTATTGGGGGCTACCTTTTCTTGGGAAATTTCCTCTTGCTGTTGCAACCCTTCTTCAGTTAGTACATCCTTCTGAGATACAGGTTTTTCCTGGGTTTCATCTTGCTGAGATTCACCAGTTTTCAGAGAAATTTTTTCTTGAGGTGCACCTCGTTTGTGAGAGACAGCCTTCTGTGAGACATCTTTCTTTTCACCTTCAGCTTCCTCGTCCTGCTGTGCGACAGACTTCTCTTCAGAGGTGACGACAGAATCTTTGACATTGACTTTTGTTTTCTTTGATTTCTTTATTTTACATTCTGAAGTTTCTTCCGCTACAACCATTTCCTCCAAAACCTCGCCCTCTTGTTTAGTTTGTTCAACGCTTGCTTTACGTTTATTCTTTACCACCTTACCGCCTTCCACACAAGTGTCTTCAGTAATATCACCAGAGGATTGATCAACCTTATCCGTCTTGGTTTTACTTTTTGGTTTTGCATCAGACTTGTCCTCCACTTTTACTTTCTTCGGCTCTTCAGTTTCAAGTGATTCTGAAGTGAGTGACTCACTGCTCGGAGTTCTAATTAATGCACCTTCTTTCTTGGATCGTAGAATTTCCATTTTTGCCTGAAGTTCCTCCTTTCTTGCTTGAATCTGCTCTGGTGTTAAACTAACAGTCGCTAATTCAGCAGTATCTTTAATATCCTTGGCCTCGCCATCTTCTGTGGTTTTCTCTATCTTGGCTTTCTTTGCCACCGCTTCATCCATGTGAGTTATGATGACTGACTCACCTTTAGATGCTGCCATTACTTTTTCATCTTCAGCAGCAGACTCAGCAGCAGATCGTTTCTTTTCTCTGGCTTCTCCAGTCTTCTGCACTTCAGCTTTACTGGTGTCCATTTCTGCCACTACTGGAGGTTCGCCCACAGTTACAGACTCAGCGGCTCCCTCAACAATACCAGCAACAGCTCTTTCAGGTTGAGCAGCTGGTCGCTGAGATACAATTGCAGCTTCTGATTGTAAATCTGCCTCCTGCACCACTATACATTCTGCCAGAGACCCGCTTCGTTCTTCAGCTACTGTTAACATGTGAGACATATCCTCTTTGTTAAAGACATTAAGGTTTGCATAATCAACGTCAGCTTCTTGGATCATGACAGCTTCTCTAGTAGTGTCCGTCAAGACTTGGGCTCTGTCACTCATCGCTCGCATATAATCAGTCATATCTCTAATGTCTCCAGATATTCCCATCTGCTCATAACCTTCCACTGCCTCATGAAGAGTCTGGTGGGCGAAGGCCTGAGTCTCCTGCCCGGTCATCAGAGTTAGGTCACCAGCTTGGGAATATCCTTGTCTAATAGCCACCTCTACAGCCTCTCGGTAACTTGGGTCGAGTTGTATGGCCAATTGCTGCTCTGGTGTGAGGCCTTCAAAGAACGCTGCATGCTCATAGCCATACTGCTCGGCTTGTTGCATGGGTTCCAACATGGAATGCAGTTCACTGAAATCGGCCTCAGTCTCCTCGGCCTGGAAATATTCGGGAATGTCCTGGGGAGCAGTGTAATACTCTTGTTCTTGCTGCTGAGCGACGCCTGCAGCAGAGACTTGGCCAACTGTTGCCTTTTGAGTTTTGGCCTTTTTCACCTTTAAACTCTTAGGGGCCTGGCCGCTAACAACTTCAGCTTGCTCCATCATAAGAGCTTCGTGTTGGGTGGCATCCTTCACCTGTGCCTGCTGGAGGTTCGCCGTGTCAGTTTCAAGGAATGCAACATCTTCCATGACTTCTGCACTTGTAACTTTGTAGCCTTTTTGCTCTGAGATAACTGCCTTTGCCTTCTGTGCTGTCACCTGCTGCTCCGATATCAATTTCGCCTCTCCTTCATACACTTCAGCAGACTCAACAACAGCTGCTTCACCTTTAACCTGAGTTTTCTTTATAGAAGCTTTTTTCGCCTTTTTAGAAGGTCTCTCCTCAGACTCCATCGACTTGGCATGTTCTACTGCCTCAGGTGATGTCACCGCCACGGCCTCTTGTGTTACAAAGCTGGGGTATCGTTCAACAATTTTACTTAAGTTGGTTAAATCTGACAAAGTACCCCCCTCAGATAGAAACTGTTGTTCTTCTGCCACTGCCACCTCCCGAGTCTCAATAGATCGTTTTGCTTGCTTCCTCTCAACATTTTCACTTTTCATCTTCTCAGCACCAGTAAGTACAGCTTGCTCTTCTGCTTGGGCGATATTCAGACCCGGCTCCTGTTGAGCTTCTGCCATAGTCTGATGAGCTTTTTCAGTAATGAGTGACTTGGCTGCAGCACTAATTACCTGCTGTTCCTCAATACCAACAGCCTCACCTTTACCAAGAACACGTGTCTCTTTACCCTGCTCTTTTAACAGGCTCATGCCCTGCTCACTAAGAGATCGGAGGTCATGCTGGAGCACGTTTTGTTCACTAACCCGGGCCACGGCCTTACCGTCCACTGACACCGTGTGGGTGGACAGGTGCTCCTCCTCCCACACTTCCATATCGGGCAGGTCTGCAATATCAGTGCGCAGTGCTTCCCGTTCCTCCACCATCACTGCCTCCATGGCTGATAACTCCTCCACATCAGCTTCCGTGCGAGCATCATCGTATACAATGTCGGCCATACTCATGTATTCGTCGAACGCTTCATTCTCGACATCAATCACCATAGCTTCCATTATAAGTGGACCCTTCCGTGACGTCTCTCGAGTGAAGCGGAGAGGAGGCAACGCAGCTTGGTTATTGTCGTGTGCTGTAACAACAATCACAGATAAGGCAAGTTAGTGTTATTCAAAATAACTGTTATAACAAGTTCATCCTCTCCCTCCAGTTCACAGTTAAAAATTACTGTATACGAGCTGAATTTAACAACAGATAATTAAAGATCAAGATCCGTATAAGACATAATTTTTGTGATAAACGGCCTAACTTACCAAGATAAGACAGGGAACATACCTGACAAATGATCAGATATTTCATCAGCGTAGATCTCAGCTATTTGTTTGGCTTCTGCCTCTGAAATATCTGGTGTTTCGTAGAGTGAGAGCGAGACCTCCCTGCCGTCGATGCTGACTGAAACGGCTTCGTCTTCTCCCGACGCCTCGGATACGGCCGACTCATACACAGAGATCTGGGAGGAGCGCTCCTCGTTGATGGTGGAGAGTGAAGGGTTCCTGGCAATGCCTCGAGCATCAGCCAACGCAACAGCATCAGCCATTTTGTCTCCTCCCTTCTGAATTAACTTGTCTGTAATGGAAAAATAATGGTCAAGGTGTGGTAGTAATGTCAACAAGATAATGGTCAAGGTCTGGTAGTAATGTCACCAAAATAATGGTCAAGGTCTGGTTGTAATGTCCCAAGATAATGGTCAAGGTCTGGTAGTAGTGTCTCCTAGATAATGGTCAAGGTGTGGTAGTAATGTCACCAAGATAATGGTCAAGGTGTGGGAGTAATGTCACCAAGATAATGGTCAAGGTGTGGGAGTAATGTCACCAAGATATTGGTCAAGGTGTGGTTGTAATGTCACCAAGATAATGGTCAAGATGTGGGAGTAATATCACCAAGATAATGGTCAAGGTGTGGTTGTAATGTCACCAAGATAATGGTCAAGGTGTGGGAGTAATGTCACCAAGATAATGGTCAAGGTGTGGTAGCAATGTCACCAAGATAATGGTCAAGGTGTGGTAGTAGTGTCACCAAGATAATGGTCAAGGTGTGGGAGTAATGTCACCAAGATAATGGTCAAGGTCTGGTAGTAATGTCACCAAGATAATGGTCAAGGTGTGGTTGTAATGTCACCAAGATAATGGTCAAGGTGTGGTTGCAATGTCACCAAGATAATGGTCAAGGTCTGGTAGTAATGTCACCAAGATAATGGATAAGGTGTGGCAGTAATGTAACCAAGATAATGGTCAAGGTGTGGTTGTAATGTCATCAAGATAATGGTCAAGGTGTGGTAGTAGTGTCACCAAGATAATGGCCAAGGTCTGGTAGTAATGTCACCAAGATAATGGTCAAGGTGTGGTTGTAATGTCACCAAGATAATGGTCAAGGTGTGGGAGTAATGTCACCAAGATAATGGTCAAGGTGTGGTAGCAATGTCACCAAGATTATGGTCAAGGTGTGGTAGTAGTGTCACCAAGATAATGGTCAAGGTGTGGGAGTAATGTCACCAAGATAATGGTCAAGGTCTGGTAGTAATGTCACCAAGATAATGGTCAAGGTGTGGTAGTAATGTCACCAAGATAATGGTCAAGGTGTGGGAGTAATGTCACCAAGATAATGGTCAAGGTCTGGTAGTAATGTCACCAAGATAATGGTCAAGGTGTGGTAGTAATGTCACCAAGATAATGGTCAAGGTGTGGTAGTAATGTCACCAAGATCATGGTCAAGGTCTGGTAGTAATGTCACCAAGATAATGGATAAGGTGTGGGAGTAATGTCACCAAGATAATGGTCAAGGTGTGGTAGTAATGTCACCAAGATAATGGTCAAGGTGTGGTAGTAATGTCACCAAGATAATGGTCAAGGTCTGGTAGTAATGTCACCAAGATCATGGTCAAGGTCTGGTAGTAGTGTCACCAAGATAATGGTCAAGGTGTGGTTGTAATGTCACCAAGATAATGGTCAAGGTCTGGTAGTAATGTGACCGAGATAATGGTCAAGGTGTGGTTGTAATGTCGACAAGATAATGGTCAAGGTGTGGTTGTAGTGTCACAAAGATAATGGTCAAGGTGTGGTAGTAGTGTCACCAAGATAATGGTCAAGGTCTGGGAGTAGTGTCACCAAGATAATGGTCAAAGTCTAGTAGTAGTGTCACCAAGATAATGGTCACGGTCTGGTAGTAATGTCACCAAGATAATGGTCAAGGTCCTGTGATAGTGTCACCAAGATAATGATCAAGGTGTGGTAGTAGTGTCACCAAGATAATGGTCAAGGCCTGGTAGTAGTGTCACCAAGATAATGATCAAGGTGTGGTAGTAATGTCACCAAAATAATGGTCAAGGCCTGGTAGTAGTGTCACCAAGATAATGATCAAGGTGTGGAAGTAATGTCACCAAAATAATGGTCAAGGCCTGGTAGTAGTGTCACCAAGATAATGGTCAAGGTGTGGGAGTAATGGCACCAAGATAATGGTCAAGGTGTGGGAGTAATGGCACCAAGAAAATGGTCAAGGTGTGGGAGTAATGTCACCAAGATAATGGTCAAGGTCTGGTAGTAGTGTCACCAAGATAATGGTTAAGGTGTGGGAGTAATGTCACCAAGATAATGGTCAAGGTGTGGTAGTAATGTCACCAAGATAATGGTCAAGGTGTGGTAGTAATGTCACCAAGATAATGGTCAAGGTGTGGTAGTAATGTCACCAAGATAATGGTCAAGGTGTGACAGTAATGTCACCAAGATAATGGTCAAGGTGTGGTTGCAATGTCACCAAGATAATGGTCAAGGTCTGGTAGTAATGTCACCAAGATAATGGATAAGGTGTGGCAGTAATGTCACCAAGATAATGGTCAAGGTGTGGTTGTAATGTCATCAAGATAATGGTCAAGGTGTGGTAGTAGTGTCACCAAGATAATGGCCAAGGTCTGGTAGTAATGTCACCAAGATAATGGTCAAGGTGTGGTTGTAATGTCACCAAGATAATGGTCACGGTGTGGGAGTAATGTCACCAAGATAATGGTCAAGGTGTGGTAGCAATGTCACCAAGATAATGGTCAAGGTGTGGTAGTAGTGTCACCAAGATAATGGTCAAGGTGTGGGAGTAATGTCACCAAGATAATGGTCAAGGTCTGGTAGTAATGTCACCAAGATAATGGTCAAGGTGTGGTAGTAATGTCACCAAGATAATGGTCAAGGTGTGGTAGTAATGTCACCAAGATAATGGTCAAGGTGTGGTAGTAATGTCACCAAGATAATGGTCAAGGTGTGGTAGTAATGTCACCAAGATAATGGTCAAGGTCTGGTAGTAATGTCACCAAGATAATGGTCAAGGTGTGGTAGTAATGTCACCAAGATAATGGTCAAGGTGTGGTAGTAATGTCACCAAGATAATGGTCAAGGTGTGGGAGTAATGTCACCAAGATAATGGTCAAGGTGTGGTAGTAATGTCACCAAGATAATGGTCAAGGTCTGGTAGTAATGTCACCAAGATAATGGTCAAGGTGTGGTAGTAATGTCACCAAGATAATGGTCAAGGTGTGGGAGTAATGTCACCAAGATAATGGTCAAGGTCTGGTAGTAATGTCACCAAGATAATGGTCAAGGTGTGGTAGTAATGTCACCAAGATAATGGTCAAGGTGTGGTAGTAATGTCACCAAGATCATGGTCAAGGTCTGGTAGTAATGTCACCAAGATAATGGATAAGGTGTGGGAGTAATGTCACCAAGATAATGGTCAAGGTGTGGTAGTAATGTCACCAAGATAATGGTCAAGGTGTGGTAGTAATGTCACCAAGATAATGGTCAAGGTCTGGTAGTAATGTGACCGAGATAATGGTCAAGGTGTGGTTGTAATGTCGACAAGATAATGGTCAAGGTGTGGTTGTAGTGTCACAAAGATAATGGTCAAGGTGTGGTAGTAGTGTCACCAAGATAATGGTCAAGGTCTGGGAGTAGTGTCACCAAGATAATGGTCAAAGTCTAGTAGTAGTGTCACCAAGATAATGGTCACGGTCTGGTAGTAATGTCACCAAGATAATGGTCAAGGCCTGGTAGTAGTGTCACCAAGATAATGATCAAGGTGTGGTAGTAATGTCACCAAAATAATGGTCAAGGCCTGGTAGTAGTGTCACCAAGATAATGGTCAAGGTGTGGGAGTAATGGCACCAAGATAATGGTCAAGGTGTGGGAGTAATGTCACCAAGATAATGGTCAAGGTGTGGGAGTAATGTCACCAATATAATGGTCACGGTGTGGTTGTAGTGTCACCAAGATAATGGTCAAGGTCCTGTGATAGTGTCACCAAGATAATGATCAAGGTGTGGTAGTAGTGTCACCAAGATAATGGTCAAGGCCTGGTAGTAGTGTCACCAAGATAATGATCAAGGTGTGGTAGTAATGTCACCAAAATAATGGTCAAGGCCTGGTAGTAGTGTCACCAAGATAATGATCAAGGTGTGGAAGTAATGTCACCAAAATAATGGTCAAGGCCTGGTAGTAGTGTCACCAAGATAATGGTCAAGGTGTGGGAGTAATGGCACCAAGATAATGGTCAAGGTGTGGGAGTAATGGCACCAAGAAAATGGTCAAGGTGTGGGAGTAATGTCACCAAGATAATGGTCAAGGTCTGGTAGTAGTGTCACCAAGATAATGGTTAAGGTGTGGGAGTAATGTCACCAAGATAATGGTCAAGGTGTGGTAGTAATGTCACCAAGATAATGGTCAAGGTGTGGTAGTAATGTCACCAAGATAATGGTCAAGGTGTGGTAGTAATGTCACCAAGATAATGGTCAAGGTGTGGTAGTAATGTCACCAAGATAATGGTCAAGGTGTGGTAGTAATGTCACCAAGATAATGGTCAAGGTGTGGTTGCAATGTCACCAAGATAATGGTCAAGGTCTGGTAGTAATGTCACCAAGATAATGGATAAGGTGTGGCAGTAATGTCACCAAGATAATGGTCAAGGTGTGGTTGTAATGTCATCAAGATAATGGTCAAGGTGTGGTAGTAGTGTCACCAAGATAATGGCCAAGGTCTGGTAGTAATGTCACCAAGATAATGGTCAAGGTGTGGTTGTAATGTCACCAAGATAATGGTCAAGGTGTGGGAGTAATGTCACCAAGATAATGGTCAAGGTGTGGTAGCAATGTCACCAAGATAATGGTCAAGGTGTGGTAGTAGTGTCACCAAGATAATGGTCAAGGTGTGGGAGTAATGTCACCAAGATAATGGTCAAGGTCTGGTAGTAATGTCACCAAGATAATGGTCAAGGTGTGGTAGTAATGTCACCAAGATAATGGTCAAGGTGTGGGAGTAATGTCACCAAGATAATGGTCAAGGTCTGGTAGTAATGTCACCAAGATAATGGTCAAGGTCTGGTAGTAATGTCACCAAGATAATGGTCAAGGTGTGGTAGTAATGTCACCAAGATAATGGTCAAGGTGTGGTAGTAATGTCACCAAGATCATGGTCAAGGTCTGGTAGTAATGTCACCAAGATAATGGATAAGGTGTGGGAGTAATGTCACCAAGATAATGGTCAAGGTGTGGTAGTAATGTCACCAAGATAATGGTCAAGGTGTGGTAGTAATGTCACCAAGATAATGGTCAAGGTCTGGTAGTAATGTCACCAAGATCATGGTCAAGGTCTGGTAGTAGTGTCACCAAGATAATGGTCAAGGTGTGGTTGTAATGTCACCAAGATAATGGTCAAGGTCTGGTAGTAATGTGACCGAGATAATGGTCAAGGTGTGGTTGTAATGTCGACAAGATAATGGTCAAGGTGTGGTTGTAGTGTCACAAAGATAATGGTCAAGGTGTGGTAGTAGTGTCACCAAGATAATGGTCAAGGTCTGGGAGTAGTGTCACCAAGATAATGGTCAAAGTCTAGTAGTAGTGTCACCAAGATAATGGTCACGGTCTGGTAGTAATGTCACCAAGATAATGGTCAAGGCCTGGTAGTAGTGTCACCAAGATAATGATCAAGGTGTGGTAGTAATGTCACCAAAATAATGGTCAAGGCCTGGTAGTAGTGTCACCAAGATAATGGTCAAGGTGTGGGAGTAATGGCACCAAGATAATGGTCAAGGTGTGGGAGTAATGTCACCAAGATAATGGTCAAGGTGTGGGAGTAATGTCACCAATATAATGGTCACGGTGTGGTTGTAGTGTCACCAAGATAATGGTCAAGGTCCTGTGATAGTGTCACCAAGATAATGATCAAGGTGTGGTAGTAGTGTCACCAAGATAATGGTCAAGGCCTGGTAGTAGTGTCACCAAGATAATGATCAAGGTGTGGTAGTAATGTCACCAAAATAATGGTCAAGGCCTGGTAGTAGTGTCACCAAGATAATGATCAAGGTGTGGAAGTAATGTCACCAAAATAATGGTCAAGGCCTGGTAGTAGTGTCACCAAGATAATGGTCAAGGTGTGGGAGTAATGGCACCAAGATAATGGTCAAGGTGTGGGAGTAATGGCACCAAGATAATGGTCAAGGTGTGGGAGTAATGTCACCAAGATAATGGTCAAGGTCTGGTAGTAGTGTCACCAAGATAATGGTTAAGGTGTGGGAGTAATGTCACCAAGATAATGGTCAAGGTGTGGTAGTAATGTCACCAAGATAATGGTCAAGGTGTGGTAGTAATGTCACCAAGATAATGGTCAAGGTCTGGTAGTAATGTCACCAAGATAATGGTCAAGGTGTGGTAGTAATGTCACCAAGATAATGGTCAAGGTGTGGTAGTAATGTCACCAAGATAATGGTCAAGGTGTGGTAGTAATGTCACCAAGATAATGGTCAAGGTGTGGGAGTAATGTCACCAAGATAATGGTCAAGGTGTGGTTGTAATGTCACCAAGATAATGGTCAAGATGTGGGAGTAATATCACCAAGATAATGGTCAAGGTGTGGTTGTAATGTCACCAAGATAATGGTCAAGGTGTGGGAGTAATGTCACCAAGATAATGGTCAAGGTGTGGTAGCAATGTCACCAAGATAATGGTCAAGGTGTGGTAGTAGTGTCACCAAGATAATGGTCAAGGTGTGGGAGTAATGTCACCAAGATAATGGTCAAGGTGTGGTAGTAATGTCACCAAGATAATGGTCAAGGTGTGGTAGTAATGTCACCAAGATAATGGTCAAGGTGTGGTTGCAATGTCACCAAGATAATGGTCAAGGTCTGGTAGTAATGTCACCAAGATAATGGATAAGGTGTGGCAGTAATGTCACCAAGATAATGGTCAAGGTGTGGTTGTAATGTCATCAAGATAATGGTCAAGGTGTGGTAGTAGTGTCACCAAGATAATGGCCAAGGTCTGGTAGTAATGTCACCAAGATAATGGTCAAGGTGTGGTTGTAATGTCACCAAGATAATGGTCAAGGTGTGGGAGTAATGTCACCAAGATAATGGTCAAGGTGTGGTAGCAATGTCACCAAGATATGGTCAAGGTGTGGTAGTAGTGTCACCAAGATAATGGTCAAGGTGTGGGAGTAATGTCACCAAGATAATGGTCAAGGTCTGGTAGTAATGTCACCAAGATAATGGTCAAGGTGTGGTAGTAATGTCACCAAGATAATGGTCAAGGTGTGGGAGTAATGTCACCAAGATAATGGTCAAGGTCTGGTAGTAATGTCACCAAGATAATGGTCAAGGTGTGGTAGTAATGTCACCAAGATAATGGTCAAGGTGTGGTAGTAATGTCACCAAGATCATGGTCAAGGTCTGGTAGTAATGTCACCAAGATAATGGATAAGGTGTGGGAGTAATGTCACCAAGATAATGGTCAAGGTGTGGTAGTAATGTCACCAAGATAATGGTCAAGGTGTGGTAGTAATGTCACCAAGATAATGGTCAAGGTCTGGTAGTAATGTCACCAAGATCATGGTCAAGGTCTGGTAGTAGTGTCACCAAGATAATGGTCAAGGTGTGGTTGTAATGTCACCAAGATAATGGTCAAGGTCTGGTAGTAATGTGACCGAGATAATGGTCAAGGTGTGGTTGTAATGTCGACAAGATAATGGTCAAGGTGTGGTTGTAGTGTCACAAAGATAATGGTCAAGGTGTGGTAGTAGTGTCACCAAGATAATGGTCAAGGTCTGGGAGTAGTGTCACCAAGATAATGGTCAAAGTCTAGTAGTAGTGTCACCAAGATAATGGTCACGGTCTGGTAGTAATGTCACCAAGATAATGGTCAAGGCCTGGTAGTAGTGTCACCAAGATAATGATCAAGGTGTGGTAGTAATGTCACCAAAATAATGGTCAAGGCCTGGTAGTAGTGTCACCAAGATAATGGTCAAGGTGTGGGAGTAATGGCACCAAGATAATGGTCAAGGTGTGGGAGTAATGTCACCAAGATAATGGTCAAGGTGTGGGAGTAATGTCACCAATATAATGGTCACGGTGTGGTTGTAGTGTCACCAAGATAATGGTCAAGGTCCTGTGATAGTGTCACCAAGATAATGATCAAGGTGTGGTAGTAGTGTCACCAAGATAATGGTCAAGGCCTGGTAGTAGTGTCACCAAGATAATGATCAAGGTGTGGTAGTAATGTCACCAAAATAATGGTCAAGGCCTGGTAGTAGTGTCACCAAGATAATGATCAAGGTGTGGAAGTAATGTCACCAAAATAATGGTCAAGGCCTGGTAGTAGTGTCACCAAGATAATGGTCAAGGTGTGGGAGTAATGGCACCAAGATAATGGTCAAGGTGTGGGAGTAATGGCACCAAGATAATGGTCAAGGTGTGGGAGTAATGTCACCAAGATAATGGTCAAGGTCTGGTAGTAGTGTCACCAAGATAATGGTTAAGGTGTGGGAGTAATGTCACCAAGATAATGGTCAAGGTGTGGTAGTAATGTCACCAAGATAATGGTCAAGGTGTGGTAGTAATGTCACCAAGATAATGGTCAAGGTGTGGTAGTAATGTCACCAAGATAATGGTCAAGGTGTGGTAGTAATGTCACCAAGATAATGGTCAAGGTGTGGTTGTAATGTCATCAAGATAATGGTCAAGGTGTGGTAGTAGTGTCACCAAGATAATGGTCAAGGTCTGGTAGTAATGTCACCAAGATAATGGTCAAGGTGTGGTTGTAATGTCACCAAGATAATGGTCAAGGTGTGGTAGTCACAAGATAATGGTCAAGGTGTGGTAGATGTCACCAAGATAATGGTCAAGGTGTGGGAGTATGTCACCAAGATATGGTCAAGGTTGGTGTAATGTCACCAAGATAATGGTCAAGGTGTGGTAGTAATGTCACCAAGATAATGGTCAAGGTGTGGTGTAATGTCACCAAGAATGGTCAAGGTGGGAGTAATGTCACCAGATAATGGTCAAGGTGTGGTAGCAATGTCACCAAGATAATGGTCAAGGTGTGGTAGTAGTGTCACCAAGATAATGGTCAAGGTGTGGGAGTAATGTCACCAAGATAATGGTCAAGGTCTGGTAGTAATGTCACCAAGATAATGGTCAAGGTGTGGTAGTAATGTCACCAAGATAATGGTCAAGGTGTGGTTGCAATGTCACCAAGATAATGGTCAAGGTCTGGTAGTAATGTCACCAAGATAATGGATAAGGTGTGGCAGTAATGTCACCAAGATAATGGTCAAGGTGTGGTTGTAATGTCACCAAGATAATGGTCAAGGTGTGGTAGTAATGTCACCAAGATAATGGTCAAGGTGTGGTAGTAATGTCACCAAGATAATGGTCAAGGTGTGGTAGTAATGTCACCAAGATAATGGTCAAGGTGTGGTAGTAGTGTCACCAAGATAATGGTCAAGGTGGGTAGTCACCAGATATGGTCAGTGGTAGTAATGTCACCAAGATAATGGTCAAGGTGTGGGAGTAATGTCACCAAGATAATGGTCAAGGTCTGGTAGTAATGTCACCAAGATAATGGTCAAGGTGTGGTAGTAATGTCACCAAGATAATGGTCAAGGTGTGGTAGTAATGTCACCAAGATAATGGTCAAGGTGTGGTAGTAATGTCACCAAGATCATGGTCAAGGTCTGGTAGTAATGTCACCAAGATAATGGATAAGGTGTGGGAGTAATGTCACCAAGATAATGGTCAAGGTGTGGTAGTAATGTCACCAAGATAATGGTCAAGGTGTGGTAGTAATGTCACCAAGATAATGGTCAAGGTCTGGTAGTAATGTCACCAAGATCATGGTCAAGGTCTGGTAGTAGTGTCACCAAGATAATGGTCAAGGTGTGGTTGTAATGTCACCAAGATAATGGTCAAGGTCTGGTAGTAATGTGACCGAGATAATGGTCAAGGTGTGGTTGTAATGTCGACAAGATAATGGTCAAGGTGTGGTTGTAGTGTCACAAAGATAATGGTCAAGGTGTGGTAGTAGTGTCACCAAGATAATGGTCAAGGTCTGGGAGTAGTGTCACCAAGATAATGGTCAAAGTCTAGTAGTAGTGTCACCAAGATAATGGTCACGGTCTGGTAGTAATGTCACCAAGATAATGGTCAAGGCCTGGTAGTAGTGTCACCAAGATAATGATCAAGGTGTGGTAGTAATGTCACCAAAATAATGGTCAAGGCCTGGTAGTAGTGTCACCAAGATAATGGTCAAGGTGTGGGAGTAATGGCACCAAGATAATGGTCAAGGTGTGGGAGTAATGTCACCAAGATAATGGTCAAGGTGTGGGAGTAATGTCACCAATATAATGGTCACGGTGTGGTTGTAGTGTCACCAAGATAATGGTCAAGGTCCTGTGATAGTGTCACCAAGATAATGATCAAGGTGTGGTAGTAGTGTCACCAAGATAATGGTCAAGGCCTGGTAGTAGTGTCACCAAGATAATGATCAAGGTGTGGTAGTAATGTCACCAAAATAATGGTCAAGGCCTGGTAGTAGTGTCACCAAGATAATGATCAAGGTGTGGAAGTAATGTCACCAAAATAATGGTCAAGGCCTGGTAGTAGTGTCACCAAGATAATGGTCAAGGTGTGGGAGTAATGGCACCAAGATAATGGTCAAGGTGTGGGAGTAATGGCACCAAGATAATGGTCAAGGTGTGGGAGTAATGTCACCAAGATAATGGTCAAGGTCTGGTAGTAGTGTCACCAAGATAATGGTTAAGGTGTGGGAGTAATGTCACCAAGATAATGGTCAAGGTGTGGTAGTAATGTCACCAAGATAATGGTCAAGGTGTGGTAGTAATGTCACCAAGATAATGGTCAAGGTGTGGTAGTAATGTCACCAAGATAATGGTCAAGGTGTGGTAGTAATGTCACCAAGATAATGGTCAAGGTGTGGTTGCAATGTCACCAAGATAATGGTCAAGGTCTGGTAGTAATGTCACCAAGATAATGGATAAGGTGTGGCAGTAATGTCACCAAGATAATGGTCAAGGTGTGGTTGTAATGTCATCAAGATAATGGTCAAGGTGTGGTAGTAGTGTCACCAAGATAATGGCCAAGGTGTGGGAGTAATGTCACCAAGATAATGGTCAAGGTGTGGTAGCAATGTCACCAAGATAATGGTCAAGGTGTGGTAGTAGTGTCACCAAGATAATGGTCAAGGTGTGGGAGTAATGTCACCAAGATAATGGTCAAGGTCTGGTAGTAATGTCACCAAGATAATGGTCAAGGTGTGGTAGTAATGTCACCAAGATAATGGTCAAGGTGTGGGAGTAATGTCACCAAGATAATGGTCAAGGTCTGGTAGTAATGTCACCAAGATAATGGTCAAGGTGTGGTAGTAATGTCACCAAGATAATGGTCAAGGTGTGGTAGTAATGTCACCAAGATCATGGTCAAGGTCTGGTAGTAATGTCACCAAGATAATGGATAAGGTGTGGGAGTAATGTCACCAAGATAATGGTCAAGGTGTGGTAGTAATGTCACCAAGATAATGGTCAAGGTGTGGTAGTAATGTCACCAAGATAATGGTCAAGGTCTGGTAGTAATGTCACCAAGATCATGGTCAAGGTCTGGTAGTAGTGTCACCAAGATAATGGTCAAGGTGTGGTTGTAATGTCACCAAGATAATGGTCAAGGTCTGGTAGTAATGTGACCGAGATAATGGTCAAGGTGTGGTTGTAATGTCGACAAGATAATGGTCAAGGTGTGGTTGTAGTGTCACAAAGATAATGGTCAAGGTGTGGTAGTAGTGTCACCAAGATAATGGTCAAGGTCTGGGAGTAGTGTCACCAAGATAATGGTCAAAGTCTAGTAGTAGTGTCACCAAGATAATGGTCACGGTCTGGTAGTAATGTCACCAAGATAATGGTCAAGGCCTGGTAGTAGTGTCACCAAGATAATGATCAAGGTGTGGTAGTAATGTCACCAAAATAATGGTCAAGGCCTGGTAGTAGTGTCACCAAGATAATGGTCAAGGTGTGGGAGTAATGGCACCAAGATAATGGTCAAGGTGTGGGAGTAATGTCACCAAGATAATGGTCAAGGTGTGGGAGTAATGTCACCAATATAATGGTCACGGTGTGGTTGTAGTGTCACCAAGATAATGGTCAAGGTCCTGTGATAGTGTCACCAAGATAATGATCAAGGTGTGGTAGTAGTGTCACCAAGATAATGGTCAAGGCCTGGTAGTAGTGTCACCAAGATAATGATCAAGGTGTGGTAGTAATGTCACCAAAATAATGGTCAAGGCCTGGTAGTAGTGTCACCAAGATAATGATCAAGGTGTGGAAGTAATGTCACCAAAATAATGGTCAAGGCCTGGTAGTAGTGTCACCAAGATAATGGTCAAGGTGTGGGAGTAATGGCACCAAGATAATGGTCAAGGTGTGGGAGTAATGGCACCAAGATAATGGTCAAGGTGTGGGAGTAATGTCACCAAGATAATGGTCAAGGTCTGGTAGTAGTGTCACCAAGATAATGGTTAAGGTGTGGGAGTAATGTCACCAAGATAATGGTCAAGGTGTGGTAGTAATGTCACCAAGATAATGGTCTTCAAAAGCTCTAGCAAGGCTATCTGCTATACAGTCTTAATAGATGTTATGTCATGTAGGACCATTTTATAAAAAGGTCAGATATTGATAAACAACATCAGATATTTCCAACACAGCTTTACAAGTTATCAGCGTGAGGTAGTCTGAGTCAGCGTGAGGTAGTCTGAGTGTGTATAACAGGAAGAAGGAGGGAGGTGGTGAAGCGAGATATAGTACGGGTTGACGGGGAGGTGGTGAAGCGAGGTACAGTACAGGTTGATGGGGAGGTGGTGAAGCGAGGTACAGTACAGGTTGACGGGGAGGTGGTGAAGCGAGGTACAGTACAGGTTGATGGGGAGGTGGTGAAGCGAGGTATAGTACAGGTTGACGGGGAGGTGGTGAAGCGAGGTACAGTACAGGTTGATGGGGAGGTGGTGAAGCGAGGTACAGTACAGGTTGACGGGGAGGTGGTGAAGCGAGGTACAGTACAGGTTGATGGGGAGGTGGTGAAGCGAGGTATAGTACAGGTTGACGGGGAGGTGGTGAAGCGAGGTACAGTACAGGTTGACGGGGAGGTGGTGAAGCGAGGTACAGTACAGGTTGACGGGGAGGTGGTGAAGCGAGGTACAGTACAGGTTGACGGGGAGGTGGTGAAGCGAGGTACAGTACAGGTTGACTGGGAGGTGGTGAAGCGAGGTATAGTACAGGTTGACGGGGAGGTGGTGAAGCGAGGTACAGTACAGGTTGACGGGGAGGTGGTGAAGCGAGGTATAGTACAGGTTGACGGGGAGGTGGTGAAGCGAGGTATAGTACAGGTTGACGGGGAGGTGGTGAAGCGAGGTACAGTACAGGTTGACGGGGAGGTGGTGAAGCGAGGTATAGTACAGGTTGACGGGGAGGTGGTGAAGCGAGGTACAGTACAGGTTGATGGGGAGGTGGTGAAGCGAGGTACAGTACAGGTTGACGGGGAGGTGGTGAAACGAGGTACAGTACAGGTTGACGGGGAGGTGGTGAAGCGAGGTATAGTACAGGTTGACGGGGAGGTGGTGAAGCGAGGTATAGTACAGGTTGACGGGGAGGTGGTGAAGCGAGGTACAGTACAGGTTGACGGGGAGGTGGTGAAGCGAGGTATAGTACAGGTTGACGGGGAGGTGGTGAAGCGAGGTACAGTACAGGTTGATGGGGAGGTGGTGAAGCGAGGTACAGTACAGGTTGACGGGGAGGTGGTGAAACGAGGTACAGTACAGGTTGACGGGGAGGTGGTGAAGCGAGGTATAGTACAGGTTGACGGGGAGGTGGTGAAGCGAGGTATAGTACAGGTTGACGGGGAGGTGGTGAAGCGAGGTATAGTACAGGTTGACGGGGAGGTGGTGAAGCGAGGTACAGTACAGGTTGACGGGGAAGTGGTGAAGCGAGGTATAGTACAGGTTGACGGGGAGGTGGTGAAGCGAGGTACAGTACAGGTTGACGGGGAGGTGGTGAAGCGAGGTATAGTACAGGTTGACGGGGAGGTGGTGAAGCGAGGTATAGTACAGGTTGACGGGGAGGTGGTGAAGCGAGGTACAGTACAGGTTGACGGGGAGGTGGTGAAGCGAGGTACAGTACAGGTTGACGGGGAGGTGGTGAAGCGAGGTACAGTACAGGTTGACGGGGAGGTGGTGAAGCGAGGTATTGTACAGGTTGACGGGGAGGTGGTGAAGCGAGGTACAGTACAGGTTGACGGGGAGGTGGTGAAGCGAGGTACAGTACAGGTTGATGGGGAGGTGGTGAAGCGAGGTATAGTACAGGTTGACGGGGAGGTGGTGAAGCGAGGTACAGTACAGGTTGACGGGGAGGTGGTGAAGCGAGGTATAGTACAGGTTGACGGGGAGGTGGTGAAGCGAGGTATAGTACAGGTTGACGGGGAGGTGGTGAAGCGAGGTACAGTACAGGTTGACGGGGAGGTGGTGAAGCGAGGTACAGTACAGGTTGATGGGGAGGTGGTGAAGCGAGGTACAGTACAGGTTGACGGGGAGGTGGTGAAGCGAGGTATAGTACAGGTTGACGGGGAGGTGGTGAAGCGAGGTACAGTACAGGTTGACGGAGAGGTGGTGAAGCGAGGTACAGTACAGGTTGATGGGGAGGTGGTGAAGCGAGGTACAGTACAGGTTGACGGGGAGGTGGTGAAGCGAGGTATAGTACAGGTTGATGGGGAGGTGGTGAAGCGAGGTACAGTACAGGTTGACGGGGAGGTGGTGAAGCGAGGTATAGTACAGGTTGACGGGGAGGTGGTGAAGCGAGGTATAGTACAGGTTGACGGGGAGGTGGTGAAGCGAGGTACAGTACAGGTTGATGGGGAGGTGGTGAAGCGAGGTACAGTACAGGTTGACGGGGAGGTGGTGAAGCGAGGTACAGTACAGGTTGATGGGGAGGTGGTGAAGCGAGGTACAGTACAGGTTGACGGGGAGGTGGTGAAGCGAGGTAGAGTACAGATTGATATGAAGGTCTTGTTAAGTACAGGTTAACTGGAGGTGCAGAAGGAGGAGACTTACCCTGCACCGTCAGCTTGATGGGGTCACCGATCTTGACGTCTCTGCTCTTCAGTCCCTGGATGAACCTGTACACAAGACAAGTTGAGTCACACAATAGGTACTGCCTCTTATGTGTATTGCTGCACTTGAATAGTAGTAGTATTTACTTATCTTAATGTATTAAAAGTAACTCCTGCTACTTATATTGACAAAAGTTGACAATCATATACTGTACAAATGTTCCACCAAGAAACTCCTGCTCAATACCATCACAATCTGCCAGTCTTTCCCTCATATTGTTTTACATGTACAAGATATGTATTTTACCATGGTACTCCTGCTATACTTTATAAACCTCACATGTTCAATATATGTCCCCCCCCCCCCCCTAGCTAAGGTGATCCTCCATTAGGTGGCAGCACCTACCTGGGTGGAATATTGGTGGCGAGAAGCTGTTCCTTCTCCTCCTCGTTCAAGTGGGATTTAATATCTTCAAGTGTGAGCTCGGCCGTGGACTGGGCCTCACCCATACAGTTCCTGGCGATACAGGAATACTTGCCTGAAAGAAATATCATATTTAGAGAGAAACCATCAGGCGTCCCGGACATCTGTCACTAGGGACATCCTCTAAACTCAGTCTAAAGCCATGACACGGTGGGTGAGGAGGCATTTTTAGCATTTTTTATTGTATTTTATCTTTCTTTTCAGCTTGGGCTCCAAAATTCATGGCGCCTAGACCCACAAGAACAGGTTAAAAAACAGATGTGGTTGATCCCTGTCTACGCGTATTATGACTCAGTATCCATGTTTACCTTCAACACCAAGTAACACAGTAAAAACATAATTCTTACCCAAGGAATTGGTGCCGGACAGTTGGTAAACATCGCCAGGTTTCAGCTCCTGGCCATCCTTGAACCACTGTAAGATAGGGGTCGGGTAGCCTACCACCTTACACTCGAACGACACCAACCCCTCCTCTGTCAGTAACGCCCTCAGGTTGTCCAAGAACCGGGGCGAGCGATAATTTCGGGGAACTAGCGGAAAAAAATATCATCATCAGACACTCGGGAATAAATGTTATGTTAACATCTAAAGTAAACATCTATCAACTATTAAAACTAAACACTGACAGAAGGCGATGTTTGCTCCGGCCGTAACTCAGGTAAAAATATCAAATTACTGGAATTATCAATCCTCAAGAGTCATATGAACCAGATAAAGCCAGACGTGTACAGCACTACTGACCTGTTAAAGTTATTTTACAGGTTGAGGAAGTATAACCTCCGTCATTTTTAATAACAGCCTTCCACTCTCCGTCGTCACCTATCTCGGTGGGGTAGATCTCCAGCATGTGTCGCCCCCCGCCCTCGTCACTTAAGCGGTACTTATCACTCGCCTCTATCTTCTTCCCGTTGTTGTACCACGTTACTGACATCACTTCCGGTGGCATCTCCACTGTGGGTGAGTTTAGTGTCAGCTGATAAAAAAGGCAAGTCTGGTAAGTGCTGACGCCCTTGTCAAGGCTTATAGGAGGTAACGCCATGTTCACGGAGAGCCCACAGGTACAGTACAGTGTGGACATAAAGAGTTAGCTAAAGCCATGGGTAGGTTTAACGTGTACTGAAATTAGACACAGAGCGCTACCTTTAATGTGGCTATATGTCTCCCTGTCTGTGGTGTGCGAGACAAGCACATCTGAGTTTATTCTGCCTACGCTGCTGCCACGCTTAAAATGAATGTATTAAACTATTCGTTTATTTGAGGTAAATCCTGGCAACAGCTTATAATGTTTTATTTTATAACGTATAGAGTTGTTATTGCTTTAGTCTTATGAATCTGTTCACTATAACAACAATATAAATAACATCAAGGCTGAACTAACAAGTATTAGTAATTCCTCCGACAAAAATGATGGCTGCATAAAACATTATATATATATATATATATATATATATATATATATATATATATATATATATATATATATATATATATATATATATATATATATATATCATCTGAATTTACTGAACATTTATTTCTCTAAGCAATAATAAAATAAAATCAACTCACAGTTTCCCAGATCATTACCTTTAACACTTAACCTGGCCTTGTCGCCCACTTTAACCTTACGGTCCGACAGCTGGTCGATGAGTGCCGGCGGGGGACCCATGGGTGTCGGGGACCTACGATCTTTCCTGTAGGAGAATGTGTCGTTATCAGCCGCACACACACACACGTCTCTTACTTCAACAATATACTACGACCATTTAATGATCAAAAGTAAATGTATTTTACGATATATATATATATATATATATATATATATATATATATATATATATATATATATATATATATATATATAAATATATATGTATGCATGTATGTATGTATGTATACACACATCCAAGGTATATTCAAATCACTGTATATCTGTAAAATGGGGAAAAAATATATAACTATATCATTTGTATACAGTAATCATTTTTACTAGTCTGCATAAGTAAATCCTTCTTATTCCTTCCTCTCCCTCACTAACCTTGGTAACCTTTCACACATCTCTGCTACACTGCCATCCTGGGTAACCTTTCACACATCTCTGCTACACTGCCATCCTGGGTAACCTTTCACACATCTCTGCTACACCGCCATCCTGGGTAACCTTTCACACATCTCTGCTACACTGCCATCCTGGGTAACCTTTCACACATCTCTGCTACACTGCCATCCTGGGTAACCTTTCACACATCTCTGCTACACCGCCATCCTGGGTAACCTTTCACACATCTCTGCTACACCGCCATCCTGGGTAACCTTTCACACATCTCTGCTACACTGCCATCCTGGGTAACCTTTCACACATCTCTGCTACACTGCCATCCTGGGTAACCTTTCACACATCTCTGCTACACCGCCATCCTGGGTAACCTTTCACACATCTCTGCTACACCGCCATCCTGGGTAACCTTTCACACATCTCTGCTACACCGCCATCCTGGGTAACCTTTCACACATCTCTGCTACACCGCCATCCTGGGTAACCTTTCACACATCTCTGCTACACCGCCATCCTGGGTAACCTTTCACACATCTCTGCTACACCGCCATCCTGGGTAACCTTTCACACATCTCTGCTACACCGCCATCCTGGGTAACCTTTCACACATCTCTGCTACACCGCCATCCTGGGTAACCTTTCACACATCTCTGCTACACCGCCATCCTGGGTAACCTTTCACACATCTCTGCTACACCGCCATCCTGGGTAACCTTTCACACATCTCTGCTACACTGCCATCCTGGGTAACCTTTCACACATCTCTGCTACACCGCCATCCTGGGTAACCTTTCACACATCTCTGCTACACCGCCATCCTGGGTAACCTTTCACACATCTCTGCTACACCGCCATCCTGGACCACCATTATAATATTAGGACTTTTTTTTTTCAATTCCAACTAAACTCTCGATCCTGACAATTTACATTATCGATACTTCACAGTCTCCCTGGACCATTTCCTCGATCAACAGACCAACTCTTTCTCTCGCTATCAACCTCAGGCAACTTTCCCTCCCAACACATCCCTTACCTGGACGGAGGTCTGAGAGAGGGTTCTCTGGACATGACCCTGACTCTGGAGGAGGATACAGCACAGCCCATACAGTTGACGGCCTCGCAGGTGTACGTCCCCAGAGAGGTGGGGTCGTCGGCGTTGGCAGTGAGCGCGAACACATCTCCTGAAGGTGTGTGAGGGAGAACTCGGGTTAGTGCTTCTGTGTAACTCAGATGAGTCTACACACTACCACAACTCCTCTACAATACTCACTACCACAAAACTTTCTGGAATTCTGACAAGATTATAAGAAATTCAAGAACATTGATGAATTTTAAATACAACTACATATAAGACGAAAATTAAAGCAGACATTTGTGATGCCTAGGACAGTATTGATTCAGGTAGGAGCAAAGTGCCGACAGTCTTACCAAACAGCGCCAAGTTTTTTCTTACCAGCTTTGATTTCGGCACCATCTTTGTACCACTTGAGGACAGGTGTGGGTACCCCGACCACCTTACACTCGAGGCTGACGGTGCCCTCAGAGGTGAGAAGCGCCTCCAGCTCGTCCAGGAACACGGGTTTCTTGTATCCCTTGGGGACTGTGAAAAGGACACCAGTGCATCAACCAAGAATAGTCTCAGCATGCGAGAAGTGAATGACTGTGAACACTTAATACTGACATAAGGTTCATAATTATACAATTGGTGACAATTGCATGCTGCTATAACGCTTCCTTATTAAGTTAGTTCCACATTATACAAAAGTATCTTCTAACAACAATTAAATGTTTGCCAAGTAACTAATGAGAAAATCAACGTTGCCCAGAGAGGGGACAGTGACAAGAGGTGAGACTACATAATGTGACGACTGACCAATGACCCTGAGGGAGGCGCTACTGGAGGCCTGGCCGGAAGAATTTTCGGCGACACACTTCCAGGGTCCCTCGTCCGCCACGCTGAGGGGGGAGATGTCCACACAGAAGAAGTTGCCTTCGTGCAGTACCCGGTATCTCGAGTCCTGCGACACCTCCACATTGTTGTGGTACCAGTAGACCTGCAGCACCACACAACACCTCAACACACGTACAACCACACTATTAACAGGGAACGCTTAATAATGGTACACTTCATCATAGACAAGGAACCAATTTTGAGGATCACTTAGAAAAACAAATACAGTAAAGGTACTGGTAACAATATGTGTTTTGAAACTCGCGTCAAATTAGTAATGAAATCCTCGTTTACAGTGGAGTCTTAAAAAGAGAGGAGCCTAACTTACAGGGGAACATCACATACAGGGGGGAACCTCCACACAGGAGTCTCACCTTAACATCGTGTGCTTGACGGAGCTCCACCAGGAACCGGACTCGGGTGCCCACTTTAGCTGCTAGGTCACTCAAACTCCTGACGAAGGTAGGAGCCTCCAGCCTGGTGGGGGTGCTCTGACTCACTACCTGCAGGGCCACAGCCGCCCGCGCCTACACCAGGAAACATGTTACAGATCAGTGTTGGCCTCATCAAACCCATCAACACCTTGCCAGACTTACCACCTTACACTATTATGGACTCATAGCACAGTTTGTCATTGACGTCACACACTTGTGGGCGGAGCTTCTGGGCGACCACGTGGTAGCATGCGGAGGTCAAACAAAGCGCTGTTTACCTGTTACTCTTGATAACATATTAAAATAACTGCTGCTACAATTATTATAATACTCATTAAAAGATGTAGAACAAAATACACTAAAATAAAACAGCTGTCAGCATATGAACTATATATTTATATTAAGATGTTTGTCTCACCTGCCTTGTTCTGCTCATCCGTACTCAAGAGTTTTGGCTAAATATTTTTAAGCAGAATCCCAAGAAAGAACTTATAAGAGGCAGGAGACCATAAAGGACATGTTTTGTGTACTGTCAATCATTCAACAATCTGGGGAAACTACAGCAACTTGAGTGGTGAAATGGACCTGTTTTATGACTACCTCATCTACCCTAACCTACCCTACCCTCTCCATAAACCCTACCCATAAGCCCTACCCAGTCCAATCAACACTGGCCTGCATTCCCCACTTCAGACAACTTGACCTGCCTTGCCTAACCCTGTACTGCCAACCAGTGAGCCCAAATCTGTCCCGTCACACCAAGGTGCCGTCACAGTATCAGGGTGCAATCACAGTATCAGGGTGCCATCACAGTATCAGGGTGCCATCACAGTACCAGGGTGCCATCACAGTACCAAGGTGCCGTCACAGTACCAGAGTGTCATCACAGTACCAGGGTGCCATCACAGTACCAAGGTGCCGTTACAGTACCAGGGTGCCATCACAGTACCAAGGTGCCGTCACAGTACCAGGGTGCCATCACAGTATCCAGGGTGCCATCACAGTACCAGGGTGCCATCACAGTATCAGGGTGCCATCACAGTATCAGGGTGCCATCACAGTACCAAGGTGCCGTTACAGTACCAGGATGCCATCACAGTACCAGGGTGCCATCACAGTACCAGGGTGCTATCACAGTACCAGGGTGCCATCACAGTACCAGGGTGCCATAACAGTACCAGGGTGCCATCACAGTACCAGGGTGCCATAACAGTACCAGGGTGCCATAACAGTACCAGGGTGCCATCACAAAACCAGGGTGCCATAACAGTACCAGGGTGCCATCAAAGTACCAGGGTGCCATCATAGTACCAGGGTGCCATAACAGTACCAGGGTGCCATCATAGTATCAGGGTGCCGTCACAGTACCAGGGTACCATAACAGTACCAAGGTGCCATAACAGTACCAGGGTGCCGTCACAGTACCAGGGTGCCGTCACAGTACCAGGGCACCATCACAGTACCAGGGTGCCATAACAGTACCAGGGTGCCATAACAGTACCAGGGTACCATAACAGTACCAGGGTGCCGTCACAGTACCAGGGTGCCATAACAGTACCAGGGTGCCATCACAGTACCAGAGTGCCATAACAGTACTAGGGTGCCATCACAGTACCAGGGTGCCATAACAGTACCAGGGTGCCATCACAGTATCAGGGTGCCATCACAGTACCAGGGTGCCATAACAGTACCAGGGTGCCATCACAGAACCAGGGTGCCATAACAGTACCAGGGTGCCATAACAGTACCAGGGTGCCGTCACAGTACCAAGGGTGCCATCACAGTACCAGGGTGCCATAACAGTACCAGGGTGTCATAACAGTACCAGGCTGCCATAACAGTACCAGGGTGCCATGACAGTACCAGGGTGCCATCACAGTATCAGGGTGCCATCACAGTACAAGGGTGCCATAACAGTACCAGGGTGCCATCACAGTACCAGGGTGCCATAACAGTACCAGGGTGCCATCACAGTACCAGGGTGCCATCACAGTACCAGAGTGCTTTCACAGTACTTGGGTGCCTTCTCAGTACCTGGGTGCCATAACAGTACCAGGGTGCCATAACAGTACCAGAGTGCCGTCACAGTACCAGGGTGCCGTCACAGTACCAGGGTGCCGTCACAGTACCAGGGTGCCATCACAGTACCAAGGTGCCATAACAGTACCAGGGTGCCATAATAGTACCAAGGTGCCATCACAGTACTTGGGTGCTATCTCAGTACCTGGGTGCCATCGTGCCTGGTGACGACGGCGGTGTAGGTGCCAGAGTCGTGAGAGGTGGCACCATGGATGACGAGCTGTGCCACTTGTTGTGTTTCTGTGGTGGTGTAGTGAGGTCCGGCTGTTACCTCACGACCACCCTTCTGCCTGTAAGAGTAATGTAAGAGTTAATACTGATACTACATTACTGATAATAATAATAATAATAATAATACAAGAGAAGCCAGTATAACACCAACACACTATTACTCGGCAATATACAAAGTGCCTCTACGTACAGTATATTCTCTGGTGTTGTATTTCCGCAAAGTTACAACACTACAAATACATTCACAATAATACAACATATTTCCTTTTACGAATAAATAAAATGTTGTGAATATTATGAGTAATGACTGTAGACTGTGTGTGTGTGTGTGTGTGTGTGTGTGTGTGTGTGTGTGTGTGTGTGTGTGTGTGCCACCCATGACTGTCATTAACGACAATTTAATACCGACCAAAGTGAAAATAAAACCATGAGCAACAAAAATTTATGTTGGAGGATCAGGGGGTTGAGGGGGAGACAAGGGGGGTGAAGGGGAGAGAAGGGGGGGAAGGGGAGAGAAGGGGGGTGAAGGGGAGAGAAGGGGGTGAAGGGGAGAGAGGGGGTGAAGGGGAGAGAAGGGGGTGAGGGGGAGAGAAGAGCGGTGAAGGGGAGAGAAGGGGGGGAAGGGGAGAGAAGGGGGGTGAAGGAGAGAGAAGGGGGTGAGGGGGAGAGAAGGGGGTGAGGGGGAGAGAAGGGGGTGAAGGGGAGAGAAGGGGGGGGAAGGGGAGAGAAGAGCGGTGAAGGGGAGAGAAGGGGGTGAGGGGGAGAGAAGGGGGTGAGGGGGAGACAAGGGGGTGAATGGGAGAGAAGGGGGGGAAGGGGAGAGAAGGGGGGTGAGGGGGAGAGAAGGGGGTGAGGGGGAGAGAAGGGGGGAAGGGGAGAGAAGGGGGGTGAGGGGGAGACAAGGGGGTGAAGGGGAGAGAAGGGGGGGAAGGGGAGAGAAGGGGGTGAGGGGGAGACAAGGGGGGTGAAGGGGAGAGAAGGGGGGGAAGGGGAGAGAAGGGGGTGAAGGGGAGAGAAGGGGGGAAGGGGAGAGAAGGGGGTGAGGGGGAGAGAAAGGGGGTGAGGGGGAGAGAAGGGGGTGAAGGGGAGAGAAGGGGGGAAGGGGAGAGAAGAGCGGTGAAGGGGAGAGAAGGGGGTGAGGGGGAGAGAAGGGGGTGAGGGGAGACAAGGGGGGTGAAGGGGGAGAGAAGGGGGGGAAGGGGAGAGAAGGGGGGTGAGGGGGAGAGAAGGGGGTGAGGGGGAGAGAGGGGGGAAGGGGAGAGAAGGGGGGAGGGGGAGACAAGGGGGGTGAAGGGGAGAAGGGGGGGAAGGGGAGAGAAGGGGGGTGAAGGGGAGAGAAGGGGGGTGAAGGGAAAGAGAGGGGGGGAAGGGAGAGAGAGGGTGAAGGGGAGAGAAGGGGGGAAGGGGAGAGAAGGGGGGAAGGGGAGAGAAGGGGGGGAGGGGAGGGGAGGAAGGGGGTGAGGGGGAGACAAGGGGGGTGAAGGGGATAGAAGGGGGGGAAGGGGAGAGAAGAGCGGTGAAGGGGAGAGAAGGGGGGGAAGGGGAGAGAAGGGGGAAGGGGGAGAGAAGGGGGGGAGGGGAGGAGGAAGGGGGAGGGGGAGACAAGGGGGGTGAAGGGGAGAGGAAGGGGGGGAAGGGGAGAGAAGGGGGTGAGGGGGAGAGAAGGGGGGTGAAGGGGAAAGAAGGGGGGAAGGGGAGGAGAGCGGTGAGGGAGAGAAGGGGGGGAAGGGGAGAGAAGGGGGGAAGGGGAGAGAAGGGGGGAAGGGGAGGAAGGGGGGAGGGGAGACAAGGGGGGTGAAGGGGAGAGAAGGGGGGGAAGGGGAGAGAAGGGGGTGAGGGGGAGAGAAGGGGTGAAGGGGGAAGGGAGGGAAGGGGGGGAAGGGAGAGAAGAGCGGGAAGGGGGAGAAGGGGGGGGAAGGGGAGAGAAGGGGGGGAAGGGAGAGAGAAGGGGGTGAGGGGGAGAGAAGGGGGTGAGGGGGAGAGAAGGGGTGAAGGGGAGAGAGGGGGGGTGAGGGGAGAGAAGGGGTGAGGGAAGGGAGAGAAGGGGGGAGGGGGCAGAGAAGGGGGGAGGGGGCAGAGAAGGGGGGAGGGGGAGAGAAGGGGGGAGGGGGAGAGAAGGGGGGAGGGGGGGAGAAGGGGGGTGAAGGGGAAGAAGGGGGGATGAGGGGGGAGAGAAGGGGGGGAGGGGAGAGAAGGGGGGGAAGGGGAGAGAAGGGGGGTGAAGGGGAGAGAAGGGGGGAAGGGGAGAAAGGGGGTGAAGGAGAGAGAAGGGGGGTTAGGGGGAGAGAAGGGGGTGAAGGGGAGAGAAGGGGGGTGAGGGGGAGTGAAGGGGGGTGAAGGGGAGAGAAGGGGTGAGGGGGAGAGAGGGGGGTGAGGGGAGAGAAGGGGGTGAGGGGAGAGAGGGGGGTGAAGGGGAGAGAGGGGGGTGAGGGGAGAGAAGGGGGGTGAAGGGGAGAGAAGGGGGGAAGGGGAGAGAAGGAGGGGTGAAGGGGAGAGAAGGGGGGGAAGGGGAGAGAAGGGGGTGAGGGGGAGAGAAGGGGGTGAAGGGGAGAGAAGGGGGGAAGGGGAGAGAAGGGGGGGGGAAGGGGAGAGAAGGGGGGTGAAGGGTAGAGAAGGGGGGTGAAGGGGAGAGAAGGGGGGTGGAGGGGAGAGAAGGGGGAGGGGAGGAAGGGGGTGAGGGGAGAGAAGGGGGGGAGAGGGGGAGAGAAGGGGGGTGAGGGGAGAGAAGGGGGTGAGGGGAGAGAAGGGGGGGAAGGGGGAGAGAGGGGGGAGAGGGGAGAGAAGGGGGGTGAAGGGGAGAGAAGGGGGTGAAGGGGAGAGAAGGGGGGTGAGGGGGGAGAGAAGGGGGGTGAAGGGGAGAGTCGGGGGGGAAGGGGAGAATGGGGGGTGAGGGGGAGAGAAGGGGGTGAAGGGGAGAGAAAGGGGGGTGAAGGGGAGAGAAGGGGGTGAAGGGGAGAGAAGGGGGTGAGGGGGAGAGAAGGGGGGGAGGAGGGGAGAGGAAGGGAGGGGTGAGGGGGAGAGAAGGGGGGTGAAGGGGAGAGAAGGGGGGGAAAGGGGGAGAGAAGGGGGGTGAAGGGGAGAGAAGGGGGTGAAGGGGAGAGAAGGGGGGTGAGGGGGAGAGAAGGGGGTGAGGGGGAGAGAAGGGGGGTGAAGGGGAGAGAAGGGGGGTGAAGGGGAGAGAAGGGGGTGAGGGGGAGAGAAGGGGGTGAGGGGGAGAGAAGGGGGGTGAGGGGGAGAGAAGGGGGTGAAGGGGAGAGAAGGGGGTGAGGAGGAGAGAAGGGAGGTGAGGGGGAGAGAAGGGGGTGAGGGGGAGAGAAGGGGGTGAGGGGGAGAGAAGGGGGTGAAGGGGAGAGAAGGGGGTGAAGGGGAGAGAAGGGGGTGAGGGGGAGAGAAGGGGGTGAAGGGGAGAGAAGGGGGTGAGGGGGAGAGAAGGGGGTGAAGGGGAGAGATGGGGGGTGAAGGGTAGAGAAGGGGGGTGAGGGGGAGAGAAGGGGGTGAGGGGGAGAGAAGGGGGTGAAGGGGAGAGAAGGGGGGTGAGGGGGAGAGAAGGGGGTGAGGGAGAGAGAAGGGGGAGGGGATGAGGGAGAGAGAAGGGGAGGAGATGAGAGGGAGAGAAGGGGAGGAGATGAGGGAGAGAGGAGGGGATGAGGGGGAGAGAAGGGGAGGGGATGAGGGGGAGAGAAGGAGAGGGGATGAGGGGCAGGGGAAAGAGGGAGACAGGGAGGCGAGGGGAAGAGGAGGGGGAGGTGAGGGGAGAGGAGGGGGAGGTGAGGGGTAGAGGAGGGGGAGGTGAGGGGTAGAGGAGGGGTTCAGGGGGAGGGGGGAGAGGATGTCTGGCCTGACGCTTCTATATTTAACTGTAATGAATACATAAATAACGCCGTGTTGTGCTGACGTCACGGAGCGTCCTTGTGTGTATGTTTGTGTGTATCTCAGGCCACACCACCTGGCCACGCTGACACTGCCGAGAGAGGGAACAAATAATGCTTTACTTTTCTACACCTCATTTACTTTATCTCCCACACAAGGTCAAGTCTGGTCAACACATCCATCACTCACTGCCACTGCCGCCTTCCTCCACCCGCCCAACGTGACGTAAGTGGTGACGTAAGTGATGACGTCAATATCATAACCCAATCAACCAAGGTTATCGGGATTATTGTGGTCGGAAATACCACTCATTGGCCAACTGCGTCCACGAGGTGTCAACTGGTCAAAATATAGATTCTATGAAGGTCAATATGGCTAAAATATACACGAGGAAGGTCAACGTACTGAAAATACACGCTAGTGAGGTCACTGTGGTCATTATGTAGACTGTTAAGGTCACAGTAATGTATCTTTTAGAGCCACATATAAAGCCACATCACCAGTACTTGTAGAGCCACATCATCAGTACTTATAGACCCACATCACCAGCACTTATAAAGAGACATCACCAGTACTTGTAGAGCCACATCACCAGTACTTATAGACCCACATCACCAGTACTTGTAGAGCCACATCATCAGTACTTATAGACCCACATCACCAGCACTTATAAAGAGACATCACCAGTACTTGTAGAGCCACATCACCAGCACTTATAAAGAGACATCACCAGTACTTGTAGAGCCACATCACCAGTACTTATAAAGAGACATCACCAGTACTTGTAGAGCCACATCACCAGTACTTATAGACCCACATCACCAGTACTTGTAGAGCCACATCATCAGTACTTGTAGAGCCACATCACCAGTACTTATAAAGAGACTTCACCAGTACTTATAAAGAGACTTCACCAGTACTTGTAGAGCCACATCACCAGTACTTATAAAGAGACTTCACTAGTACTTGTAGAGCCACATCACCAGTACTTGTAGAGCCACGTCACCAGTACTTGTAGATCCACATCACCAGCACTTCTAAAGAGACATCACCAGTACTTATAGAGCCACATCACCAGTACTTGTAGAGCCACATCACCAGTACTTATAAAGAGACATCACCAGTACTCGTAGAGCCACATCACCAGTACTTATAGAGCCACATCACCAGCACTTATAAAGAGACATCACCAGTACTTGTAGAGCCACATCTCCAGTACTTATAAAGAGACATCACCAGTACTTATAGAGCCACATCACCAGTACTTGTAGAGCCACATCATCAGTACTTGTAGAGCCACATCACTAGTACTTATAGAGCCACATCACCAGTACTTGTAGAGCCACATCACCAGTACTTGTAGAGCCACATCACAAGTATTTAGAACCACTTCACAAGTATTTATAGAGTCACATCACAAGTACTTACAGAGTCATATCACCAGTACTTATAGAGTCACATCACAAGTATTTATAGAGTCACATCATAAGTACTTATAGAGTCACATCACCAGTACTTATAGAGCCACATCACCAGTACATTGAGCCACATCACCAGTACTTATTCCCTGTAGAGCCCCATCGCCAGTACATATAGAGCCACATCACCAGTACATATAGAGCCACATCACCAGTACATATAGAGCAACTGCCCCCCTCCCCCTTCTGTGGCGATGTGATTGTTCTGTTAAGTTTGTGTCTTTCGTCAGTGTGTGTGTGTTTGTGTGTGTGTGTGTGTGTGGTTTCTTCCTCCCTCACACACTGATCCCTTGAGTGTTGTGTGACCTGCCTGGTGTGGTGGACGATGGTCACTACCACACTACCACCACTACTACCACATTACCACCAATACCACCACACGACCACCACTACTTCCACACTACCATCACTACTACCACACTGCCACCACTTCTACCACACTGCCACCACTACTACCACCACTTCTACCACACTACCACCACTAATACCACACTACCACCACTAATACCACACTACCACCACTACTATCTTATCACCACCACTAATACTACACTACCCCTATCACCACTAATACTACACTAATTATCTGGACCGCCATTATTACCACACTACCTGCAACACCATCACTCCTACAACAACTACCTGCACTACTACAAAAACAACAACTACCTGCACTACTACAACAACAACAACTACCTGCACTACTACAACAACAACAACTACCTGCACTACTGTTACTGCAACAACTACCACACTATCTGCAATACCACCATTACTATTATAACTACCACCAACACCACAACTACCACGCCACCACCATTCTATTACTACCGCAAGTGCCACCAAGATTCCATTACTACAACTACTACAGCAGCCAACAGGGGCAGTAGGGCGGGTGGCTGACTTTGGCTAAGAGGAGAGAAGGAAGACTGGGGGGGGGGGGGGTGAGGGGGGGGACGGATGGGTGAGGGGACGGGGTGATCTTTCTCTGTAGTGTATAAAATCATTCACTTCTCTACGATTTTATTCACTTCTCTCTTTATCTCTCCAAGTATTGGATTTTTTTTCTTTCATTTCCCTCTTCTATCCGTGTTTTCTCTGTTTCCTAAATAATTTATATTTTCGCGTGTCTTTCATTGTATGTTCGTGAGTATTTTTATGCTCTCTCTCTCTCTCTCTCTCTCTCTCTCTCTCTCTCATATTCGTTCCGTTACTCTCTATCCCTGTCTTCCCCCCCCCCCCTGTGATACCGATTATCAAGAAGGGAGGTAGATCACTATCCTCTAACTACCGTCCAATCAGTTTATTATCAATTGTAGGCAAATTTCTGGAAGCAATAATTTCAAACTCTTTTAAATCACCCGGAGAAGCACAAGTGGGAGTTCGTGTCTGACAAATCTTTTATCATTCTTTTCAACGGCTTTTGAATTAGTGGACGACGGGCACGATTTTGATGTGGTTTAACTCGAATTTATCAAAGTCATCGACAGAGTCCCCCACGAAAGACTAACGCGCAAAGTGGAATTGGAGGAGGTATTCTAAAATGGATTAGGGCGTGGTTACAGGACAGGAAACAGCGAGTAAGCATTAACGGCACTAAATCGGATTGGGGTAACGTCACTGAAGGTTAGGAAAGAAAGTAACAGGGAAAAGGTAACGGAAAAAAGTAACGGGTAAAAAGTAACAGGAAGTAAAGTATCGGTAAACAGATGGTTGCGTCCAAACTACCTAATTACCTCTTTGTGCGGCCTAATCTAACCTAACCTGACCTAACCTTCAGAAGTTGAAGACTTGACTACTACTTCAGCAGTTTATGAACACCTCCCTCCTCGCCACCAGAAGCTGTCAACACCTCCAGAAACTAAAGAAACCTTCAGGATGCCATACCTACTGTACTAGAATAATGTATAATGTGTATTTGATCAATAAATTCCTTGTATATATATATATATATGTTTTTATTCGTATTTTATTTCATGCATTTGCTGTTACTTTTTTCCAGTAAATTGATACAACCACTGATACTTTTTCTTGATACTTTTTACCAAGCAAAATTTTTTACTTTTACTGTTACTCTTTTTCTTGTTACTTTCTTTCCGATCACCAACGTCACCACTGGAGTACCCCAAGGCTCAGTGCTCGGACCATTACTAACTATTTTATACATAAACGACATAGATATAGGCGTAGACAGCAACATTTGCTGACGACACTAAAATAGGGCGTGTAATTAAATCTGATGAGGACTCCACAAAACTACAGGAAGATCTAAACAAATTTTTCGCATGGTCTGCAAAATGGCAGATGAAATTTATTGTGGAAAACGTAAAGTACTTAGTCTAGGAGATGTAAACAGAGAAATCAGATATCAGATGAACAACTTTGTAATAGAGAAATCCGACTGTGAGAAAGATTTAGGAGTAATGATAAGTAGGAATCTTAAGCCAAGTAAACAATGTGTATTTGCTCGAAACAAGGCTAACAAAGTACTCGAGTTCATACAAAGGAGTGTTAGTTACAAGACTAGCGAGGTAATCCTAAAACCATATCTTGCGCTTGTGAGACCTCACTTAGATTACGCAGTTCAGTTCTGGTCACCGTACTACAAAATGGATATAGAATACCTAGAAAGAAATCAGAGGAGAATGACAGAGACTAATCCTGGGAATTAGGAACATTGAGTACAGAGACAGGTTAAAGCATCTTAATTTGCACGCCCTCGAGAGACGTAGAGTGAGAGGCGATATGATCGAGGTGTATAAATGGAAGTCAGGGCTAAACAAAGGCGATATAACAAAGGTACTCAAACTATCCAACTGGGAGCAAACTCGCAGCAGTGGTTTTAAATTACACAAATTTGTATTTACGAACGAGATAGGAAAACACTGGTTTGGAAATAGAGTAGTGGATGAGTGGAACAAGTTACCAAACATCATCATTAACTCGAATACGCTGGATAGCTTCAAACATAGATTGGATGGATATATGAGCAATAGGGGTAGGGTGTATATGGGACTGCCCAGTATGGACCAATAGGCCTGCTGCAGTTTCCTCTATTCTTCTGTTCACTCTCTCTCTCCCTCTCTAATACCTGTTCCGTCACTCTCTCCCTGTCTCCTACCTCTCTCTATCTACCAGCCTGACAAACACACAAGCATCACAAATTCCACTTTGTCCACATCAGCGATCATTCTATTGGTTCTCTCCGCCCCACCTCACTCAAGGCGTCCGAGAGTGAGTGGATGAATTAAGCGAAGTGTAGATTAATTAAGTGGTGTGTGGATGAATTTAGTGGAGTAAGGATGAATTTAGTGGAGTGTGGATGAGGTAAAAGGTATGTGGATGAGTTAAGTGAGATACGAATGAATTAGGTGGAGACCAAGAGTGGATGAATTAAGTTGTGTAGATGAATTAGGTGGATGAAGATGGATGAATCGAAGAGGACAATACCAAATGAATCCACTTAACAATGAATGGATGAAGTATAAGATAAACGAATAATCAATAAGATTTGAAAATAAAAATGGATGAATGAAGTGAATAGAAAACAAAGGAATGAAGCTTAGGGAAAATAAATGAATGAAACGAACAGAAAACACATGATATAAATTATAAGAGAAATGAATGAATGAAGTGGGAAAAAATTACGAATGAAACAAAATTACGAACAAGAGGTGAACGAAATGAAGTGAAACACAACCAAAACAAAACGAACGAATGAATAAAAACGGAAAAAGACATACATTAAACCTAAGCTAACAAAACTTTGACTTAATTTAACCTAACCAAACTTGACTTAACCTAATCAAACTTGACTTAATCTAACCAAACTTGACTTAACCTAATCAAACTAGACTTAATCTAACCAAACTTGACTTAACCTAACCAAGCTTGACTTAACCTAATCAAACTTGACTTAATCTAACCAAACTTGACTTAACCTAATCAAACTAGACTTAATCTCACCAAACTTGACTTAACCTAATCAAGCCTAACCTAATCTAAATATCTAGTGAGTGATGCAGTTCCTGTATATTTATGTAGTTACCGCTAGTGTGTGTTTCATCTTCTCGTTTTCTTTAAGCTCTTATAAACACAGTGTTATCACAGCAACCATTAAGTTAATTTTGGCTCGATTTACACCCAAATTTTATCATGTGGATCTTGTTATATGTTCTTGAGCTATTTTAGGGAGACAGACAGACACACACATGACCGTAAACAATATACTGCCCCATAAAACACACACACACACCACCATGGCACAACACCACAACACACAGGAGGTAAAACTCGGGTAGGAAAGTATGGTAAAAATCGACCTCAGAATGAAAACAGTCCCGGGTTCACTCGGTGCCAAGAATGCCAGCGCTTGGAGGAGGTTCCACAGGTTGCTGGAGCTACAACCTCCCCGCCTTACCTCCCTCCCTCATATACGGTCCTTCCTCTACAGTATATGGCCCGGACGTCCTCAAGGTAAACTATTATATCCCCGGGGTCAAACAGCGGATATTCTGGGATTATTGACGTGTAGAGGGAGAGTCTAGAAGCAGCTATACTCGCCAGGTAGCGGAGGTAGACGGCTAAAACAAGGTGGTGATGTAAGGTGGGTGGGTCAATGTGTGGGTGGGTGAGTAGGTGGGTGATGTAAGGTTTGAGTGTGGGGAGGTGAAGGGCGATGTTGGGTGGGTGGATGTGTTTAAGGTCAGTAATAATAACAGACTGACCCATTTGGTGAGAGGTCGACACCATCTAGTGCTATGCCGCCCCTCTAGTGCTATGCCGCCCCTCTAGTGCTATGCCGCCCCTCTAGTGCTATGCCGCCCCTCTAGTACTATACCGCCCCTCTAGTGCTATACCGTCTCCCTGGTGATGTAGTTTCTCAAATGACTTTAAATTCGTAACAGGTCAACTGGGAAGAGGTGAACACAATTTCGGTCAGTTACCACACTCAAGTCAGGTCAGGTAATAAGGTCAGGTCAAGTTAGGTAATAAGGTCAGGTCAAGTCAGGTAACACAAATTCTCAAAGCTGACACACTCCAGCCGCACTCCAGCAATGTTCATGGAGGCAGTGAGAGCTGTGACGCACTTTACTGAGCTTCTCGTGGGTAAACACAGCTTCGAGCACCAGCTGGCCAGGCACTACCCGTGTTTGTCTGGCACTGATCTCTCTCTCTCTCTCTCTCTCTCTCTCTCTCTCTCTCTCTCTCTCTCTCTCTGTGTTTTCTACGACTGTCTCTCCGTGGCTGTCTCATCATTGAGTCTTTCCCTGGCTGTCTTTCCGTCATGTTTATTCTTATTCGTCTCTTCGTGGCGCCTCACAAAGTCCTCTGGTCTCTGTCTCGTCACAGTATTTATCAAATGCATTTGTCAAGTTTGAAGTGACACCTCAAAGCACTAGTGACGCAGCTGATGATACTGAAGATAAGAGAGAGAGAGAGAGAGAGAGAGAGAGAGAGAGAGAGAGAGAGAGAGAGAGAGAGAGAGAGAGAGAGGAAATAACACTGACAAATCCTTCAGATCATTACAACACCAACTTCAACATCAGGTAAATGTTTAAATGTGAGAAATATTACACCCCTCTCCAACTAGAAGTGTAAGTAGCAAGGGTGCAGAGGCCTTATTGCAACTATATCTTGCGCTAGTTAGGCCGCACCTCGATTATTCGGTCCAGTTCTGGTGCCCCTATTATAGAATGGATATAAATTCACTAGAGTCGGTGCAGCGAAGAATGACAAAAATGATTCCGTGACTTAGAAACCTTCCATATCAGGATAGGTTAAAGAAACTTAACTTGCATTCCCTAGAAAGACGAAGAGTGCGGGGAGATATGATAGAAGTATTTAAGTGGGTGAAAGGAATCAATAAAGGGGATATAGATAAAGTTCTTATAATATCCGAGCAGGATAGGACTCGGAACAACGGATTCAAGTTGGATAAGTTTAGGTTTAGGAGGGAGATAGGAAGAAACTGGTTCACAAATAGGATGGTGGACGAGTGGAACAAACTTAGCAACTTTGTAGTAAGTGCGGGAACTCTGGAAAGTTTCAAAAGGCGGCTAGATAGATTCATGGATGATAGAGACTGGTAGTAACTCTCGACAGGAGCTGCCATGCACAGGCCAACCGGCCTATTGCAGACTCCTTATTTTCTTATGTTCTTATGTAACTACACCAACATCATTGCCTCCAACACCACTGCCACCAACACCACCTTACCATCAACACCACTGCCACCAACACCACCATACCACCAACACCACTGCCACCAACACCACCTTACCATCAACACCACCTAACCATGAACACCACTGCCGCCTACACCACCTTACCATCAACACCACTGCCACCAACACCACCTAACCATCAACACCACCTAACCATGAACACCACTGCCGCCTACACCACCTTACCATCAACACCACTGCCACCAACACCACCTTACCAATAACACCACTGCCACCAATACCACTGCCACCAACACCACCGCCACCAACACCACCTTACCATCAACACCACTGCCACCAACACCACCATACCACCAACACCACTGCCACCAACACCACCTTACCATCAACACCACCTAACCAAGAACACCACTGCCGCCTACACCACCTTACCATCAACACCACTGCCACAAACACCACCTTACTATCAACACTACTGCCACCAACACCACCTTACCATCAACACCACTACCACCAACACCACCTTACTATCAACACTACTGCCACCAACACCACTGCCACCAACACCACCCTACCACCAACACCACCTTACCATCAACACCACTGCCACCAACACCACCATACCATCAACACCACTGCCACCAACACCACCCTACCACCAAAACCACCTTACCATCAACACCACTACCACCAACACCACCTAACTATCAACACTACTGCCACCAACACTACTGCCACAAACACCACCTGCCACCAACACCTCTGCCACCAACACCACCCTACCATCAACACCACTGCCACCAACACCACCCTACCACCAACACCACCTTACCATCAACACCACTACCACCAACACCACCTAACTATCAACACTACTGCCACCAACACTACTGCCACAAACACCACCTGCCACCAACACCTCTGCCACCAACACCACCCTACCATCAACACCACTGCCACCAACACTACTGCCACAAACACCACCTTACCACCAACACCACTGCCACCAATACCATCTTACCATCAATACCATTGCCACCAACACTACTGCCACAAACACCACCTGCCACCAACACCTCTGCCACCAACACCACCCTACCATCAACACCACTGCCACCAACACCACTGCCACCAACATCACTGCCACCAACACCACCTGCCACCAACACCACTGCCACCAACACCACCCTGCCACCAACACCACCCTACCATCAACACTACTGCCACCAACACCACCCTGCCACCAACACCACTGCCACCATCACCACCCTACCACCAACACCACCCTACCATCAACATCACTGCTACCAACACCACCCTGCCACCAACACCACCTGCCACCAACACCACTGCCACCAACACCACCCTGCCACCAACACCACCTGCCACCAACACCACCCTACCATCAACACCACTGCCACCAAAACCACCCTACCACCACCACCCTACCACCAACACCACCCTACCAACAACACCACTGCCACCAACATCACCCTGCCACCAACACCACTGCCACCAACACCACCCTGTCACTAACACCACCCTGCCACCAACACCACCCTACCACCAACACCACCCTGCCACCAACACCACTGCCACCAACACCACTGCCACCAACACCACCTTACCATCAACACCACTGCCACCAACACCACCCTGCCACCAACACCACTGCCACCAACACCACCTTACCATCAACACCACTGCCACCAACACCAGTGCCATCAACACCACCCTACCATCAACACCACTGCCACCAACACCAACTTACTATCAACACTACTGCCACCAACACCACTGCCACCGACACCACCTTACCATCAACACCACTGCCACCAATACCATCACCACACCACTGCCCAACCACCAACACCACTGCCACCAACACCACCTACCACCAACACCACTGTCACCAACACCACCCTACCACAAACACCACCTGCCACCATCACCACTGCCATCAACACCACCCTACCATCAACGCCACTGCCACCAACACCACTGCCACCAACACCACCCTGCCACCAACCGACACCAACACCACCTTACCATCAACACCATTGCCACCAACACCATCCTGCCACCAACACCACCTTACTATCAACACTACTGCCACCAACACCACTGCCACCGACACCACCCTACCACCAACACCACGCTACCACCAACACCACTGCCACCACTGCCACCAACACCACTGCCACCAACACCACCTTACCATCAACATCACTACCACCAACACCACCTTACTATCAACACTACTGCCACCAACACCACTGCCACCACCAACACCACTGCCACCAACACCACCTTACCACCAACACCACTGCCACCAACACCACCTTACCACCAACACCACTGCCACCAACACCATCTTACCATCAATACCATTGCCACCAACACGACTGCCACAAACACCACCTGCCACCAACACCACTGCCACCAACATCACTGCCACCAACACCACCTGCCACCAACACCACTGCCACCAACACCACCCTGCCACCAACACCACCCTACCATCAACACCACTGCTGCCAACACCACCCTGCCACCAACACCACCTGCCACCAACACCACTGCCACCAACACTACCCTGCCACCAACACCACCTGCCACCAACACCACCCTGCCACCAACACCACCCTACCATCAACACCACTGCCATCAACACCACTGCCACCAACACCACCTTACCATCAACACCACTGCCACCAACACCACCTTACCATCAACACCACTGCCACCAATACCGCTGCCACCAGCACCACTGCCACCAACACCACCTTACCACCAACACCACTGTCACCAACACCACCCTACCACAAACATCACCTGCCACCAACACCACCTTACCATCAACGCCACTGCCACCAACACCACTGCCACCAACACCACCCTGCCAACAACACCACTGCCACCAAGACCACCTTACCATCAACACCACTGCCACCAATACCACTGCCACCAGCACCACTGTCTCCAACACCACCCTACCACAAACCCCACCTGCCACCAACACCACCTACCACCAACACCACTGTCACCAACACCACCCTACCACAAACACCACCTGCCACCATCACCACTGCCATCAACACCACCCTACCATCAACGCCACTGCCACCAACACCACTGCCACCAACACCACCCTGCCACCAACCGACACCAACACCACCTTACCATCAACACCATTGCCACCAACACCATCCTGCCACCAACACCACCCTACCACCAACACCACTGCCACCAACACCACCCTGTCATCAACACCACTGCCACCAACACCACCCTACCACCAACAACACGCTACCACCAACACCACTGCCACCAACACCACCCTACCACCAACACCACGCTACCACCAACACCACTGCCTCAAACATCACCTGCCACCAACACCACCCTACCACCAACACCACCCTACCACCAACACCACTGCCACCAACACCACTGCCACAAACATCATCCGCCACAAAAACCACTGCCACCAACACCACCCTTCCACCAACACCACTGCCACCAACACCACTGCCACCAACACCACTGCTACCAACACCACCCTACCACCAACACCACCCTACCACCAACACCACCCTACCATCAACACCACTGCCACCAACACCACCCTGCCACCAACACCACTGCCACCAACACTACCCTACCATCAACACCACTGCCACCAACACCACCTGCCACCAAAACCACCTGCCACCAACACCAGCCTACCACCACCACCACCACCACCCTACCATCAACACCACTACCACCAACACCACCCTGCCACCAACACCAGCTTACCATTAACACGACCTGCCACAAACACCACCCTACCACCACTGCCATAAATACCACCCTACCACCACTAACACCACTGCCACCAACACCACTGCCACAAACACCAGCCTACCACTACCAACACTACCCTACCACCACCAACGCCACTTCCACAAACACCACCTGCCGCCAATACCACCTGCCACCAACACCACCCTACTACCATCAACACCACTGCCACCAACACCACCTGCCACCAATACCACCCTACCACCACCAACACCACCCTACCACTACCAACACCACCCTACCACCACCAACACCGCTGCCACAAACACCACCTGCCACCAACACCACCCTACCACCACCAACACCGCTGCCACAAACACCACCTGCCACCAACACCACCCTACCACCACCAACACCACCCTACCACCACCAACACCACCCTACCACCACCAACACAACTGCCACCAACACCACCCAACCACCAACACCACCTGCCACCAACACCACCCTACCACCAACACCACCCTACCACCACCAACACCACCCTACCACCACCAACACCACTGCCACCAACACCACCCTACCACCACCCTACCACCAACACCACTGCCACCAACACCACTACCACAAACACCACCTGCCACCAACACCACCTACCACCAACACCACCCTACTACCATCAACACCACTGCCACCAACACCACCTGCCACCAATACCACCCTACCACCACCAACACCACCCTACCACTACCAACACCACCCTACCACCACCAACACCACCCCACCACCACCCCACCACCAACACCACCCCACCACCAACACCACCCTACCACCACCAACATCACCCTACCACCACCACCAACACCACCCCACCACCACCAACACCACCCCACCACCAACACCACCACATCCCACCGCTGCCACCATTAACACCGACACACACGAGTTCTATTGCACCAGACACATTCTTGAAAGACAAGCAAAAAATAAATAGTAATACTGACGGAAAACAAAATATATAATTGACCTCCTTGTACGACAGTTATTTAGAAATGATAATTGTATTAGTAATCAGATAAAAAGAATTCGTTATCAATTTTATATGCTGGTAATAAGTATTATGATTAGTAATTTGTAACATTTCTCAACTATTTACAAGTTCTATGCTCGTGTCCTGCCCAGACTCCCCCCACACCCACCTGGTAACACACGCACAGCACTGTTGTCCCATTGGCACGAGTCCATAAACTTGACATCTTCTTCTCTATGCTCTATTTATCCATCATCCGAGTTCTTCATCATCATTAATCATCATCCTACTTAAGCCCCTTCATCATCTATAGTGTCTACATATCTCACAGTAAAAGTTCATCTCCAGCTGAGCATCATGTGGTGGTCACTTAATCTCAGCATCCCACCAGCCAGCCGCCGTAGCATTAACACTATCTGGTCATCTTGAGGGATGTGGTAAGTGGCAGTAAGATGGAGATGTGTGGGATAGGTTATGTGGTCTTCAGTGTGGTCACGTGACTCACCAACAAACACTTGCATAGTTCATACATGTTTGATCTATTACACCTGCACAGTTGACGCACATGTTTGATCTATTACACCTGTACAATTGACGCACATGTTTCATTTAATACACCTGCACAGTAGAAGCACATATTTAATCTATTACACCTGTACAATTGACGCACATGTTTGATTTAATACATCTGCACAGTTGACGCACATGTTTGATCTATTACACCTGCTCAGTTGACGCACAAGTTTGATTTAATACACCTGCACAGTTGACGCACATGTTTGATTTCATACACCTGTACAATTGACGCACATGTTTGATCTATTACACCTGCTCAGTTGACGCACATGTTTGATCTATTACACCTGCACAGTCGATGGACGCCACGGGGCCACACAGCAGGTAGACCGTGAAACAACAACCATCACCACAGTCACCTACCTTTGATCTTCAACAACCTAAACACTAACGTCACTCAACACACACACACACACACTTAAATTTCTACGTCATAACACAGAGAAATTATCTACCACCAACATTATTATTATTTAACACAAGATTCAAACGACCCAGAGAAACTATCATAATCATTATCAAACTATTATCAACGACATACAATCAATCACACACTACTACAGCCATTAAGTGACCACAGAATCTTCTTAACCATTAGCAATTAGCAACCACCACGATAATGGGAACTTTTCAATTAAATAGGTAACCCAATGTATTAATTAAACCATTATTACTCTCTATGTCTTCCATCAATCATCACTAATTACAAGACGAAGACATAGTTCTAACATTAATGTCTACTTCAACCTTAACTCTTGTGCATTATGCAGAAGACCCGACAGCAGCACCCTTATCCACTACCTCCTAAGATGTCCCCACACACAACGCTTCCGTGACGCCTGCTGGACCACCACTCCACGACCCCCTGACGGAGACACGATGATCCTCCCCATACTGGCCAGATATTTTGTAAATAATATTGATTATGTGGTAAAGGAATATCCTTCCTTCCTTCCTTAGGCTTTAGTAAGCCCCTTTATAATATTTATACTGTATATACTTGTCACACTTGCCAGATGGTTCTGGTGTCATTGTACAGGGGTACCTAGTGACAGCACTAGGATCCCGCTTCCTCTATCAAGGAATAAACAATTGAAATTGAAAATTGAATTCAACCTTAACATCGTAACTCAAGTCTTTCCTCGGTCATCAAGAGAGTCACTGGAGGGAGGCAAGTAGTAACTAAAACTCAACCTCCTCCTCACGCGGACACAACATCGTCAGCGTGAAGAGGACCAGTTCAGAGGGTCACAGTTGGCAACGGTGGGTGTAAAGATGACCGAGTGACGCAAGAGGTCGAAGGGAGGGAGGGCCGTATTGCCGGCGAGGGAAGGGGGGAAGTACTGCCAAGGGGAGGAGAGGATCGTACTGTTTTTTTCAGGGGGTCGTACTGCCGGGGCGGGGAGACGGGTTAGTACTGCTTAGGGGAGGGGAATGTCATATTCCCATGGCGGGGGGAGGGGAGGGGAGGGGAGGGTCATACTGCCAAGGCGGGGCAGAGCTGCTTATAATAATACCTTGGCTCATCTCGACTATATTCAGTACAGTATACCGGGATGTGTGGAGGGTAGGAGTACAGTAAGACAGGTGAAACGCACACTACTAAGCCACCAAGCCCCTGATATTGATAACGGAGCCATATAACATCTGTTGGTCATAAACTATCAATAAAAATATATATACTTTTTCTAACATATATTTGTTGATCAATTCCACCACGTTTATATGACCAACATCTCCCAACTCCAGGTGAATTTTTTTAAAAGAATTAATTTGTGGATAGTAAAAAAAAGTGCTAATTAAGTATCACATATTTTGAAGAAATAAAATCAGTCATTAGATAGGAATATGGCTCCATTATCTCCTGAGGTTCAAGGGTTCTGTCGTGGGTGTCGAATCTGGTTCTGGGGTTCACATCAGTGTGTTCCTCCGTCTCTCTACCTTAATAAACATAATTTATCGTATCTGAGTCACAATGTTCCAAACCTTCAAACTAATGAACACGAAAGGATAAATAATTCCCTTAAAAGTCTTCAAGATTATGATAGATTTGATATATATGACAAACAGTTGATCTCCATAACGTCGTTTTTGTCTTATTTACGATAAACATGATACGAGTCATCACTTGTCCGGAATGAGTCACCACTAGTCCGGAATGAGTCATCACTTGTCCGGATTGAGTCATCACTTGTCCGGAATGAGTCACCACTAGTCCGGAATGAGTCATCACTTGTCCGGATTGAGTCATCACTTGTCCGAAATGAGTCACCACAAGTCCGGAATGAGTCATCACTTGTCCGGAATAAGTCATCACTTGTCCGGAATGAGTCATCACTTGTCCGGAATGAGTCATCACTTGTCCGGAATGAGTCATCACTTGTCCGGATTGAGTCATCACTTGTCCGGAATGAGTCATCACTTGTCCGGAATGAGTCATCACTTGTCCGGATTGAGTCATCACTTGTCTGGAATGAGTCATCACTTGTCCGGAATGAGTCATCACTTGTCCGGAAGGAGTCACCACTTTTCCGGAATGAGTCATCTCCTGTCCTAAATGAGTCCTCACCTGTCAAGAATGAGTCACCACCTGTCCGGAATGATTCATCACTTGACCGAAATGAGTCATCACTTGTCTGGAATAAGTCATCACTAGTCCGGAATGAGTCATCACCTGTCCGGAATGAGTCATCACTTGTCCGGAATGAGTCATCACTTGTCCGGGATGAGTCACCACTAGTCCGGAATGAGTCACCACCTGTCCGGAATAAGTCATCACCTGTCAATAATGAGTCATCACTTGTCCGAAATGAGTCATCACCTGTCAATAATGAGTCATCACCTGTCAATAATGAGTCATCACCTGTCAAGAATGAGTCATCACCTGTCCTAAATGAGTCATCACCTGTCATAAATGAGTCATAAATGAGTCATCACTTGTCAAGAATGAGCCACTACTTGTCCGGAATGAGTCACCAATTGTCCGAAATGAGTCATCACCTGTCCTAAATGAGTCATCACCTGTCAAGAATGAGTCATCACCTGTCAAGTATGAGTCATCACCTGTCCTAAATGAGTCATCACCTGTCAAGAATGAGTCATCACCTGTCCTAAATGAGTCATCACCTGTCCTAAATGAGTCATCACTTGTCAAGAATGAGTCATCACCTGTCCTAAATGAGTCATCACCTGTCCTAAATGAGTCATCACCTGTCAAGAATGAGTCATCACCTGTCCTAAATGAGTCATCACCTGTCATAAATGAGTCATCACTTGTCAAGAATGAGTCACTACTTGTCCGGAATGAGTCACCACTTGTCCGGAATGAGCCATCACTTAACCGGATTGAGCCACAAACACACTATATACAATATTCTTGGTAGTGAACTCGACATGGAACATTTCAAGACCTAACCTCTATATATTTTATCATTGCTCTTTCAAGTAAGCCCACACGGAGACATTACCAAAAGCCCAGAGTAATGTAAACTCGCACTGGGACAGAATCGTATTGGGGCAAACTCGCACTGAAGTAAACTCGCTCTGAAGTAAACTCGCACTGAAGTAAACTCGCTCTGAAGTAAACTCGCACTGAAGTAAACTCGCACTGAAATAAACTCGCAGTGAAGTAAATTCACTCTGAAGTAAACTCGCACTGAAACAAACTCGCACTAAGGTTAACTCTATCTCAGGTAAACTCGCACTGGGGCAAATATTTGACTGAGGTAATCCTGCACGGAGGACAGCCCGCACTGAAGTAAGCCCGGTGAGGCGTGTTGAGTGGTGGCGGCTCCCCCTGGTGTGGCGGCCACCTATAGTATATCACTACTACCTATACCACCTTACCACTTACCTCACCGCTCTCTCACCTGCCTCACCTGTCATACCTCTCTCACCCTCTACCTGGCGTGGTGCTGTCCCGGGGAGGAGTAGAAGGAGGGGGGAGGTGGGGGGTGGGGCTAGTACTGTACCGGGGAGGAGGAGGGGAGAGGTAGGGATCGTACTGTACCGGGGAGGAGGAGGAGGGGAGAGGTGGGGATCGTACTGTCCCGGGGAGGAGGAAAAGGTGGGGAGAGAGGAGAGGAGTGGGGGGAAGAGAGGAGGATAGGGTGGAGAGGGAAGAGAGGGAGTGGAGGAAAGGCTGGGGAGGAGGAGAGGGTGGAGAAGGAAGAGAGGGAGGGGAGGGAAGAGAAGAGAGGAGGGAGAGGAGGATCATCACGACTTAACTAAAAGCGAACTTAACCTAACCTAACCTAAGCCAACTTAACCTAACCTAACCTACGCCAACCTAACTTAACCTAACCTAACCTAAGCCAACCTAACCTAACCAAACTTATTCCAATTCCATCTCACAGACAAGGATGAGGGGAGAGACAAGGATGAGGGGGAGACAAGGATGAGGGGAGAGACAAGGATGAGGGGAGAGACAAGGATGAGGGGCAGACAAGGATGAGGGGAGAGACAAGGATGAGGGGGAGACAAGGATGAGGGGGATACAAGGATGAGGGGAGAGACAAGGATGAGGGGGATACAAGGATGAGGGGAGACAAGGATGAGGGGGGAGACAAGGATGAGGGGGAGACAAGGATGAGGGGAGACAAGGATGAGGGGGAGACAAGGATGAGGGGGATACAAGGATGAGGGGGAGACAAGGATGAGGGGGAGACAAGGATGAGGGGAGACAAGGATGAGGGGGAGACAAGGATGAGGGGGAGACAAGGATGAGGGGAGAGACAAGGATGAGGGGGAGACAAGGATGAGGGGGAGACAAGGATGAGGGGGAGACAAGGATGAGGGGAGACAAGGATGAGGGGGAGACAAGGATGAGGGGGGAGACAAGGATGAGGGGGAGACAAGGATGAGGGGGAGACAAGGATGAGGGGGAGACAAGGATGAGGGGAGAGACAAGGATGAGGGGGATACAAGGATGAGGGGAGACAAGGATGAGGGGGAGACAAGGATGAGGGGAGACAAGGATGAGGGGGGAGACAAGGATGAGGGGAGACAAGGATGAGGGGAGAGACAAGGATGAGGGGGAGACAAGGATGAGGGGGGAGACAAGGATGAGGGGAGAGACAAGGATGAGGGGAGAGACAAGGATGAGGGGGAGACAAGGATGAGGGGAGAGACAAGGATGAGGGGGGAGACAAGGATGAGGGGGAGACAAGGATGAGGGGAGACAAGGATGAGGGGAGAGACAAGGATGAGGGGGAGACAAGGATGAGGGGAGACAAGGATGAGGGGAGACAAGGATGAGGGGAGAGACAAGGATGAGGGGGAGACAAGGATGAGGGGGAGACAAGGATGAGGGGGAGACAAGGATGAGGGGAGAGACAAGGATGAGGGGGGAGACAAGGATGAGGGGGAGACAAGGATGAGGGGGAGACAAGGATGAGGGGAGAGACAAGGATGAGGGGATACAAGGATGAGGGGATACAAGGATGATGGGATACAAGGATGAGGGGGGAGACAAGGATGAGGGGGAGACAAGGATGAGGGGGAGACAAGGATGAGGGGGAGACAAGGATGAGGGGGAGACAAGGATGAGGGGGAGACAAGGATGAGGGGGGAGACAAGGATGAGGGGGGAGACAAGGATGAGGGGGGAGACAAGGATGAGGGGGAGACAAGGATGAGGGGGAGACAAGGATGAGGGGGATACAAGGATGAGGGGGAGACAAGGATGAGGGGGATACAAGGATGAGGGGGAGACAAGATGAGGGGAGACAAGGATGAGGGGGGAGACAAGGATGAGGGGGAGACAAGGATGAGGGGGGAGACAAGGATGAGGGGGAGACAAGGATGAGGGGGAGACAAGGATGAGGGGGATACAAGGATGAGGGGGATACAAGGATGAGGGGGGAGACAAGGATGAGGGGGAGACAAGGATGAGGGGAGAGACAAGGATGAGGGGAGAGACAAGGATGAGGGGGAGACAAGGATGAGGGGGGAGACAAGGATGAGGGGAGAGACAAGGATGAGGGGAGAGACAAGGATGAGGGGGAGACAAGGATGAGGGGGAGACAAGGATGAGGGGGAGACAAGGATGAGGGGTATACACGGATGAGGGGGAGACAAGGATGAGGGGGAGACAAGGATGAGGGGGAGACAAGGATGAGGGGGAGACAAGGATGAGGGGAGAGACAAGGATGAGGGGAGAGACAAGGATGAGGGGAGAGACAAGGATGAGGGGGAGACAAGGATGAGGGGAGACAAGGATGAGGGGAGAGACAAGGATGAGGGGAGAGACAAGGATGAGGGGGATACAAGGATGAGGGGGAGACAAGGATGAGGGGAGAGACAAGGATGAGGGGGGAGACAAGGATGAGGGGGAGACAAGGATGAGGGGAGAGACAAGGATGAGGGGAGAGACAAGGATGAGGGGAGAGACAAGGATGAGGGGGAGACAAGGATGAGGGGAGAGACAAGGATGAGGGGGAGACAAGGATGAGGGGGAGACAAGGATGAGGGGGAGACAAGGATGAGGGGGGAGACAAGGATGAGGGGAGAGACAAGGATGAGGGGGAGACAAGGATGAGGGGAGAGACAAGGATGAGGGGAGAGACAAGGATGAGGGGAGAGACAAGGATGAGGGGGGAGACAAGGATGAGGGGAGACAAGGATGAGGGGAGACAAGGATGAGGGGAGACAAGGATGAGGGGGAGACAAGGATGAGGGGAGAGACAAGGATGAGGGGAGAGACAAGGATGAGGGGAGAGACAAGGATGAGGGGAGACAAGGATGAGGGGAGAGACAAGGATGAGGGGGGAGACAAGGATGAGGGGAGACAAGGATGAGGGGAGACAAGGATGAGGGGAGAGACAAGGATGAGGGGAGAGACAAGGATGAGGGGAGAGACAAGGATGAGGGGGAGACAAGGATGAGGGGAGAGACAAGGATGAGGGGAGAGACAAGGATGAGGGGAGACAAGGATGAGGGGAGACAAGGATGAGGGGGAGACAAGGATGAGGGGAGAGACAAGGATGAGGGGAGAGACAAGGATGAGGGGAGAGACAAGGATGAGGGGGATACAAGGATGAGGGAGAGACAAGGATGAGGGGAGAGACAAGGATGAGGGGAGAGACAAGGATGAGGGGGAGACAAGGATGAGGGGAGAGACAAGGATGAGGGGAGAGACAAGGATGAGGGGAGAGACAAGGATGAGGGGGAGACAAGGATGAGGGGAGAGACAAGGATGAGGGGGAGACAAGGATGAGGGGGAGACAAGGATGAGGGGGAGACAAGGATGAGGGGGAGACAAGGATGAGGGGGAGACAAGGATGAGGGGAGACAAGGATGAGGGGGAGACAAGGATGAGGAGGAGAAAAGGATGACGGGGAGACAAGGATGAGGGGGAGACAAGGATGAGGGGAGAGACAGGGATGAGGGGGATACAAGGATGAGGGGGAGACAAGGATGAGGGGGGAGACAAGGATGAGGGGAGACAAGGATGAGGGGAGAGACAAGGATGAGGGACGAGACAAGGATGAGGGGAGAGACAAGGATGAGGGGGAGACAAGGATGAGGGGAGAGACAAGGATGAGGGGAGAGACAAGGATGAGGGGAGAGACAAGGATGAGGGGGATACAAGGATGAGGGGAGACAAGGATGAGGGGAGAGACAAGGATGAGGGGGATACAAGGATGAGGGGAGAGACAAGGATGAGGGGAGAGACAAGGATGAGGGGAGAGACAAGGATGAGGGGAGAGACAAGGATGAGGGGGAGACAAGGATGAGGGGGAGACAAGGATGAGGGGAGAGACAAGGATGAGGGGAGAGACAAGGATGAGGGGAGAGACAAGGATGAGGGGAGAGACAAGGATGAGGGGGAGACAAGGATGAGGGGGAGACAAGGATGAGGGGGAGACAAGGCTGAGGGGGAGACAAGGATGAGGGGAGAGACAAGGATGAGGGGAGAGACAAGGATGAGGGGGAGACAAGGATGAGGGGAGACAAGGATGAGGGGAGAGACAAGGATGAGGGGGAGACAAGGATGAGGGGAGAGACAAGGATGAGGGGGAGACAAGGATGAGGGGAGACAAGGATGAGGGGAGACAAGGATGAGGGGAGAGACAAGGATGAGGGGGAGACAAGGATGAGGGGAGAGACAAGGATGAGGGGAGAGACAAGGATGAGGGGAGAGACAAGGATGAGGGGGAGACAAGGATGAGGGGGAGACAAGGATGAGGGGAGAGACAAGGATGAGGGGAGACAAGGATGAGGGGGAGACAAGGATGAGGGGGAGACAAGGATGATGGGGAGACAAGGATGAGGAGGAGAAAAGGATGACGGGGAGACAAGGATGAGGGGAGACAAGGAGGAGGGGAGACAAGGATGAGGGGGAGACAAGGATGAGGGGAGAGACAAGGATGAGGGGAGAGACAAGGATGAGGGAGAGACAAGGATGAGGGGAGAGACAAGGATGAGGGGAGAGACAAGGATGAGGGGAGAGACAAGGATGAGGGGAGAGACAAGGATGAGGGGGAGACAAGGATGAGGGGGAGACAAGGATGAGGGGGAGACAAGGATGAGGGGAGAGACAAGGATGAGGGGGATACAAGGATGAGAGGGGAGACAAGGATGAGGGGAGAGACAAGGATGAGGGGGAGACAAGGATGAGGGGGATACAAGGATGAGGGGGAGACAAGGATGAGGGGAGACAAGGATGAGGGGAGACAAGGATGAGGGGGAGACAAGGATGAGGGGGAGACAAGGATGAGGGGGAGACAAGGATGAGGGGAGAGACAAGGATGAGGGGAGAGACAAGGATGAGGGAGAGACAAGGATGAGGGGAGACAAGGATGAGGGGGAGACAAGGATGAGGGGGGAGACAAGGATGAGGGGGAGACAAGGATGAGGGGGAGACAAGGATGAGGGGGAGACAAGGATGAGGGAGAGACAAGGATGAGGGGAGACAAGGATGAGGGGAGACAAGGATGAGGGGAGACAAGGATGAGGGGGATACAAGGATGAGGGGGAGACAAGGATGAGGGGGGAGACAAGGATGAGGGGAGAGACAAGGATGAGGGGAGAGACAAGGATGAGGGGAGAGACAAGGATGAGGGGAGAGACAAGGATGAGGGGAGAGACAAGGATGAGGGGAGAGACAAGGATGAGGGGAGAGACAAGGATGAGGGGAGAGACAAGGATGAGGGGAGAGACAAGGATGAGGGAGAGACAAGGATGAGGGGAGACAAGGATGAGGGGGAGACAAGGATGAGGGGGATACAAGGATGAGGGGGAGACAAGGATGAGGGGAGAGACAAGGATGAGGGGAGAGACAAGGATGAGGGGAGAGACAAGGATGAGGGGAGAGACAAGGATGAGGGGAGAGACAAGGATGAGGGGAGAGACAAGGATGAGGGGAGAGACAAGGATGAGGGGGAGACAAGGATGAGGGGAGAGACAAGGATGAGGGGAGAGACAAGGATGAGGGGGGAGACAAGGATGAGGGGAGAGACAAGGATGAGGGGGAGACAAGGATGAGGGAAGAGACAAGGATGAGGGGAGAGACAAGGATGAGAGGGGAGACAAGGATGAGGGGAGACAAGGATGAGGAGACAAGGATGAGGGGGAGACAAGGATGAGGGGGAGACAAGGATGAGGAGAGACAAGGATGAGGGGAGAGACAAGGATGAGGGGGAGACAAGGATGAGGGGAGAGACAAGGATGAGGGGAGAGACAAGGATGAGGGGAGAGACAAGGATGAGGGGGAGACAAGGATGAGGGGAGAGACAAGGATGAGGGGAGAGACAAGGATGAGGGGAGAGACAAGGATGAGGGAAGAGACAAGGATGAGGGGAGAGACAAGAATGAGGAGAGACAAGGATGAGGAGAGACAAGGATGAGGGAGACAAGGATGAGGGGAGACAAGGTTGAGGGGAGAGACAAGGATGAGGGAGAGACAAGGATGAGGGGAGAGACAAGGATGAGGGGGAGACAAGGATGAGGGGGAGACAAGGATGAGGGGAGAGACAAGGATGAGGGGGAGACAAGGATGAGGGGGGAGACAAGGATGAGGGGGATACAAGGATGAGGGGAGAGACAAGGATGAGGGGGAGACAAGGATGAGGGGGAGACAAGGATGAGGGGAGAGACAAGGATGAGGGGGAGACAAGGATGAGGGGAGAGACAAGGATGAGGGGTGAGACAAGGATGAGGGGGATACAAGGATGAGGGGGGAGACAAGGATGAGGGGGAGACAAGGATGAGGGGGAGACAAGGATGAGGGGGAGACAAGGATGAGGGGGGAGACAAGGATGAGGGGGAGACAAGGATGAGGGGGAGACAAGGATGAGGAGGAGACAAGGATGACGGGGAGACAAGGATGAGGGGGAGACAAGGATGAGGGGGGAGACAAGGATGAGGGGAGAGACAAGGATGAGGGGGAGACAAGGATGAGGGGGAGACAAGGATGAGGGGAGACAAGGCTGAGGGGGAGACAAGGATGAGGGGAGAGACAAGGATGAGGGGAGAGACAAGGATGAGGGGAGAGACAAGGATGAGGGGAGAGACAAGGATGAGGGGGAGACAAGGATGAGGGGGAGACAAGGATGAGGGGGAGACAAGGATGATGGGGAGACAAGGATGAGGAGGAGACAAGGATGACGGGGAGACAAGGATGAGGGGGAGACAAGGATGAGGGGGGAGACAAGGATGAGGGGAGAGACAAGGATGAGGGGGAGACAAGGATGAGGGGAGAGACAAGGATGAGGGGGGTACAAGGATGAGGGGAGAGACAAGGATGAGGGGGAGACAAGGATGAGGGGGATACAAGGATGAGGGGGAGACAAGGATGAGGGGAGAGACAAGGATGAGGGGGAGACAAGGATGAGGGGGAGACAAGGATGAGGGGGAGACAAGGATGAGGGGGAGACAAGGATGAGGGGGAGACAAGGATGAGGGGGAGACAAGGATGAGGGGGAGACAGGATGAGGGGATACAAGGATGATGGGAGACAAGGATGAGGGGGAGACAAGGATGAGGGGGAGACAAGGATGAGGGGAGAGACAAGGATGAGGGGGAGACAAGGATGAGGGGAGAGACAAGGATGAGGGGAGAGACAAGGATGAGGGGAGAGACAAGGATGAGGGGAGAGACAAGGATGAGGGGAGACAAGGATGAGGGGGGATACAAGGATGAGGGGGGAGACAAGGATGAAGGGGAGACAAGGATGAGGGGGATACAAGGATGAGGGGGGAGACAAGGATGAGGGGGAGACAAGGATGAGGGGAGACAAGGATGAGGGGGAGACAAGGATGAGGGGGAGACAAGGATGAGGGGGGAGACAAGGATGAGGGGGGAGACAAGGATGAGGGGAGACAAGGCTGAGGGGAGAGACAAGGCTGAGGGGAGAGACAAGGATGAGGGGAGAGACAAGGATGAGGGGAGACAAGGATGAGGGGAGAGACAAGGATGAGGAGAGACAAGGATGAGGGGAGAGAAAAGGATGAGGGGGGAGACAAGGATGAGGAGAGAAAAGGATGAGGGGGGAGACAAGGATGAGGGGGATACAAGGATGAGGGGGATACAAGGATGAGGGGGGAGACAAGGATGAGGGGAGAGACAAGGATGAGGGGGAGACAAGGATGAGGGGAGAGACAAGGATGAGGGGAGAGACAAGGATGAGGGGGAGACAAGGATGAGGGGAGACAAGGCTGAGGGGGAGACAAGGATGAGGGGAGAGACAAGGATGAGGGGAGAGACAAGGATGAGGGGAGAGACAAGGATGAGGGGGAGACAAGGATGAGGGGAGAGACAAGGATGAGGGGAGAGACAAGGATGAGGGGGAGACAAGGATGAGGGGAGAGACAAGGATGAGGGGAGAGACAAGGATGAGGGGGAGACAAGGATGATGGGGAGACAAGGATGAGGGGGAGACAAGGATGAGGGGGAGACAAGGATGAGGGGGAGACAAGGATGAGGGGGGAGACAAGGATGAGGGGAGAGACAAGGATGAGGGGAGAGACAAGGATGAGGGGGAGAGACAAGGATGAGGGGAGAGACAAGGATGAGGGGGGAGACAAGGATGAGGGGGAGACAAGGATGAGGGGAGAGACAAGGATGAGGGGAGAGACAAGGATGAGGGGAGAGACAAGGATGAGGGGGAGACAAGGATGAGGGGAGAGACAAGGATGAGGGGAGAGACAAGGATGAGGGGGAGACAAGGATGAGGGGAGAGACAAGGATGAGGGAGAGACAAGGATGAGGGGAGAGACAAGGATGAGGGGGAGAGACAAGGATGAGGGGAGAGACAAGGATGAGGGGAGAGACAAGGATGAGGGGAGAGACAAGGATGAGGGGGGAGACAAGGATGAGGGGAGAGACAAGGATGAGGGAGAGACAAGGATGAGGGGAGAGACAAGGATGAGGGGGAGACAAGGATGAGGGGGGAGACAAGGATGAGGGGGAGACAAGGATGAGGGGGAGACAAGGATGAGGGGGGAGAGACAAGGATGAGGGGAGAGACAAGGATGAGGGAAGAGACAAGGATGAAGGGGGAGTGACAAGGATGAGGGGAGAGACAAGGATGAGGGGAGAGACAAGGATGAGGGGGGAGAGACAAGGATGAGGGGAGAGACAAGGATGAAGGGGGAGTGACAAGGATGAGGGGGAGAGACAAGGATGAGGGGAGAGACAAGGATGAGGGGAGAGACAAGGATGAGGGGGAGAGACAAGGATGAGGGGAGAGACAAGGATGAGGGAAGAGACAAGGATGAAGGGGGAGTGACAAGGATGAGGGGGAGTGACAAGGATGAGGGGAGAGACAAGGATGAGGGGAGAGACAAGGATGAGGGGGAGAGACAAGGATGAGGGGAGAGACAAGGATGAGGGAAGAGACAAGGATGAAGGGGGAGTGACAAGGATGAGGGGAGAGACAAGGATGAGGGGAGAGACAAGGATGAGGGAGAGACAAGGATGAGGGGAGAGACAAGGATGAAGGGAGAGTGACAAGGATGAGGGGAGAGACAAGGATGAGGGGGGAGAGACAAAGATGAGGGGAGAGACAAGGATGAGGGGAGAGAGACAAAGATGAGGGGAGAGACAAGGATGAGGGGAGAGACAAGGATGAGGGGAGAGACAAGGATGAGGGGAGACAACAATGAGGAGAGACAACAATGAGGAGAGACAACAATGAGGAGAGACAACAATGAGGAGAGACAAGAATGAGGAGAGAGACAGAATGAGGAGAGAGACAGGATGAGGGGAGAGACAAGAATGAGGAGAGACAAGGATTAGGAGAGACAACAATGAAGAGAGACAATGATGAGGAGAGACAAGAATGAGGAGAGACGAAGAGAGACAAGAATGAAGAGAGGCAATGATGAGGAGAGACAACAATGAGGAGAGACAACAATGAGGAGAGACAAGGATTAGGAGAGACAAGAATGAAGAGAGACAAGAATGAGGAGAGACAAGGATGAGGAGAGACAAGAATGAAGAGAGACAATGATGAGGAGAGACAAGAATGAGGAGAGACAAGGATGAGGGGAGAGACAAGGATGAGGGGGGAGACAAGGATGAGGGGAGAGACAAGGATGAGGGGAGAGACAAGGATGAGGGGAGACAAGGATGAGGGGAGAACAAGGATGAGGGGAGAGACAAGGATGAGGGGAGAGACAAGGATGAGGGGAGAGACAAGGATGAGGGGAGAGACAAGGATGAGGGGAGAACAAGGATGAGGGGAGAGACAAGGATGAGGGGAGAGACAAGGATGAGGAGAGACAAGAATGAGGAGAGACAAGGATGAGGAGAGACAAGAATGAAGAGAGACAATGATGAGGAGAGAAACAGGATGAGTAGAGACAATGATGAGGGGAGAGACAAGGATGAGGGGGGAGACAAGGATGAGGGGAGAGACAAGGATGAGAGGAGAGACAAGGATGAGGGGAGAGACAAGGATGAGGGGAGAGACAAGGATGAGGGGAGAGACAAGGATGAGGGGAGAGACAAGGATGAGGGGAGAGACAAGGATGAGGGGAGAGACAAGGATGAGGGGAGAGACAAGGATGAGGGGAGAGACAAGGATGAGGGGAGAGACAAGGATGAGGGGAGAGACAAGGATGAGGAGAGAGACAAGAATGAGGATAGAGACAGGATGAGGGGAGAGACAAGGATGAGGGGAGAGACAAGGATGAGGGGAGAGACAAGGATGAGGGGAGAGACAAGGATGAGGGAAGAACAAGGATGAGGGGAGAGACAAGGATGAGGGAGAGACAAGGATGAGGGGAGAGACAAGGATGAGGGGAGAGACAAGGATGAGGGGAGAGACAAGGATGAGGGGAGAGACAAGGATGAGGGGAGAGACAAGGATGAGGAGAGAGACAAGGAGGAGGGGAGAGACAAGGATGAGGGGAGAGACAAGGATGAGGGGAGAGACAAGGATGAGGGGGAGACAAGGATGAGGGGAGAGACAAGGATGAGGAGAGAGACAAGGATGAGGAGAGAGACAAGGATGAGGAGAGAGACAAGGATGAGGGGAGAGACAAGGATGAGGGGAGAGACAAGGATGAGGAGAGAGACAAGGAGGAGGGGAGAGACAAGGTTGAGGGGAGAGACAAGGATGAGGGGAGAAACAAGGACGAGGAGAGACAACAATGAGGAGAGACAAGGATTAGGAGAGACAAGAATGAAGAGAGACAATGATGAGGAGAGAGACAAGGATGAGGGGAGAGACAAGGATGAGGGGAGAGACAAGGATGAGGGGGAGACAAGGATGAGGGGAGAGACAAGGATGAGGGGAGAGACAAGGATGAGGGGAGAGACAAGGATGAGGGGAGAGACAAGGATGAGGGAGAGACAAGGATGAGGGGAGAGACAAGGATGAGGGGGAGACAAGGATGAGGGGGAGACAAGGATGAGGGGAGAGACAAGGATGAGGGGAGAGACAAGGATGAGGGGAGAGACAAGGATGAGGAGAGAGACAAGGATGAGGGGAGAGACAAGGATGAGGGGAGAGACAAGGATGAAGGGAGAGACAAGGATGAGGGGAGAGACAAGGATGAGGGGAGAGACAAGGATGAGGGGAGAGACAAGGATGAGGAGAGAGACAAGGAGGAGGGGAGAGACAAGGTTGAGGGGAGAGACAAGGATGAAGGGAGAGATAAGGATGCGGGGAGAGACAAGGATGAGGAGAGAGACAAGGAGGAGGGGAGAGACAAGGATGAGGGGAGAGACAAGGATGAGGGGAGAGACAAGGATGAGGGGAGAGACAAGGATGAGGGGAGAGACAAGGATGAGGGGAGAGACAAGGATGAGGGGAGAACAAGGATGAGGGGAGAGACAAGGGTGAGGCGAGAGACAAGAATCAAGGGAGCGAAGGAAACAGCTAAATGATGTAACAAGATAAATGGAGATAGGCAACGAAGGTGAGAGAGGGAGAGAGGAGGGAGGGAAGGGAGAGAGGGGGGAGGGAGAGAGGGGGGGGAAGGGAGAGAGGGGGGGGAGGGAGAGAGGGGGGAGGGAGAGAGGGGGGAGGGAGAGAGGGGGGAGGGAGGGAGAGAGGGGGGAGGGAGGGAGGGAGTAAAGAGGGGAGGCAGGTAGAGGGGAGAAGAGCAGATGGCGCCGTGTTGAGTGAAGGTGAGGGAAGGAGGGTGAGAGTGAGGGGTAGTGTATACACGCCCCCTCACACGTGGATCTCTCGTATCAATAAACATAAACCACTACACCGCCATCAAAAACAACCACAACCTACATTACGTAAAATACAGCAACATACAACCAAAATATATAACCTGTTGTATATCATAACCTAAATTAATAATACAATAATCTCAAGTATACGATAACCAAAATACAATAAACGGTTTGATATCATAACCAAAATTAAAAAAGAATATAATAATTTCTTGTATACGATAACCATAATACAATAAACTGTTGTAACTTATAACCAAAATATAACATGTATATACAATATTACCATATACCTGTAACACAAAAATAACCATAAAATACAAAAAATTACTGTAAAATCTCCATGAAAAACAATACAACAAAATTAAAGTAAAAATGAATCACGGAATTACCTACAGAATATTAATATACACACAAAAAATTACTTCTAAACAACAAAATTATTACATTACAAAAAATACAAAAAAAAATCGTCCTAAATTACCTACAACACTACTATACTCACAACACCATACCTACAACACTACTATACTCACAACACCATACCTACAGCACCACTATACTCACAACACCATACCTACAACACTATTATACTCACAACACCATACCTACAGCACCACTATACTCACAACACCATACGTACAGCACCACTATACTCACACCATACCTACAGCACCACTATACTCACAACACTATACCTACAGCACCTCTATACTCACCACACCATACCTACAGCACCACTATATTCACAACACCATACCTACAGCACCACTATACTCACAACACCATACCTACAGCACCACTATACTCACAACACCATACCTACAGCACCACTATACTCACAACGCCATACCTACAGCACCACTATACTCACAACACCATACCTACAACACCACTATACTCACAACACCATACCTACAGCACCACTATACTCACAACGCCATACCTACAGCACCACTATACTCACAACACCATACCTACAACACCACTATACTCACAACACCGTACCTACAGCACCACTATACTCACAACACCATACCTACAACACCACTATACTCACAACACCATCATACCTTAATACCATCATATCCACAACACCACCATACCCACAACACCATACCTACAACACCACCATACTCACACCACCATATACACAATACCACCATACTCGAAACACCACACATCCCTACCCATATTATAACAACATTTGACTCATACTGAGATAATAACCTCGGGGTTGTGAGTTATAACAACACCTCTTTATAACACTATGCTAGTATTGTTGTATAATTTGTGATGTTTACAACTTGGGTAGGTTAGGATAGGTTAGGTTAGGTTAGGTTATGTGTTAGGTTAGGTTAGGTTAAGTTAGGTTAGGTTATGTGTTAGGTTAAATTGTGGTTGGAGAGAGAGAGAGAGAGAGAGAGAGAGAGAGGTGGCACTGGATGACACTGCCAAGTTTACCTCCCTCAGCCAAATTCCCCACATGACTCTGGCCTCACCCCCACCCCCCCAAGGCGTCACAGGTACTGACACCCCCAAACAACACCACGACTCAGCCACTCACTCACACTCCACCTGTTGACCTCACCGATGAAAAGCGTCTTACCTAACCTTTCCATGACCTACAGTATATAAATTAATATACACATTTCTTCGATCTACACTATCTACTTAACCCCATCACCATCTATATAAACTGGTATGTACATCCTGCGGTTGAGATATTATTTTTTTTTCTACTTGGTTAAAGAATTCTCGTTGGGTATTATTGAAGACAAAATTTATATTAAACCATCGTCTTCAAAGAATTAAAACATGATCGTCAGAGGGTTAAACCATCTTTTTCTATATAAACTATTGTATATACATTACTATATAGCTTCTATTACAAACACAGAGATGGTGGTATACGATTTTCTTCTCTTATTGACTTCAAACATCATCATCTGTCTTCCCTCACACAATAAACATCAACATCTGTCTTCCCTCACATAATAAACATCAACATCTGTCTTCCCTCACGCAATAGACATCAACATCTGTCTTCCCTCACATAATAAACCTCAACATCTGTCTTCCCTCACACAATAAACATCAACATCTGTCTTTCCTCACACAATAAACATCAACATCTGTCTTCCCTCACATAATAAACATCAACATCTGTCTTCCCTCACATAATAAACATCAACACCTGTCTTCCCTCACACAATAAACATCAACATCTGTCTTCCCTCACACAATAAACATCAACATCTGTCTTCCGTCACACAATAAACATCAACATCTGTCATCCCTCACACAATAAACATCAACATCTGTCTTCTCTCACATTATAAACATCAACACCTGTCTTCCCTCACACAATAAACATCAACATCTGTCTTCCATCACACAATAAACATCAACATCTGTCTTCCCTCACACAATAAACATCAACATCTGTCATCCCTCACACAATAAACATCAACATCTGTTTCCCTCACACAATAAACATCAACATCTGTCTTCCCTCACACAATAAACATCAACATCTGTCTTCCCTCACACAATAAACATCAACATCTGTCTTCCCTCACACAATAAACATCAACATCTGTCATCCCTCACACAATAAACATCAACATCTGTCTTCCCTTACACAATAAACATCATCTGTCATCCCTCACACAATGAACATCAACATCTGTCTTCCCTCACATAATAAACACACAACACCTGTCTTCCCTCACACAATAAACATCAACATCTGTCTTCCATCACACAATAAACATCAACATCTGTCTTCCCTCACACAATAAACATCAACATCTGTCTTCCCTTACACAATAAACATCATCTGTCATCCCTCACACAATGAACATCAACATCTGTCTTCCCTCACATAATAAACACACAACACCTGTCTTCCCTCACACAATAAACATCAACATCTGTCTTCCATCACACAATAAACATCAACATCTGTCTTCCCTCACACAATAAACATCAACATCTGTCTTTCCTCACACAATAAACATCAACATCTGTCTTCCGTCACACAATAAACATCAACATCTGTCTTCCGTCACGCAATAAACATCAACATCTGTCTTCCCTCACACAATAAACATCATCTGTCTTCCCTCACACAAAAACATCAACATCTGTCTTCCCTCACACAATAAACATCAACATCTGTCATCCCTCACACAATAAACATCAACATCTGTCTTCCCTCACATAATAAACATCAACATCTGTCTCCTTCACACACTAAACATCAACACCTGTCTTCCCTCACAAAATAAACATCAACATCTGTCTCCTTCACACAATAAACATGAACACCTGTCTTCCCTCACATAATAACATCTGTCTTCCCTCACATAATAAACATCAACATCTGTCTTCCCTCACACTATAAACATCAACATCTGTCTCCTTCACACAATAAACATCAACATCTGTCTTCCGTCACACAATAAACATCAACATCTGTCTTCCGTCACACAATAAACATCAACATCTGTCTTCCCTCACACAATAAACATCATCTGTCTTCCCTCACACAAAAACATCAACATCTGTCTTCCCTCACACAATAAACATCAACATCTGTCATCCCTCACACAATAAACATCAACATCTGTCTTCCCTCACATAATAAACATCAACATCTGTCTCCTTCACACAATAAACATCAACACCTGTCTTCCCTCACACAATAAACATCAACATATGTCTTCCCTCACATAATAAACATCAACACCTGTCTTCCCTCACATAATAAACATCAACATCTGTCTTCCCTCACATAATAAACATCAACACCTGTCTTCCCTCACATAATAAACACCAACATCTGTCTTCCCTCACATAATAAACACCAACATCTGTCTTCCCTCACACAATAAACATCAACATCTGTCTTCCCTCACACAATAAACATCAACATCTGTCTTCCCTCACATAATAAACATCAACACCTGTCTTCCCTCACATAATAAACATCAACACCTGTCTTCCCTCACATAATAAACATCAACACCTGTCTTCCCTCACACAATAAACATCAACATCTGTCTTCCCTCACATAATAAACATCAACACCTGTCTTCCCTCACACAATAAACATCAACATCTTGCTTCCCTCACATAATAAACATCAACACCTGTCTTCCCTCACACAATAAACATCAACATCTGTCTTCCCTCACATAATAAACCTCAACATCTGTCTTCCCTCACATAATAAACATCAACACCTGTCTTCCCTCATATAATAAACATCAACATCTGTCTTCCTTCACATAATAAACATCAACATCTGTCTTCCTTCACATAATAAACATGTCTGTCGTCCGTCACATAATAAACATCAACATTTGTTCTCTCTCACATAACAACAGATAAAGCCATCACTATGAGTCTACAGCTAACAATTGTGTCATCTTTCTTGAGGCATATAAAGCCAAGGTGTACATACCATTGTTGACACTCTAGCCTTCAGTGCCACTATTGTTCAACCTTATTATAACCAATACAACCTTATGAATACATCTTGGTAGTGTCTGTTTTTATTAATCTATTTCTCAAGAATTATATAAACTTTTCATGGACGTTTGTGACGCAAGTGATAAAATATTTTCACATATCACGAGTCGAAAAGGTACAGGTCCCTCCCGAAGAGGTACAGGTCCCTCCCGAAGAGGTACAGGTCCCTCCCGAAGAGGTACAGGTCCCTCCCGAAGAGGTACAGGTCCCTCCCGAAGAGGTAAAGGTCTCTCCCGAAGAGGTACAGGTCCCTCCCGAAGAGGTACAGGTCCCTCCCGAAGAGGTACAGGTCCCTCCCGAAGAGGTACAGGTCCCTCCCGAAGAGGTACAGGTCCCTCCCGAAGAGGTACAGGTCCCTCCCGAAGAGGTACAGGTCTCTCCCGAAGAGGTACAGGTCCCTCCCGAAGAGGTACAGGTCTCTCCCGAAGAGGTACAGGTCCCTCCCGAAGAGGTACAGGTCCCTCCCGAAGAGGTACAGGTCCCTCCCGAAGAGGTACAGGTCCCTCCCGAAGAGGTACAGGTCCCTCCCGAAGAGGTACAGGTCCCTCCCGAAGAGGTACAGGTCCCTCCCGAAGGGGTACAGGTCTCTCCCGAAGGGGTACAGGTCCCTCCCGAAGAGGTACAGGTCTCTCCCGAAGAGGTACAGGTCCCTCCCGAAGAGGTACAGGTCCCTCCCGAAGAGGTACAGGTCTCTCCCGAAGAGGTACAGGTCCCTCCCGAAGAGGTACAGGTCTCTCCCGAAGAGGTACAGGTCTCTCCCGAAGACGTACAGGTCCCTCCCGAAGAGGTACAGGTCCCTCCCGAAGAGGTACAGGTCTCTCCCGAAGAGGTACAGGTCTCTCCCGAAGAGGTACAGGTCTCTCCCGAAGACGTACAGGTCCCTCCCGAAGAGGTACAGGTCCCTCCCGAAGAGGTACAGGTCTCTCCCGAAGAGGTACAGGTCCCTCCCGAAGAGTACAGGTCCTCCCGAAGAGGTAAAGGTCCCTCCCGAAGAGGTACAGGTCTCTCCCGAAGAGGTACAGGTCTCTCCCGGAGAGGTACAGGTCCCTCCCGAAGAGGTACAGGTCCCTCCCGAAGAGGTACAGGTCCCTCCCGAAGAGGTACAGGTCTCTCCCGAAGAGGTACAGGTCCCTCCCGAAGAGGTACAGGTCCCTCCCGAAGAGGTACAGGTCCCTCCCGAAGAGGTACAGGTCCCTCCCGAAGAGGTACAGGTCCCTCCCGAAGAGGTACAGGTCTCTCCCGAAGAGGTACAGGTCTCTCCCGAAGAGGTACAGGTCCCTCCCGAAGAGGTACAGGTCCCTCCCGAAGAGGTACAGGTCTCTCCCGAAGAGGTACAGGTCCCTCCCGAAGAGGTACAGGTCCCTCCCGAAGAGGTACAGGTCCCTCCCGAAGAGGTACAGGTCTCTCCCGAAGAGGTACAGGTCCCTCCCGAAGAGGTACAGGTCCCTCCCGAAGAGGTACAGGTCCCTCCCGAAGAGGTACAGGTCCCTCCCGAAGAGGTACAGGTCCCTCCCGAAGAGGTACAGGTCCCTCCCGAAGAGGTACAGGTCCCTCCCGAAGAGGTACAGGTCCCTCCCGAAGAGGTACAGGTCTCTCCCGAAGAGGTACAGGTCACTCCCGAAGAGGTACAGGTCCCTCCCGAAGAGGTACAGGTCCCTCCCGAAGAGGTACAGGTCCCTCCCGAAGAGGTACAGGTCCCTCCCGAAGAGGTACAGGTCCTCCCGAAGAGGTACAGGTCCCTCCCGAAGAGGTACAGGTCCCTCCCGAAGAGGTACAGGTCCCTCCCGAAGAGGTACAGGTCTCTCCCGAAGAGGTACAGGTCTCTCCCGAAGAGGTACAGGTCCCTCCCGAAGAGGTACAGGTCCCTCCCGAAGAGGTACAGGTCCCTCCCGAAGAGGTACAGGTCTCTCCCGAAGAGGTACAGGTCCCTCCCGAAGAGGTACAGGTCCCTCCCGAAGAGGTACAGGTCCCTCCCGAAGAGGTACAGGTCACTCCCGAAGAGGTACAGGTCCTCCCGAAGAGGTACAGGTCCCTCCCGAAGAGGTACAGGTCCTCCCGAAGAGGTACAGGTCCCTCCCGAAGAGGTACAGGTCCCTCCCGAAGAGGTACAGGTCCCTCCCGAAGAGGTACAGGTCCCTCCCGAAGAGGTACAGGTCCCTCCCGAAGAGGTACAGGTCCCTCCCGAAGAGGTACAGGTCCCTCCCGAAGAGGTACAGGTCCCTCCCGAAGAGGTACAGGTCCCTCCCGAAGAGGTACAGGTCCCTCCCGAAGAGGTACAGGTCCCTCCCGAAGAGGTACAGGTCCCTCCCGAAGAGGTACAGGTCCCTCCCGAAGAGGTACAGGTCCCTCCCGAAGAGGTACAGGTCCCTCCCGAAGAGGTACAGGTCCCTCCCGAAGAGGTACAGGTCTCTCCCGAAGAGGTACAGGTCCCTCCCGAAGAGGTACAGGTCCCTCCCGAAGAGGTACAGGTCCCTCCCGAAGAGGTACAGGTCCCTCCCGAAGAGGTACAGGTCCCTCCCGAAGAGGTACAGGTCAAACCCCAAGAGGTACAGGTCAAACCAGAAGAGGTACAGGTCCCTCCCGAAGAGGTACAGGTCCCTCCCGAAGAGGTACAGGTCCTCCCGAAGAGGTACAGGTCCCTCCCGAAGAGGTACAGGTCCCTCCCGAAGAGGTACAGGTCTCTCCCGAAGAGGTACAGGTCCTCCCGAAGAGGTACAGGTCCTCCCGAAGAGGTACAGGTCCCTCCCGAAGAGGTACAGGTCCCTCCCGAAGAGGTACAGGTCCCTCCTGAAGAGGTACAGGTCCCTCCCGAAGAGGTACAGGTCCCTCCCGAAGAGGTACAGGTCCCTCCCGAAGAGGTACAGGTCCCTCCCGAAGAGGTACAGGTCCCTCCCGAAGAGGTACAGGTCCCTCCCGAAGAGGTACAGGTCCCTCCGAAGAGGTACAGGTCCCTCCCGAAGAGGTACAGGTCCCTCCCGAAGAGGTACAGGTCCCTCCCGAAGAGGTACAGGTCCCTCCGAAGAGGTACAGGTCCTCCCGAAGAGGTACAGGTCCCTCCCGAAGAGGTACAGGTCCCTCCCGAAGAGGTACAGGTCCCTCCCGAAGAGGTACAGGTCCCTCCCGAAGAGGTACAGGTCCCTCCCGAAGAGGTACAGGTCCCTCCCGAAGAGGTACAGGTCCCTCCCGAAGAGGTACAGGTCCCTCCCGAAGAGGTACAGGTCCCTCCCGAAGAGGTACAGGTCTCTCCCGAAGAGGTACAGGTCCCTCCCGAAGAGGTACAGGTCCCTCCCGAAGAGGTACAGGTCCCTCCCGAAGAGGTACAGGTCCCTCCCGAAGAGGTACAGGTCCCTCCCGAAGAGGTACAGGTACCTCCCGAAGAGGTACAGGTCCCTCCCGAAGAGGTACAGGTCCCTCCCGAGAGGTACAGGTCCCTCCCGGAGAGGTACAGGTCCCTCCCGAAGAGGTACAGGTCCCTCCCGAAGAGGTACAGGTCCCTCCCGAAGAGGTACAGGTCCCTCCCGGAGAGGTACAGGTCCCTCCCGAAGAGGTACAGGTCCCTCCCGAAGAGGTACAGGTCTCTCCCGAAGAGGTACAGGTCCCTCCCGAAGAGGTACAGGTCCCTCCCGAAGAGGTACAGGTCCCTCCCGAAGAGGTATAGGTCCCTCCCGAAGAGGTACAGGTCCCTCCCGAAGAGGTACAGGTCTCTCCCGAAGAGGTACAGGTCCCTCCCGAAGAGGTACAGGTCTCTCCCGAAGAGGTACAGGTCCCTCCCGAAAAGGTACAGGTCCCTCCCGAAGAGGTACAGGTCCCTCCCGAAGAGGTACAGGTCCCTCCCGAAGAGGTACAGGTCCCTCCCGGAGAGGTACAGGTCCCTCCCGGAGAGGTATAGTTATAATCATATCACAGTACTGTACCAACGTCTGGTGTGAGGGTTGGTGACCACGGCCCACAACTCTAAACCTTTTCAGACTGTCTTTATCAATCAGCTATTTTTTTTTCTTTCCCGTAACCACGACTTTAAGTTTCCCCCATTCATCCTAGTCTCTGCCTCCCCCTGGTCTTCCTACCTGCAATTTTACCCATCAACACCTCTACCATTTTCCCTTCATCCTTAATGACACACACTGCAAGGCGACCACGCTTCTTAAAGTCATACTCAGGGTGTTAAGGTCATCATACTCAAGGGGTTAATATCATTGTACTCAACGGGCTAATTTACCGTTTGAGAAAGATGGTTTAACTTAACTTTCTGAGAACGATTATTTAACCCATTGATGGTGAAAGTTTGAAACCATCGTCTCCCAAGGGTTAAAATCTACTCCCTACACAAAATACTTCACGTGGTAACATCATTATGGGACTATTAACTCAAACAATCTCTTCACAGACAAGTACAATCTTCACTACAACAGACAGTCTCGTCACGGTGGCCCACATACAGACACGAGAAGGCTGTAAAGTATTCGGCATCTATATTAAGGTTTACTGTCAACTTTTTTTTTATTCAGCAGAAGAAAAACAACAACTAAGATATCATCAAACGTCGACGGAGGAAGCGGCTGTGTGAGTCACGAGTTGCGCCACACACACACACACACACACACACAGACTTGCAGCCCTACAAAACCACAAGGTGACGCTGGTATGGAGGTTTGTCTTGGCGGAAATAACCTTACTATCACACACCTCTTCATCATTCTTCAATCTCATACATCTCCCCCACACTCTCAAGTTTATCTCACACACTCCCCTCTCTCACACACCTGACTCTCTCACACACTTGCCGCTCTCACACACCTGCCTCTCTCACACACCTGCCTCTCTCACACTCGCCACTCTCTCACACATTCGCCCCTCTCTCACACGCCTCTCACAACGCCAAGTATTACTCATAATACCAACCTTGGATAGCGTGCCAAGGCGGGCAAACCTCCCCTCGCTGTCATGTACCCAACCCACACTACCCCAACCACCCACACTACCAGCACCCACACAACCACCACAACCCACACTACCACCACAACCCACACAACCACCACCACCCACACAACCACCACAACCCACACTACCCCAACCACCCACACAACCACCACAACCCACACTACCACCACAACCCACACTACCCCAACCACCCACACAACCACCACAGCCCACACTACCCCAACCACCCACAGAACCACCACAACCCACACTACCACCACAACCCACACTACCACCACCACCACCCACACAACCACCACAACCCACACTACCACCACCACCACCCACACAACCACCACAACCCACACTACCACCACCACCCACACTACCACCACCACCCACAATCCCACAACAACCCACACTACCACCACCACCACCACCCACACAACCACCACAATCCACACTACCACCACAACCCACACTACCACCACCACCACCCACACTACCTCACTACCACCACCACCCACACTACCACCACCACCCACACTCCCACAACAACCCACACTACCACCACCACCACCCACACTACCACCACAACCCACACTACCACCACCACCACCACCCACAGTACCACCACCACAGCCCACACTAACACCATCGTCACCCACACCGCTACCACCATCATTACCCACACCACTACCACCACCCACACTACCATCACCACCCACACTACCCCAACCACCCACACTACCACCACCGTTACCCACACTCCCACCACCACCACCCACACTACCATCACAACCCACACTCCCACCACCGCCACCCACACTAACCACCACAACCCACACTCCCACCACCGCTACCCACATTACCACCATCACCACCCACACCACCACCACCCACACTACCACCATCACCAACCACACTGCCACCACCCACACTACCGCCATCACCACCCACACCACCACCACCCACACTACCACCATCACCACCCACACTGCCACCACCCACACTACCGCCATCACCACCCACACCACCACCACCCACAATACCACCATCACCACCCACACCCACACTACCACCATCACCACCCACACTGCCACCTACTCTTATTAGTGACTTATCATCAACACTTATAAATGTTGTTCAAGAATTTCCCTTACAATGTTGCCGCCACAAGAGAACGTGATATTGCCTGCCTTAAGAAGCAGCTACAGGACTCACATCTACCTATTAGCAATGCCCAACCGACCTACACCCATGCCCTCTCGACTTACACCCACTCCCTCCCGACTTACACCCACTCTCTCCCGACCTACACGCGCAACCTCCTAACCTTGACCCTGAGCCAAGTGTAAACAGAATGCCTGTATAATTATTGGTAATAAACTGTTGCTTTCTGATAGAACGCACGCACGCACGCACGCACGCGCACACACACACACACGCACTCACGAATGCACGCACGCACACACACGCACACAGCTTTAACTGTAAATGTTACAATACTTTTTCTTATAAATTTGCTCTCCGTTCCCAACCAAAAAGTTCTTTCGGGAATCATTAAAGACAACTGATCCTGTCAACGCATGTTTAGTAATTATGCAGAGTCCTTCTATTACTCGTCGGGTCCACTTTACTGCCTTCATACCAAAGGTCACTCCCAGATGTACACTCATGATCTAATCTCCCTTAACACGCCTGAGACTCGGAACTACTGAACGAGTCTCCGAACTCTCTTGGTCTAATGGATCATCAGAGATTAGAACAGAAGTATTAAGATGTTTCTGTTCGAGAGTATCCCCCCCCCCCCCCGGTCGCCCAGCAGCCATCACACACCTCCCCATCATCCAACAGCGATCACACGCCCATCCCCCACCCAGCAGCCATCACACGCCCATCCCCCACCCAGCAGCCATCACACGCCCATCCCCCACCCATCAGCCATCACACGCCCACCTCCCAGAAACCATTACACGCCCTCATCCCCCTGCCGCCACCCAGCAACTATCACACGCCCCCCACCCCACCCAGAAGTCATTACACGCCCCCACCCCACCCAGAAGCCGTCACACCCCCCCCCTCCCCCCGCCAGCCATTACGCACGCATCAAGAGCGCCAAAGATGCCCCTCACATGAGCTCTGGTCTGCACCTGTTGTCAACTAGAGAAAAAATACTGTACTGCCCCTCTTCCCTACGCCCTATCCTACCTCTACCCTGCTACCCACCTCCATCCATACCTCAATACCTCCTTACCTCTACCCTCCTACCTACCTCTACAGTCCTACCCACACCTCCCTCCATACCTCAGTTCCTTCCGTCCCAAATTATTCCATACCGATAGGCAGATTAAGAAAGGAGGCGGAGTAGCAATCTATGTCAGGGATAATCTGAAGTGTGAAATAAATAAGGAAATAAATACTGAGCAAAATACAGAAACAATTTGGATAGAATTAATCGATGGTAGGGAAAAATTAATCACAGGAGTAATATATAGACCTCCTAATATTGATACAGTTAATGAACGACTTATTTGAGATGAAATGCGCAGGGCATCCGTACATAGCAAAGTCTTTATGGTAGGCGATTATAACTTTAGCCAAATAGATTGGATTGAGCTTACGGGTAATTCAGAATCAGAGGATTTTCTTGAAACCATCCAGGACTGTTTCCTAAGCCAACATATAACCGAACCCACCCGGGGTAATAATATACTCGATTTAGTTCTATCAAACAGAGAAAACCTCATTAGTCATGTCGAGGTAGGGAACGAACTTGCTAACAGCGATCACAAAGAAATAAGATTCCAATTAGAATTTCAGGACAGCCGCAAGAAAAATGCCACTAAAGTCTCAGATTTAAGTAGGGCAAACTTTGATAGTTTGAAGAGGCAGCTGGGAGATGGGGTATCACGCTTGGGGGTGAATTACATGACCTCACATAAGGTGACCTCACACAATGTACCCACAGAGGGCGACCTCACCTTACCTGGAGACCCGATCACGAGATCTGAGGTTGACGAGTTCCACAACAATTTAAATAATGAGTTACTTAATGCACAAAGGCAGAACATACCATACAGAAAACTCAGATCAAACAACAATGACCCTAAATGGATAAATAATTATTTCAAGAATATTATTGGACAAAGGAATACTATAGGTGGGAGAATAAATTTTGGTGAAGTTTCCTTCGAGATTACTATAAGGTATTGGCCGGTATGGTTAAGACCGAGATAAGAAAAGCAAAGAGGAATAATGAACTGAAGGTAGCAAGGGAGGCGAAGTCAAACCCCAAGGGATTCTATCAAATGTATCAAACTAAAACACGAGAAACGATTGGACCAATACAGTCAGATACCGGCGAGCTAACTGACAACGACGGAGAAATGAGCAATAATCTGAATAAAATTTTTTCAATAGTTTTCACCACCGAAAATTTAAACATGATACCCGAGGCACCGACTCTATTCAGAGATAGTGAAGAAAACAAATTAAGCGAGATAGTAGTGACTAGTAACGATGTTAGTAAGCAAATAGACAAACTAAAGCCTAATAAGTCACCTGGTCCCGATGAGATATTTGCCAGAGTATTAAAGGAATGTAAGGAAGAGCTTAGTATGCCCTTAGCAAAGTTGTTTAACATGTCCTCAAAAACGGGTGTAGTACCAGAATCCTGGAGGATAGCGAATGTAATAACGATTTTCAAGAAGGGAGATAGATCACTATCCTCTAACTACCGTCCAATCAGTCTAACATCAATTGTAGGCAAATTACTGGAAGCAATCATTTCAAACTCTATTCGAAACCACCTGAAGAAGCACAAGTTGATCAATGATTCCCAACATGGCTTCACAAGCGGGCGTTCATGTCTAACTAATCTATTAACATTCTTTCCACCTGCTTTCGAATCAGTGGACGAGGGGCACAATTATGATGTGGTATATCTCAACTTCAGCAAAGCCTTCGACAGAGTCCCCCACGAAAGACTAATAAGAAAAGTGGAGGCCCATGGCATTAAAGGAGATATTCTAAAATGGATTAGGGCGTGGTTACAGGACAGGAAACAGCGAGTGAGCATTAACGGCACTAAATCCGATTGGAGCAACGTCACTAGTGGAGCTCCCCAAGGCTCAGTACATGGACCATTATTATTTATTGTATACATAAACGACATAGATATCGACGTAGACAGCAACATAAGTAAATTTGCTGATGACACTAATATAAGGCGTGTAATTAAATCTGACGAGGACTCCGCAAAACTACAGGAAGATCTAAACAAATTTTTCGAATGGTCTGAAAAATGGTAGATGAAATTCAATGTGGACAAATGTAAAGTACTCAGTGTAGGAGATGTAAACAGGGAAACCAGATACCAGATGAACAACAATGTTATTGAGAAATCCGACTGCAAGAAAGAATTAGCAGTAGGAACCTTAAGCCAAGTAAACAATGTGTATTCGCTCGAAACAAGGCTAATAAAGTACTTGGGTTCATACAAAGGAGTGTTAGTTACAAGACTAGCGAGGTCCTCCTAAAACTATAGCTTGCACTTGTGAGACCTCATTTGGATTACGCAGTTTAATTCTGGTCACCGTATTACAGAATGGATATAGAATCCTTGGAAAGA
>CAUDMG010002914.1:1237500-1245000 GCA_958450375.1 Homarus gammarus | reverse complement strand
TCTCTCTCTCTCACACACACACACAGAGCAAGAGTCAGGTGCAGGAAGTAAGTGAAAGTCATGTAGCAGATCCCGTAGACTGTGAAACCACGATCCACTCTGTAGGTAAAGTTAGGTTAGGTTAGGATAGGTTAGGTTAGGTTAGGTTAGGTTAGGTAAGGTTAGGTTAGGTTAGGTTAGGTAAGGTTAGGTTAGGTTAGGTTAAGTTAGGTTAGGAAAACTTATTAACAACACTTTGGCAAGAAGTGTATTACAGACCCCAGTCACTCACTTATTGTGAGTTACAGTGTGTGTGTGTGGGTGTGTGTGTGTGTGTGTGTGTGTGTGAGTCAGGGACAGGTGTGTGTGTGTGTGTGTGTGTGTGTCTGTGTGTGAGTCAGGGACACGTGTGTGTCTGTGTGTGAGTCAGGGACACGTGTGTGTCTGTCTGTGTGTGTTTGGAACAGGTGTGTGTGTGTGTGTGTGTGTGCGGGTGCAGGTGTGTATAAGTGAGGACCAGGTGTGTATAAGTGAGGAGCAGGTGTGTATAGGTGAGGGGCTGGTGTGTATAAGTGAGGGGCAGGTGTGTATAAGTGGGGAACAGTTGTGTATAAGTGAGGGGCAGGTGTTTATAAGTGAGGGGCAGGTGTGTATAAGTGAGGAACAGGTGTGTATAAGTGAGGGGCAGGTGTGTAAAAGTGAGGGGCAGGTGTGTATAAGTGAGGGGCAGGTGTGTATAAGTGAGGAACAGTTGTGTATAAGTGAGAAGCAGGTGTGTATAAGTGAGGAGCAGGTGTGTATAAGTGAAGCGCAGGTGTGTATAAGTGAGGGGCAGGTGTGTAAAAGTGAGGGGCAGGTGTGTATAAGTGAGGGGCAGGTGTGTATAAGTGAGGAACAGTTGTGTAAAAGTGAGAAGCAGGTGTGTATAAGTGAGGAACAGGTGTGTATAACTGATGGGCAGGTGTTTATAAGTGAGGGGCAGGTGTGTATAAGTGAGGAACAGTTGTGTATAAGTGAGGGGCAGGTGTGTATAAGTGAGGAACAGGTGTGTATAAGTGAGGGGCAGGTGTGTAAAAGTGAGGGGCAGGTGTGTATAAGTGAGGGGCAGGTGTGTATAAGTGAGGAACAGTTGTGTATAAGTGAGAAGCAGGTGTGTATAAGTGAGGAGCAGGTGTGTATAAGTGAAGCGCAGGTGTGTATAAGTGAGGGCAGTGTGTAAAGTGAGGGGCAGGTTGTGTAAATGTGGGGCAGGTGTATAAGTGAGAACAGGTGTGTATAACTGATGGGCAGGTGTTTATAAGTGAGGGGCAGGTGTGTATAAGTGAGGAACAGTTGTGTATAAGTGAGGGGCAGGTGTTTATAAGTGAGGGGCAGGTGTGTATAAGTGAGGAACAGGTGTGTATAAGTGAGGGGCAGGTGTGTAAAAGTGAGGGGCAGGTGTGTATAAGTGAGGGGCAGGTGTGTATAAGTGAGGAACAGTTGTGAAAGTAGGAGCAGGTGTGTATAAGTGAGGAGCAGGTGTGTATAAGTGAAGCGCAGGTGTGTATAAGTGAGGGGCAGGTGTGTAAAAGTGAGGGGCAGGTGTGTATAAGTGAGGGGCAGGTGTGTATAAGTGAGGGGCAGGTGTGTATAAGTGAGGAGCAGGTGTGTATAAGTGAGGGGCAGGTGTGTATAAGTGAGGAGCATGTGTGTATAAGTGAGGGGCAGGTGTGTATAAGTGAGGGGCAGGTGTGTATAAGGGAGAAGGTGTGTATAAGTGAGGAGCAGGTGTGTATAAGTGAGAAGGTGTGTATAAGTGAGGGAAATTGTGCTTCGCTCCTCGTCTTCTTCCTCACAGTTTTTAATCGTCAAATCATTAAAGCATTTCTGTGTACACCAACAATTTGTTTACCCTTCAGACACACACACACAACACACACACACACACTTGAATTATTGCAACATGTTATATAGATTTATCAGTCTACGATATTAATCAATTATATTCAACTTTCTCATAAGTAAAATTGTTTTAAGTCTGAAATAACTTGTTGTTTGTCAAGGTTTACAAGTCAGGAGAGAGAGAGAGAGAGAGAGAGAGAGAGAGAGAGAGAGAGAGAGAGAGAGAGAGAGTCTTAGTATAATTTGGAAGCCATGTTTATGTTATATACGAGTCTTACAGTGAAACCTCCTTATAACGAACTTTTATCTCTATATAGTTTGCTAGGTGGGGGTTTCCGCATCTACTAGACCCTCGATATAACGGACTTTACTCTATATAGTTCGCTAGATAGGGGTTTAACATCTACTAGACCCCGATATAACGGATTTTACTCTATATAGTCCGTTAAATAGGGGTTTCACTGTACTTTAAAATCAAACCGTTAATATATTGTTACTGTATATTTATGTTCACCCTAGGAGAGACTGTGATGAGGAGACAAGACTCAGAGACGCCAGCACCTGTTAATAGCAGCGCCTTACACACAACACAAACACCCGCAGGAGTGTGTTGGGAGCGAGTCAAGGTCAGTCTCTCTCCCCTGAATGTGAAGAGGGAGTGGAAGTTACTCGAATGTTGAAGGTTATATGGGTCATATTCCTCCCTGGCCCCAACCTGACCTCATCTATCTTATTCTATCCTAACCTAATCCAACCTAACCTAATCTATCTTATTCTAACCTAATCTAACCTATCCTAACCTAATCCAACCTAACCTAATCTATCTTATTCTAACCTAATCTAACCTATCCTAACCTAATCTAACCTAACCAAACCTAATCTATCTTATTCTAACCTAACCTAACCTATCCTAACCTAATCTAACCTAACCAAACCTAATCTAATTTTATTCTAACCTAATCTAACCTAACCTGATTTAACCTAACCTAATCTCCCCTAACCATAACCTAATTCAATCTACGCCAACCATAAATTTAACCTAAACTAAACTAACCTAACCTAACCAACTTAACTAACCACTAACATGGGTCCTATTAGGAAACGGTCCCAAAACGTAATGGTTGGGTTGGGTTGGAGTTGGTCTGGGTTAGGTTGGAGTTGGGTTGGGTTGGGTTGGGTTGGTCTGGGTTAGGTTGGGTTGGGTTGGAGTTGGTCTGGGTTAGGTTGGAGTTGGGTTGGGTTGGGTTGGAGTTGGTCTGGGTTGGTTGGGTTGAGTTGGGTTGGGTTGGGTTGGGTTGGGTTGGAGGTGGTCTGGGTTAGGTTGGGTTGGGTTGGGTTGGGTTGGATTGGTCTGGGTTAGGTTGGAGTTGGGTTGGGTTGGGTTGGGTTGGAGTTGGTCTGGGTTGGGTTGGGTTTGGGTTGGTCTGGGTTGGGTTGGGTTTGGGTTGGTCTGGGTTGGGTTGGGTTGGAGTTGGTGTGGGTTAGGTTGGAGTTGGTGTGGGCTAGGTTGGAGTTGGTCTGGGTTAGGTTGGGTTTGGGTTTGGGTTGGGTTGGGTTTGGGTTGGTCTGGGTTGGGTTGGGGTTGGGTTGGTTGGGTTGGGTTGGGTTTGGGTTGGTCTGGGTTGAGTTGGGTTTGGGTTAGTCTGGGTTGGGTTGGGTTTGGGTTGGTCTGGGTTGGGTTGGGTTTGGGTTGGTCTGGGTTGGGTTGGGTTGGGTTGGGTTTGGGTTGGTCTGGGTTGGGTTGGGTTTGGGTTGGTCTGGGTTGGGTTGGGTTTGGGTTGGTCTGGGTTGGGTTGGGTTTGGGTTGGGTTGGGTTTGGGTTGGTCTGGGTTGGGTTGGGTTTGGTTGGGTTTGGGTTGGTCTGGGTTGGGTTGGTCTGGGTTGGGTTGGGTTTGAGTTGGTCTGGGTTAGGTTGGGTTTGGGTTGGTTCTGGGTTGGGTTGGTTCTGGGTTGGGTTGGATTGGGTTGGTCTGGGTTGGGTTTAGGTTGGTCTGGGTTGGGTTGGTCTGGGTTGGGTTTAGGTTGGTTTGGGTTGGGTTGGTCTGGGTTGGGTTTGGGTTGGTCTGGGTTGGGTTGGTCTGGGTTGGGTTTAGGTTGGTTTGGGTTGGGTTGGTCTGGGTTGGGTTTGGGTTGGTCTGGGTTGGGTTGGGGTCTACACAGCGATAAAAATATTTACTTCCAAATAATTCCAAAATAAAACTAGAAATATATATATATAAAACCTAAACCACTTCTACTTATTATGACCCAAAGGTTAAAAAAAAAACACTCAAGTATATGTGCGTGTGTTTGTTTATTTGTCTCCTCCAACCTAGTTTTATTTTCGTGGTTCACAGCAAACTTAGCGACCGCCCACAGATCTCTCTCTCTCTCTCTCTCTCTCTCTCTCTCTCTTACCCTATACCACACAGCCTGGGAGTGCAGCCTTAACGACACGAAAGTAAACACATACACCTTAATGACCCGCCCAGGTGTATCATATAGGTGAGTGTGATGAGTAATTAGTACAGGTGTCTGGTTAGGATGTATATACTACGATTTATTTGCTTGTGTATGAAAGCAAAGTAACTCATTATTTAATTCACTTACTTATTTTTACTCACACTTACTGATTCTCACTCACCTATTTATTCACTCATTCATTAATTGATTCACTCTCACTTGCTCACCCTCACTCCCTCCCTTCGTTACTCACTCACTAATTAATCGCTTCACTCTCATTTACTCACCCTCTGTTATTCACTCACTCATTCACTCACTCTCACACTCACTCACTCAGACCCAAAAGATAGAGCAAGTCACCCCACGTCTCATTAGCACTTGGGTCTTGTGTTAAGTGGAGGTGTGTACAGATGAAGCTCTCCAAACACTGTGTTCCTCTGAGCCCCGCTAGTAGGACAGGTGTAGTGCCTCGTACCTTGGCTGAGTAACCTAACCTAACACAGCCAATGACTCGTTTCTTGGCCACCTTTGTATCCATGTAACGTCTCTTCATATAATCCTACTAATACGTGACTCACATCAGATCCGTCTCTCCCTCCCTCCCTCCTTCCCTACCTCCCTCCTTCCCTAGGCCGGAGCTACAACTGGTGTGCTCACTAGTGCGTCCGGAAATAGGTGATGTCTCCCGATATAATCCACTTTTGAAGGTCGACGGTCACACACTGATGCATCCTTTCATCCTAGTGTACAGACGTCTAGTGTCCCCGGAAGCGATGGTGCTGACAACACCTCAAACTACAACACGACAAGTCATACAGGAAGAGATATTGTAAACTCATCATGATAGTTTACGTAAACCTCAACAACGGGAAGAATATTGTCATCTTATTGTTCATTAGTCGTCTAGCGTCTTGACCCACAGAGAACACGTGGTTCAAAGACCTTATAGTTGTTGAAGTCTAGAAACACATTAAGTAATAACAATAAACTCGAAGCATTTCTTCAAGACGTCAAACTCTACAGAGACTCTGGCAGACCGAGACGTCTTCCAGAACAGATCAAGGAAAGTACTTATTCCAGCAGCGAGCAGTAGACTCCTGGACCAGTCTACCCACAGAGAGTAACAGACCCATACGCCTGGCGACCAGTTAACGACAGTGTGGACACAACGCATTGTATACAAAGTGTTCGTATACAGTACACACACAGTTGGGTCATAGACTGGGCTTGTCATCGAACGTTCCGCCCCCAAGATAAGTCATTATTAGTTCTAGCGGCCGCCGCTAGGTAAACAAAAAAGGTAATTAATATGAATCAATTAGAAATATATGAAAAGCAGTTCTGATTGGACCCAGATCACTTAAAACTACAGAACGAGGCTCAAATTGGTTTCCAGAGTCCAAAAAACTACTTGTACATTACAGATTCTGATTGGGTCCCAGGTATGGCCAAAACTACGTAAGACAGTTCTAATTGCTTCCTTGATGGTCAAGCTACGTAACCACACACCCGCGTTTAGCCACCAGGGCTGCCAAGTTTTAAACGGCGTAGGAGGAGGCCAACACCAGGGCTGCCAACCTCGTGTTTATTTACATTAACAGGCTCTTAAATGCTGGGACGGCGATGCATTAGAGTAACTGCATCTTGTTGACGCCAATACCGCAACCAGACGAATTTATTTGGGTTTATTTTCACGTTAAGCCACAAACATAATCCCTTGTAAACCACAGACATTTCCCTATAAACCCCAAACGTTTTTATAAACAACGGACGTTTCGTATAAGCCAAGAAAATTTCCTTAATAAACCAAGAAAGTTTCCCTTCTATAAAAGAGGAACGTTTCCCACATCTGATTTACATAAACCACAAAATAATTGGTTACGTTCACACACACTCACACACACACACGCACACGCACACACACACCTAAACACACACACACACATACACACCTATACACATACACACACACACAGACAGACAGATAGACACACACACACACACACACACACACAGTTATATCATCCACTTGTCTGTCACACTCAACCGTTGTGAGTCAAGTCAACCAGTTGTTTATAGCTGACACAGACAGGCAGACCTGACCTCACAGCCTCCAACACAACCTCCCAGCCTCCAACACAACCTCCCAGCCTCCAACACAGCCTCACAACCTCCAACACAACCTCACAGCCTCCAACACAACCACACAGCCTCCAGCACAACCCCACAGCCTCCAACACAACCTGACAGCCTCCAACACAACCTCACAGCCTCCAACACAACCTCACAGCCTCCAACACAACCCCACAGCCTCCAGCACAACCCCACAGCCTCCAACACAACCTGACAGTTTCCAACACAACCTGACAGCCTCCAACACAACCTCACAGTCTACAACACAACCTCACAGCCCCCAACACAACCTGACAGCCTCAAACACAACCCCACAACCTCCAGCACAACCCCACAGCATCCAGCACAACCCCACAGCATCCAGCACAACCCCACAGCTTCCAACACAACCTCACAGCCTCCAGCACAACCTCACAGCCTCCAACACAACCTCACAACCTCCAACACAACCTCACAGCCTCCAACACAACCTGACAGTCTCAAACACAACCCCACAACCTCCAGCACAACCCCACAGCATCCAGCACAACCTCACAGCCTCCAACACAACCTCACAGCCTCCAACACAACCTCACAGCCTCCAGAACAACCTCACAGCCTCCAGCACAACCTCACAGCCTCCAACGCAACCTCATAACATCCAGCACAACCCCACAGCCTCCAACACAACCAAACAACCTCCAGCACAACCCCACAGCCTCCAACACAACCTCAAAGCCTCCAACACAACCTCACAGCCTCCAACACAACCTCACAGCCTCCAACGCAACCTCATAACATCCAGCACAACCTCATAGCCTTCAGCACAACCCCACAGTCTCCAGCACAACCTCACAGCCTCCAACACAACCAAACAACCTCCTGCACAACCTCATAGCCTCCAGCACAACCCCACAGCCTCCAACACAACCAAACAACCTCCTGCACAACCTCACAGCCTCCAACACAACCCCACAGTCTCCAGCACAACCAAACAACCTCCTGCACAACCTCATAGCCTCCAGCACAACCCCACAGTCTCCAACACAACCTCATAGCATCCAGTCCAACCTCACAGCCTCCAGC
>CAUDMG010002914.1:1157500-1235000 GCA_958450375.1 Homarus gammarus | reverse complement strand
TAAAAGGTAGAAGAGAGGGTGAGAGGTGTGAGTGGGGGTAGAGGAGAGGGGAGAGTTGTGTGAGTGGTAGAAGGGAGGTAGAAGGGAGGTAGAGGGGAGGGGAGAGGAGGGGAGAGGGGAGGTGGAGGGGAGGGGAGGTAGAGGGGAGGGGAGAAGAGAGGAGGTAGATGGGAAGGGAGAGAAGGGGAGAGGTGTGAGTGGGGGGAGAAGGGAGGTAGAAGGGAGGGGAGTCGCAACTGAACCGCCTTGAGCCAGCCTCGGGCCAGGCTAAACGCTGCTAAGTGAACTAAATGTGGAAACAGGAGCACACACACACACACACACACACACACACACACGTATATTATCTAGTCTTTCTTTCCACACTTCTTCTTCCACTTCAAAATCATCCAGTCTGTCTCAACACACTTCCTCCTCTTCTTCCTCATTTTCATAAACTTGCCTCTTCCCCCCCCCCCCCCCCCCACATACACACCGGACTAATACTGTGTGGAAGATTTTTAATAACTCTACCTGTCTCGTCTCTCCCGAGTACTACAAAATAGAGCCCTTGAGTACAAAGCTATTGCTGCTAAGCACGATTATTTAGCCCAGTGAGTATAACTTAACCGCTTGAGTACGATAACAATTCTCCGAGTACTACAAAATAGCCCAATTTTATATATTAATTCCATTTTCATTATTGAACTGTCTAATATATTATTCTGTGGCTCTGGGGCCATACTTCTTTGAGGCTATGTGGCTCCTTATAGTTCTCTGTAGCTCCTTATAATTATCCGTGGCTCCTTATCTCTATTTCTAACCCCTTGTATTTCTCTATGGCTCCTTATCTCTATTTCTAACCCCTTGTATTTCTCTATGGCTCCTTATCTCTATTTCTAACCCCTTGTATTTCTCTATGGCTCCTTATCTCTATTTCTAACCCCTTGTATATCTCTATGGCTCCTTATCTCTATTTCTAACCCCTTGTATTTCTCTATGGCTCCTTATCTCTATTTCTAACCCCTTGTATTTCTCTATGGCTCCTTATCTCTATTTCTAACCCCTTGTATTTCTCTATGGCTCCTTATCTCTATTTCTAACCCCTTGTATTTCTCTATGGCTCCTTATCTCTATTTCTAACCCCTTGTATTTCTCTATGGCTCCTTATCTCTATTTCTAACCCCTTGTATTTCTCTATGGCTCCTTATCTCTATTTCTAACTCCTTATATTACTATGTGGGTCTCTGGTATGGTCGACTCCCCCCCCCCCCCCACAGTAGAAACAAAAGGAGGAAGTCAGTGTGTCATTTGACGTTCCACCTTTTGACCTTTAGCCTACCCTGGTTAAAGCCTTCACCCAGGATCAACTGAAGCCTGTCACCTGAGTCTCCCTCCCTCGTGAGTTGGATGAGTGAGTCATTTCTTCTTTTTTCCACGGTACTCATAAGTTAGATGAGTCATACCCGTTAAATATTTCTCTCTCTCATAATAATTGGATGAATAAAGTGAGTCATTCCCTGTCTCTGGCGAGGCTGCAGGTAAATGAGTCACCAAACGACCGGATATAAACATCTTGTGGTCAGGATACTTGAGGTTCAGACGCTGACTCACTCGGGGACTTGACCTCCTTTCGCGAGCTATCCCAGCCACTGTCCCGCGGCCTTTCCTGCCTCACTCTTACTGTCTCGGGGGTAAATTTAGTGTTGGGTTACCCCTGGTGTGGCTGGTATTACCCCCCCTCCCCCCCCCTGGTACATGAGGATTATCCCAGCGAGCTCCGGTAAGTCAGGCTGAGAAAGTGTCGTCTTCTGCCTGACTTCACACTTGGCACCACAAAAATAAAGGTGGGATAATCGCCGGGAAAAGAAAGTTTACGTAAATTTTGTCTCTTCTAATTGGTGCTAAGTGGACGTACAGATAACTAGTAAAGTCTCAAGTGTAATTCTAACGTCATTTTCATGTTTTATGGCTTTAGTTTAAGTTTATCAGTTAGGTACATTCTCAGAGCTTTAGTTAAGAGGGCTATTTAGGTTACGGAAGTCTTAGAACAGAGCCACAGTCCATTACGTGCTATATTAAAACGTTGATGACTGATAGGGCCGATCCTTCACTGACCTGCGACACTCAGTTAAATAATGTTTACTACACGAAGACTAAATTTTTTACCAGCTTTAAAATACAAACTGATATTACTCTCAATCATTACTCCGATGTCGGTGCTGTACGACAGTTTGGGACGGCACGAATGTCACTTCTACCAGGTTCTTCTCCTGCACCACCCATACCTGCAGCCTGGCGGACGTACAACTTATCTTTTTTTAGTTCTCCCTAAAATGTTAATCCGTCTTATTGTTAACAACCTCTTCAGCCACTCCCGGGCCACCACCACCACCACCACATTTGCTAAATTTAACGACGGTGGAACTAACGTCAAAGAAACATTACAAGTTGACTCACAGACACCAGACATGCTAACAGACACACGTGACTACATAATATTATTGAAATTAGATATAAAAACATACAACATCCTGTATTAAAATAATCTCTTAAATTACCAATGCTTCTAGTTGTACAGATATTTAATACACAAGCTATATTATATAAAAGTATCAGGAATTAATTTGGGTCACCTGAAGATTAGCCACCTCGACCTTATTTCACATTAATTAAACACTCTAATGCTACTTGAGGGGTTGGATTGGGTTAGAGTGATTTGTTAGGTTACGTTTGATTAGACTAGATTAGGTTAGGTTAGCATAGTGGCAGGCTGGCTAGGTTAGGTTAGCATAGTGGTAGGCTGATTAGGTTAGGTTAGCATAGTGGTAGGCTGATTAGGTTAGGTTAGCATAGTGGTAGGCTGGTTAGGTTAGGTTAGCATAGTGGTAGGCTGGCTAGGTTAGGTTAGCATAGTGGTAGGTTGGTTAGGTTAGGTTAGCATAGTGGTAGGTTGGTTAGGTTAGGTTAGGTTAGCATAGTGGTAGGTGGGTTAGGTTAGGTTAGGTTAGCCTAGTGGTAGGCTGGTTAATCATAAGGTGAATTAAATCGAGGAAAATCTGGAGGTGATTCATTCTATGTCAACGAAACTAAAATACACGTCAACATACAAACAAAGGGAGAGAGAGAGAGAGAGAGAGGGAGAGGAGGGGAGAAAGGGAGAGAGGAAGGAGAGGGTAGAGGAGGAGAGGGGAGAGATAGGAGAGGGGGAGAGGAGGGGCAAGGAGAGAGGGAGACAAAATCTTGAATGAGTGTATAAATACCACAACTTTTGCTGCACCACAACACAGCAGTACTAACGAGACAAAGATGAATATTAAGTACCCGCTGTGTGATGTGCTGTGTGAGGCGCTGTGTGACGTGCTGTGTGACGTGCTGTGTGATGTGCTGTGAGGCGCTGTGTGATGTGCTGTGAGGCGCTGTGTGATGTGCTGTGAGGTGCTGTGTGAGGTGCTGTGTGAGGCGCTGTGTGAGGTGCTGTGAGGCGCTGTGTGATGTGCTGTGTGAGGCGCTGTGTGAGGCGCTGTGTGAGGTGCTGTGAGGCGCTGTGTGATGTGCTGTGAGGTGCTGTGTGAGGTGCTGTGTGAGGCGCTGTGTGAGGTGCTGTGAGGCGCTGTGTGATGTGCTGTGTGAGGCGCTGTGTGAGGCGCTGTGTGAGGTGCTGTGAGGCGCTGTGTGATGTGCTGTGTGAGGCGCTGTGTGATGTGCTGTGTGAAGTGCTGTGTGATGTGCTGTGAGGCGCTGTGTGATGTGCTGTGTGAGGCGCTGTGTGAGGTGCTGTGTGATGTGCTGTGTGAGGCGCTGTGTGATGTGCTGTGTGAGGTGCTGTGTGAGGCGCTGTGTGAGGTGCTGTGAGGCGCTGTGTGATGTGCTGTGTGAGGCGCTGTGTGAGGTGCTGTGTGAGGCGCTGTGTGAGGTTCTGTGAGGCGCTGTGTGATGTGCTGTGTGAGGCGCTGTGTGAGGTGCTGTGTGAGGCGCTGTGTGAGGTGCTGTGTGAGGCGCTGTGTGATGTGCTGTGTGAGGTGCTGTGTGAGGCGCTGTGTGATGTGCTGTGTGAGGTGCTGTGTGAGGCGCTGTGTGATGTGCTGTGTGAGGTGCTGTGTGAGGCGCTGTGTGAGGTGCTATGTGATGTGCTGTGTAAGGTGCTGTGTGATGTGCTGTGTGAAGTGCTGTGTGAGGCGCTGTGTGATGTGCTGTGTGAAGTGCTGTGTGAGGCGCTGTGTGATGTGCTGTGTGAAGTGCTGTGTGATGTGCTGTGTGAGGTGCTGTGTGAGGCGCTGTGTGATGTGCTGTGTGAGGCGCTGTGTGATGTGCTGTGTGATGTGCTGTGTGATGTGCTGTGTGAAGTGCTGTGTGAGGCGCTGAGTGAGGTGCTGTGAGGCACTGTGTGAGGTGCTGTGTGAGGTGCTGTGTGAGGCGCTGTGTGATGTGCTGTGTGAGGTGCTGTGTGAGGCGCTGTGAGGTGCTGTGTGAGGTGCTGTGTGATGTGCTGTGTGAGGCGCTGTGTGATGTGCTGTGTGAAGTGCTGTGTGAGGTGCTGTGTGATGTGCTGTGTAAGGTGCTGTGCTGTGTGAGGTGCTGTGCTGTGTGAGGTGCTGTGCTGTGTGAGGCGCTATGTGAGGTGCTGTGTGAGGTGCTGTGTGAGGCGCTGTGTGATGTGCTGTGTGAGGTGCTGTGTGAGGCGCTGTGTGATGTGCTGTGTGAAGTGCTGTGTGAGGCGCTGTGTGAGGTGCTGTGTGATGTGCTGTGTAAGGTGCTGTGCTGTGTGAGGTGCTGTGCTGTGTGAGGCGCTGTGTGAGGCGCTGTGTGAGGTGCTGTGTGAGGCGCTGTGTGAGGTGCTGTGTGAGGCGCTGTGTGAGGTGCTGTGTGAGGTGCTGTGTGAGGCGCTGTGTGAGGTGCTGTGTGAGGCGCTGTGTGAGGTGCTGTGTGAGGCGTAATGTGAGGTGCTGTGCTGTGTGAGGTGCTGTGTGATGTGCTGTGTGAGGTGCTGTGTGAGGTGCTGTGTAAGGCGCTGTGTGAGGTGCTGTGTGAGGCGCTGTGTGAGGTGCTGTGTGAGGTGTTGTGAGTTGCTGTGTGATGTGCTGTGTGAGGTGCTGCTGTGTGAGGTGCTAAGTGAGGTGTACAAATTATAATATAAACAATGAGAGATTTTCATCGTTACAAAGGTTTGTTATTTTTTCATAAACTGTATCTATATTTAAGTTTAATTTTGGTTTATAATTTTTTGTATGTATATTAATAAATGGTTTCTTTGACAAATTTTAAATAATATTTTTCTCTCGCTAAACAGACTTTATTCTGGTTATAAATCATATCATTATAATTTACTAAACAGTATAATACCTAGCAGGTGTGTGTGTGTGTGTGTGTGTGTGGCAGGAATTACCCTAATTATCACCCTAGCCACTCCATCCTCGTCATGAGTGTCACCCTAGCCATGAGTGCCACCCCAGCCATGAGTGCCACCCTAGCTGTGAGTGTCACCCTAGCCATTAGTGTCACCCTACCCGTGAGTACCACCCTAGCCGTGAGTGTCACCCTAGCCATGAGTGTCACCCTAGCCATGAGTGCCACCCTAGCCATGAGTGTCACCCTAGCCGTGAGTGTCACTCTAGCCACGAGTGTTATCCTACCCATGTCACCCTACTAATGAGTGTCACCCTACCCGTGAGTACCACCCTAGCCATGAGTGTCACCCTAGCCATGAGTGTCACCCTAGCCATGAGTGTCACCCGAGCCATGAATGTCACCCTAGCCACGAGTGCCATCCTAGCCATGAGTGTCACCCTAGCCATGAGTGTCACCCTAGCCACGAGTGCCATCCTACCCGTGAGTGTCACCCTAGCCATGAGTGTCACCCTAGCCATGAGTGTCACCCTAGCCACGAGTGCCATCCTACCCGTGAGTACCACCCTAGCCGTGAGTGTCACCCTAGCCATGAGTGTCACCCTAGCCATGAGTGTCACCCTAGCCGTGAGTGTCACTCTAGCCACGAGTGTTATCCTACCCATGTCACCCTACTAATGAGTGTCACCCTAGCAATGATTGTCACCCTAGCCATGAGTGTCACCCTAGCCATGAGTGTCACCCTAGCCATGAGTGTCACCCTAGCCACGAGTGCCATCCTAGCCATGCGTGTCACCCTAGCCATGAGTGTCACCCTAGCCACGAGTGCCATCCTAGCCATGAGTGTCACCCTAACCGTGCTATCCTACTAATGAGGGTCACCCTAGCCATGAGTGTCACCCTAGCCATGAGTTTCACCCTAGTCATGAGTGCCATCCTACCCATGAGTGCCACCCTACCCATGAGTGTCACCCTACCCAAGAGTGTCACCCTAGTAATGAGTGTCACCTTTGTCCTGAGTGTCACCCTAGCCGGGAGTGTCACTCTAGTAATGAGTATCACCCTAGTAATGAGTGTCACCCTACCCGTGAGTGCCGCCCTCGCCATGAGTGTCATCCTGGACCGAAAGTGTCACCCTACCCATGAGTGTCACCCTAACAGTGAGTGTCACCCTAACCGTTAGTGTCACCCTAACAGTGAGTGTCACCCTAACCGTAAGTGTCACCCACACCATGAGAGTCACCCTAGTTATAAGTGTCACCCTATTAGTGAGTGTCACCCTAGTAATGAGTGTCACCCTAGCCATGAGTGTCATCCTGGACCGTAAGTGTCACCCTAACCATGAGTGTCACCCTAACAGTGAGTGTCACCCTAACCGTGAGTGTCACCCACACCATGAGTGTCACCCTAGTTATAAGTGTCACCCTATTAGTGAGTGTCACCCTAGTAATGAGTGTCACCCTAGCCATGAGTGTCATCCTGGACCGTAAGTGTCACCCTAACCATGAGTGTCACCCTAACAGTGAGTGTCACCCTAACCGTGAGTGTCACCCACACCATGAGTGTCACCCTAGTTATAAGTGTCACCCTATTAGTGAGTGTCACCTTAGTCATGGGCATCACCCTAGCCATGCAGGGCTCCAGGGCACAACATGGGCTGGAGTGGTGGCCAGGAGGTGCTAAAAATAACGCTTAGCTGCTGCTGCTCTCTCTCTCTCTCTCTCTCTCTCTCTCTCCCTACTCGCCACTCACCCTACCTACCTGTTCCCCACACCACACACACCCTACCGACCTGCTCCCCACACCACACACACCCTACCTACCTGCTCCCCACACCACACACACCCTACCTACCTGCTCCCCACACCACACACACCCCCTACCTACCTGCTCCCCACACCACACACACCCCCTACCTACCTGCTCCCCACACCACACACACACCCTACCTACCTGCTCCCCACACCACACACACCCTACCTACCTGCTCCCCACACCACACACACCCTACCTTAGGACTTTAGCAAAGCCTTCGACAGAGTCCCCCACGAAAGACTAATACGATCCGTCCCTCGAAACGATCTTCAAGAGTGAAGTGCTTCCCCCTCTGGAGTACTGTCGGGATATTAGAGCGCCTGAAATTGCCTGCTTATACTACAGACGGGCAAGGGGAGATGTAATAAAGGTGTACAAGCATCTCAAAGGGCACTACTCAGTCGAGTGCCCTTACCTGGAGCTGGCGGACGCTCGCCCCACAAAGGGTCACAGCTCAAGGTTGAAGAAGCCGGAAGCCCAGAAAACTGTGAGGGGTATCTTTTTCGGAGTGAGAGTTGCGAACTCATGGAACCATCTGCCAGAGCGTGTTGTGACGGCGCCGAATGTAAGCTCTTTCAAGACCGGACTGGATATGCGCTGGAGCAGGTTCAGATACATTCAGGAGCCAGTTCATGCCCAGTACTTGCCAACAGTGCGTAACAGAGACGTAACCGATCGCCCATGCGGCTAACGAGCCGATCAGTGGTGAAGAGGATAAAGTAAAAGTAAAGTGGAGGCTCATGGAATTGGAGGAGACATTCTAAAATGGATTAGGGCGTGGTTACAGGACAGAAACAGCGAGTTAGCATTAACGACGCTAAATCTAATTGGGGTAACGTCACAAGTGGAATACCCAAAGGCTCAATACTTGGACCATTACTATTTATTATATACATAAAGAACATAGATATAGGCGTAGACAGCGACATAAGTAAATTTGCTGATGACACTAAAATAAGGCGTGTAATTAAATCTGACGAGGACTCCGCAAAACTACAGGAAGATCTAAAAAAAAAAAAAATTCGCATGATCTGCAAAATGGCAGATGAAATTCAATGTGGACAAATGTAAAGCACTTAACAGAGAAATCAGATATCAGATGAACAACGGTGTTATAGAGAAATCCAACTGTGAGAAAGGTTTAGGAGTAATGATAAGTAGGAATCTTAAGCCAAGTAAACAATGTGTATTTGCTCGAAACAAGGCTAACAAAGTACATGGGTTTATGCAAAGGAGTGTTAGTTACAAGACTAGCGAGGTAATCCTAAAACTATAATTTGCGCTTATGAGACCTCACTTGGGTTACGCGGGTCAGTTCTGGTCACCGTACTACAGAATGGATATAGAATCCCTAGAAAGAATTCAGAGAAGAATGACAAGACTAATCCCGGGCATTAGGAACCTTGAGTACAGAGACAGGTTAAAGCATCTTAATTTGCACTTCCTCGAGAGACGTAAATGAGGAGCCATATGATAGAGGTGTATAAATGGAAGTCAGGGCTAAACAAAGGTGATATAACGAAGGTGCTCAAACTATCCAACCAGGAGAGAACTCGTACCATTGGTTTTAAATTAGACAAATTTAGATTTAGGCGCGAGATAAGTAAACATTGGTTTGGAAATAAAGTGGTGGATGAATGGAACAAGTTGCCAAACATCATCATTAACTCGAACACGCCGAATAGCTTCAAACATAGGTTGGATGGATATATGAGCGATAAGGGTTGGGTGTAAATGGAACTGCCCAGTATGGCCCACTACAGTTTCCTCCATTCTTATGTTACCAACCTGCTCCCCACACCACACACACCCCCCTACTACCTGCTCCCCACACACCCTACCTACCTGCTCCCCACACCACACACACCCTACCTACCTGCTCCCCACACCACACACACCCTACCTACCTGCTCCCCACCCTACCTACGCCCTCACAAGCATTTACCTCTTCTATTAAAACACAACCACTGCCACAGACTTCCCAATAACTGTTGCCAGATATTCTCGTTTTAAAATAATCCACCTCACTCAGTCACTCCGGCCAACAAACCTTTCTTAGATAATGAACGAATTTATATATTTTTTGCCTTTTTATTCTGTTGTTTCAAATTAGAGTTGAGTTTGGTTAGGTTAGGTTAGGCTAGATTAGGTTAGGGTTTTTAGCACTAGTATTGTAGGTCTGCCAGCGGTCACATTCCCGTCCACCTTCCCTGTGCGACTCTTGGTTATGGTGTTGTTATAATGTAGTGTTCTTGGGGCCATGTGTGCTTTTTGGGGTCATTACCTGTGGTCCATGTGTGTTTCTGGGGCCATGTGTGTTTCTATGGTTATTATCTGGCGTCAAATATGTATGTTTTTGGGGTCATGTGTGTGTGTGTGTGTGTGTGTGTGTGTGTGTGTGTGTGTGTGTGTGTCTAAAATTAAATCGTCACAACAACACTAAAACACGTACACAGATTTGAGTTATTTTAGGTATATAATATCCCTAAAATACCTTAATTTGGGTAAATATTTAATTTAAGGATTCGAAGTTGTCATAACGGTAAATATTAAGCCTGAAGACTCCCCCTCCACACACACACACAATAATAATGATGGATGCCCCTTGTGTAACGAGGATGGCCGGCCCAAGGGCCACCTAGGCGTGTATTTGTTTAAGGTGTAGAAGCTGTCGCCAACACAACAACCATACCCTAAGTTAACGAGCTGCATGACCCAGTGTCAAGGAATTGTCCGAGAAGACCGGACCCCGGAACACGATCCGCAAATCGATTAACATCCAGGTTCCCAATTACTGCTGGGTAGACAGAGCCAAATGGCGTAAAGAAACTTGCCCATACTTTCACCCTGCCCGGGGATTGAACCCGGGTCCGCTCGCTTGCGAGGCGAGCATGCTGACCACACACACACACACACACATAAATGTTCTTTAAACACTATCGTACAATTTGAACCCATGGCAAGACCTTGAACCCCTGGAATACGATGATCTAACACCCTGAACACACACTATCATCGTACTCGAAGGAACAGATCATCGTACTCAAAGGGTTGACACATCGTACTCAAAGGGTTGACACATCGTACTCGAAGGGTTGACACATCGTACTCAAAGGGTTGACACATCGTACTCAAAGGGTTGACACATCGTACTCAAAGGGCTGACACATCGTACTCAAAGGGCTGACACATCGTACTCAAAGGGTTGACACATCGTACTCAAAGGGTTGACACATCGTACTCAAAGGGCTGACACATCGTACTCAAAGGGTTGACACATCGTACTCAAAGGGTTGACACATCGTACTCAAAGGGTAAACTCACAGTACTCCAATTTGTTCGTGTATTAGAGACTGATAATAATAGTAATAATAATAATTAAATATACTCAGTTAATATGTCTTATCAATAGACCAATTAATTATTCTCAGTGATTAACATAATTTATAAATGGACTAATTATGTTCAGAGTTCAGAAATCATTACTAATTACCTGTTTTTAAGGATTATGTTAATTAAAATATTAACTAATCACACGTAAGAATTAAGCTATCGCCACCAATCAGCCAATTAGGGGGGTGAAGGGTAGAGGTAGGGGGTGTGAAGGGTAGAGGTAGGGGGTGAAGGGTAGAGGTAGGGGGTGAAGGGTAGAGGTAGGGGGTGAAGGGTAGAGGTAGGGGGTGAAGGGTAGAGGTAGGGGGTGAAGGGTAGAGGTAGGGGGTGAAGGGTAGAGGTAGGGGGTGAAGGGTAGAGGTAGGGGTGAAGGGTAGAGGTAGGGGTGAAGGGTAGAGGTAGGGGGTGAAGGGTAGAGGTAGGGGGTGAAGGGTAGAGGTAGGGGGTGAAGGGTAGAGGTAGGGGGTGAAGGGTAGAGGTAGGGGGTGAAGGGTACAGATAGGGGTGAAGGGTAGAGGTAGGGGGGTGAAGGGTAGAGGTAGGGGTGAAGGGTAGAGGTAGGGGGGTGAAGGGTAGAGGTAGGGGGTGAAGGGTAGAGGTAGAGGGTGAAGGGTAGAGGTAGGAGTGAAGGGTAGAGGTAGGGGGTGAAGGGTAGAGGTAGGGGGTTGAAGGGTAGAGGTAGGGGGTTGAAGGGTAGAGGTAGGGGGTGAAGGGTAGAGGTAGGGGGTGAAGGGTAGAGATAGGGGGTGAAGGGTAGAGGTAGGGGGTAAGGGATAGGGGTAGGAGGAAGGGGTTGGCACCATACTGAAGGCCTTAAATATTATAATGGCGTAAAATCTCCTCTGCCAAATATTGTCGCCAACACCACATATAGAGAGACACACATATAGTGGAGTTGTAAAGCAGTGTACAGTATAGTCTATTGATGTAAACTGTTAAACATGTATACAAGTTTACACAGGTGCGCCCTTATAAGTGATACTTTCAATGGTGATAAATAACTCGCTTATTATTTACCTGAAGGGAATGTAAACAGGTAAACAGGTATATTTTCTTGTGGGTGTTTTTATTTTATTTATGGTGTCCTAATGTGGTTAAATATTTGAACACTGTCTGGCTGTCGGTCTGGCTGTCTGTTTGTCTGTCTGTTTGGCTGTCTGTTTGTCTGTCTGTTTGGCTATCTGTCTGTCTGTTTGTCTGGCTGTCGGTCTGTCTGTCTGTTTGGCTGTCTGTCTGTTTGGCTGTCTGTCTGTTTGGCTGTCTGTGTCTGTTTGTCTGGCTGTCGGTCTGTCTGTCTGTTTGGCTGTCTGTTTGGCTGTCTGTCTGTCTGGCTGTCGGTCTGTCTGACTGTTTGGCTGTCTGTCTGTTTGGCTGTCTGTCTGTTTGGCTGTCTGTTTGTCTGGCTGTCGGTCTGTCTGTCTGTTTGGCTCTCTGTCTGTTTGGCTGTCGGTCTGTCTGTCTGTTTGGCTGTCTGTCTGTCTGGCTGTCGGTCTGTCTGACTGTTTGGCTGTCTGTCTGTTTGGCTGTCTGTCTGTTTGGCTGTCTGTTTGGCTGTCTGTTTGGTTGTCTGTCTGTTTGGCTGTCTGTTTGGCTGTCTGTCTGTCTGGCTGTCGGTCTGTCTGTCTGTTTGTCTGGCTGTCTGTTTGGCTGTCTGTTTGGCTGTCTGTCTGTCTGTTTGTCTGGCTGTCGGTCTCTGTCTGTTTGGCTGTCTGTCGGTCTGTTTGGCTGTCTGTTTGGCTGTCTGGTTGTCTGTCTCAACACACACTCGGCCAGGCAGCAGCACCACACATGCTCCTCAATGGACAAATATTTATCTCCCCCTCGTGAGTAATCCCAAGGATCAACTGACATAATTCTTTCACCTCACCCTCCACCTTAAGCCACCCCACCCTCCACCTTAAGCCACCTCACCCTCCACCTTAAGCCACCCCACCCTCCACCTTAAGCCACCTCACCCTCCACCTTAAGCCACCTCACCCTCCACCTTAAGCCACCCCACCCTCCACCTTAAGCCACCTCACCCTCCACCTTAAGCCACCTCACCCTCCACCTTAAGCCACCTCACCCTCCACCTTAAGCCACCCCACCCTCCACCTTAAGCCACCCCACCCTCCACCTTAAGCCACCTCACCCTCCACCTTAAGCCACCTCACCCTCCACCTTAAGCCACCTCACCCTCCACCTTAAGCCACCCCACCCTCCACCTTAAGCCACCCCACCCTCCACCTTAAGCCACCTCACCCTCCACCTTAAGCCACCTCACCCTCCACCTTAAGCCACCTCACCCTCCACCTTAAGCCACCCCACCCTCCACCTTAAGCCACCTCACCCTCCACCTTAAGCCACCCCACCCTCCACCTTAAGCCACCTCACCCTCCACCTTAAGCCACCTCACCCTCCACCTTAAGCCACCTCACCCTCCACCTTAAGCCACCTCACCCTCCACCTTAAGCCACCTCACCCTCCACCTTAAGCCACCTCACCCTCCACCTTAAGCCACCTCACCCTCCACCTTAAGCCACCTCACCCTCCACCTTAAGCCACCTCACCCTCCACCTTAAGCCACCTCACCCTCTACCTTAAGCCACCTCACCCTCCACCTTAAGCCACCTCACCCTCCACCATAAACCACCTCACCCTCCACCTTAAGCCACCCCACCCTCCACCATAAACCACCTCACCCTCCACCTTAAGCCACCTCACCCTCCACCTTAACCCACCTTAAGCCACCTCACCCTCCACCTTAAGCCACCCCACCCTCCACCTTAACCCACCTCACCCTCTACCTTAACCCACCTCACCCTCCACCTTAAGCCACCTCACCCTCCACCTTAAGCCACCTCACCCGCCACCTTAAGCCACCTCACCCTCCACCTTAAGCCACCTCACCCTCCACCTTAACCCACCTCACCCTCCACCTTAAGCCACCTCACCCTCCACCTTAAGCCACCTCACCCTCCACCATAAACCACCTCACCCTCCACCTTAAGCCACCTCACCCTCCACCTTAACCCACCTCACCCTCCACCTTAAGCCACCTCACCCTCCACCTTAAGCCACCCCACCCTCCACCTTAACCCACCTCACCCTCTACCTTAACCCACCTCACCCTCCACCTTAAGCCACCTCACCCTCCACCTTAAGCCACCTCACCCTCCACCTTAAGCCACCCCACCCTCCACCTTAAGCCACCTCACCCTCCACCTTTAGCCACCTCACCCTCCACCTTAAGCCACCCCACCCTCCACCTTAAGCCACCTCACCCTCCACTTACACTCAATCCAGGTACCAAACTCCCCTCAGTTTCACTTAACCTCGAAACCTAACCTAACAAAACCTGACCTGACCTAACCTAACCTAACCTAACCTAACCTAACCTAACGCTCGGTTATAATTATGAAGGACTATTTTCGTACATTACTGAAAGTTTTTGTTCACAAAAAAAAAATTTATATACAAATATAAAAAATAAGACTCACAGGGTTGTATAAGACCCAGGAACAGGTAGGTAGGAACAGGTAGGTAGGTAGGAACAGGTAGGTAGGTAGGTAGGTACATGAAGGCTATTTGTAGTGTCAGTTCTCCTATGTAGTGTTAGTAAGGGCAGAGTGACACAGGGATCGGACACCAAGGAATTTAAGTGTGTTGAGGCAGCCGCGGTTAACTCTCCACCCACCACGCTTGACATCTATCCACCCCAGTGAGAATTCTTGCCCGCCACACTTCAAGATTGATAATAATTAGTGATATATTAATTGTTACATTTGCTGATTTGCTTGAGTGATGACAAACGATAATAACACCAACTTACAGGTAAATTAGACCAAAACTACCAGGTGTACGAGTGACCGGTTATATAATCGTGTTTACATTCGTAGTACCAACAACACAAACCATTTATTATTGTATCTTGTGATCCTGTTGTTGTTGTGTGTTGTGTTTTAAAGGTACTGTGTCTGTGTTAACAAGTGAAGGGGTCAAGTACGTACTACTACTAAGGTAAGGCAGACTCAGTACACCTGCAGACAACAATAACTTATGTCAAGAAGGTCCTCCTTGAACTGTGAACAGATAGTGTTACGATGCTCACTTGTTACAGCTGTTTAAAGTCATGACAGCCAGCTATATGAGCGCCTGCCCTGAACTACCACAAGTTGGGTTCCTCTTGACTCATCCACTGACGAAAAAAAAAGTGATTCTAATTTGCTGACAAAGACCGACGAAGGATGGCGACGGCGGCGGCGACGGTGGCGGCGGCGGCGGTGGCGGCGATGGCGGCGGCGGCGGCGGCGATGGTGGTGGTGACGATGGTGGTGGTGGTGACGATGGTGGCGGCGGCGATGGTGGCGGCGGCGATGGTGGTGGTGACGATGGTGGTGGTGGTGGTGGTGATGGTAACTCAAGGGAGGAGGAGGAAGTAATGCAGCAGACAGTGAGGGTCATGTGCTAAAATAGTGTGACTTAGTAATTTATAATTGTGAAAAACGGGAAATTCTCTCCATGACCCCACACACATAACTCACGCCCTCCCTCTACTCTCTATATACAGTAGTTTACTTCACTATTTCCTTGACATAAATCAACATTACAATTCAAGGACTTTAAATAATCTCTCAGAGGTCCAACATCTTCCCATGGGTCCTGTGGTGAGGGGCGAGAGGTAAGTCCTGGTGGTCAGGTTAATAAGACTCTGAACTATCAGCCCTGGAGACCTAATAGGACTGACACTAATAAGACTGGGACCTAGTTGACCTGCACACTTATCCACTATAGAAGGGTAGTCAAGACACACACACACACAGGGGGGTCTCCCAACACCACCATCTACAAGTAGCTCCTCCCGGTTGGTATAAAATGGCTCAGGATTTACAGTGGTTTTCGCTACTGTATACAATGTGTGGGTCTTAATATAGGAGACAGGTGCAAACTGGAGGGGGGGGGGGGGCTCTAACGTCACCTGTGTTACACCTGTCCAACTTAGCAGCCACATTTTACTTTTTTACGGGGAGGGGGTTAGAGGGGTGGGAGGGGGAGTAAGGGGGTAAGGAGGGGGAGTAGAGGGGTGGGAGGGGGAGTAAGGGGGTAAGGAGGGGGAGTAGAGGGGTGGGAGGGGGAGTAAGGGGGTAAGGAGGGGGAGTAGAGGGGTGGGATGGGAGCAATAAGGGGGTAAGGAGGGGGAGTAGAGGGGTAAGATGGGGGCAGTAAGGGGGTAAGGAGGGGGAGTAGAGGGGTGGGAGGGGGAGTAAGGGGGTAAGAAGGGGAGTAGAGGGGTAGGATGGGAGCAATAAGGGGGTAAGGAGGGGGAGTAGAGGGGTAGGATGGGAGCAATAAGGGGGTAAGGAGGGGGAGTAGAGGGGTAGGATGGGGGCAGTAAGGGGGTAAGGAGGGGGAGTAGAGGGGTGGGATGGGGGCAGTAAGGGGGCAAGGAGGGGTGGGATGGGGGCAGTAAGGGGGTAAGGAGGGGAGGGTTGAAGCTGGCAGGCACCGCTATCTGTGTTACCCTGATGGTTGTGGGCGTCCCTCAGTCAGCTGGTTGAACGGGGAGGTTGTAGGGTGTGTGGGGGTGTGTGTGTGTGTGTGTGTGTGTGTGTGTGTCCATTAGCTGGTTGAAGGGGGCGATTTGGTGGAGTCAACATCTTCCAACGAAAGACAGACAATAGGGTAATAATAGTAACACACACGCACACACACACACACACGCACACACACACACACACACACACACACACACACACACACACACACACACACACACACCTGTTGTTCTACCAAGGTGTTCCTCATCCACCACAAGGTCCCTACCACTTTTAACAACAATATACTCAGTTTATCTTGGTAATGATCTGGACCCAAGGCTCATCGTCTCATAGGTCGCATACCAAAAGAAACTCAATTTTTTTTTCTTCTTCCTATGTGAGGGAACCATAGCAAGTTACTGTTAACAGAGACTAAGGCAGGAAGGTGTAGCGACTCTCATAACATACAGTACACTCAGTTGTGTGTTTGTACTTAACATCTGCAGCAACCAGTGATTTGTTCTGTCTAAATATCTTTTATAGTGTTAAGGAAAGAGATCTGTTTACACGTTTATACTTAATGGAAAACTACTACCACTACTACAACTACTACTACAACTACTACTACTACTACTAGTACTAATAATAATAATACAGTAATAATCACTAGACACAGAAAATCTTATGTTAAATATAGTGAATATGTGTGTCTCATGTTGGCAGGGTCGACGAAGTGTAATAATAAAGTGATAAAAAACACCTGAAAAAGACGAGGCTTGATGAAGGCAGGTGTGTGGCGACGGCTGTGACGCCATGAGGTGTAAGACGTGGGCTGTGACGTCATAGAGATTACTCATGATTTCACTGTTACCATTCATGACGTTACTTATACATTTCCTGTCATTCCTAATATCAAATATTCGGTTGCACACACACACACACACATATATATACATATATATATATATATATATATATATATATATATATATATATATATATATATATATGTATATATATATATATACATATATATATATATATATATGCTGATAACCACAAGGAAAGAAGAAAACACGAAGTTCCCAAGCGCTTTCGTGTAATTCACATCTTCAGGGGTGAGTACTCACCCCTGAAGATGTGAATTACACGAAAACGCTTGGGAACTTCGTGTTTTCTTCTTTCCTTGTGGTTATCAGCATATACCTAGATCACGCGCACCTACAGTGATTTACTTGCATATATATATATATACAGTATATATATATATATATATATATATATATATATATATATATATATATATATATATATAAGCAGTGTCTCCAACAGGTGACACACACACGTCGCCAGGTGAGCGGCCACCCTGCTGGTACTGTACTCACCTACAGTACTTGGTAAAACTAATGAAAAGTCAACATTGAGAAATATAGCTTTACGACTCCACTCTCAGAAACCTTTGGAAATTTGAAAATAAGACAGCTGTTGGAACACTTTACAGCTGCACAGTGAGTGTGTCCCACTGTAGGTGGTAGAGCAACACCACAACACAGTAAAAAAGAATTCATTCACTGATATGTGCGTCTCCCTCCCATTAATCTTTGTCTACCAACTATTGTTTATACTTAGCAGCCGCTTAACAGCGCCACAGTGAACGAGTTCGCCCATTGGAGTGAGCCATCTTTCTACAGTATAGAATCCTTGAGTCGATATAAGAGGTTACTGTACTCACCGCCAGATGTAGTAGTAGGCGAGGGTGTGCTATCTGGGGCTGCCTGGGCGCTGACGATGTCGGCCACGTCGGAGACACGCGAGGCGATGGGTTGGGAGGAGGCCTCGATCTCCCACTGGGTCTCCAAGGTCACCGTGGACGCCTGGGACGCCTCGGAGGTCTGGGACCCGGGGCGGCGGCTACTGCGAGGGGGCGGGGAGGGGAGGTCCTCCACACCTTCCTCGAACTCCATGGACTCTGGGGCGGCTGCAGCATTAGGACAACATGTGTTAGTGGACGTGAGGCGAGGTGTGAGGGGTCACTAGCCATAAGGGCGACACGTTAACAGTTAGTTCTGAGTCTGTGGCAACAACATTAACAGCGACACAACAATAAATATATCCATGTTAAGGTAAAGCCCAAAAAGTAGCACCATTTTAATATGCAAAATGTTGCTGTCAGTTATATTAAACAACTTCCATTAATGAGCTGTGACAAGACGTAAGTGTGGTTGTCTTCAAGCCTCTGGTAACAACACTACAGTTAATGATCATAAACTTCTACTAAGTAATGTTGACGTCATCAAAAACACTCTAGAGAATACTGTACAGGGTCACCACAATGTTCTGTTACCCCCAATGTTTTTTAAGGCAATAAACCTTCAGCTGAACGATGTGGTTTATTTATTTATCTATAGAAGTTAAAAAAACGATGGTTTAATACATTTTTGTATACAGTACAGATGATGGGTCTCAGCACTGCACCACACAACATATTTTGGACACGTAACACTTACATTTTCATACATGAACTCATAAAAAGAAATAATAACAAGTAACTGTTACCACCGTTAATCTACTCACTCTAGCCGTTAACAACACATAACCCGAAGGTAACAGAACATTATACGCACCTCTTTAGTTATACACTGTTTTTATATCAGTAAACCCACAAAAATTGCGATTATACAAAATTTCTCCTTCTAGAGACCTGGTGTTTGGTACACTTGTCTGACGGACGTTACATAGGAAGAATAAAGTTACTTACCCCGTCTCAGGTTCTCAGATGCTGACAATGACTTTCGTCCTGATCCATGCACATGTGGGTTTACTGACAAAAACTTGTAAATTACCAAACTCATGCAAGTGGTGAGCAGCGCCTCTAGTGGCAGGGATCACCAACACCGCCCGGGGTTACTCACACAACAAATTAGTGAAGACCCCACCGAGTGCTGCAAAATGTTCAATATTAATAACTACCACGAACTCAACCTCAAACCATTTATTTTTCAGGTGGCAAAAAACACACCAAACAAAACCTAACCTAACCTAACTTAAGCTGCCCTAGGATTGTTAACTCTAGTGATAAAAGAAGAACTATGGGTTAGTAGTCCTCTTTCTGTGGTAGTTCTCCAACATTGGTCATCTAGCTCCAGCACCGACCCCTGGCACAACACCACACACCATGCACGAGATATTAACACACTGACCCACGCCGCCTTCATCACTACTGTAACAATAACAACTAACAAATACTGTATAAAAAAAATCGTAAAAATTATCCCTAAAATATATGACTGACGAAAACAAAAATACTGTAATTGAAAAGAATAAAATAAGGATTGACAAACATATAAACAATATTTGTAGACGAAATAATGATTAATACGCCAGAACAAATAACAATAACTGCCAATAACAATAACCACAACAACAATAACAATGAGAACGGTTCCAAAAACAAACAAAATATATCTGACAAAACATTATCAGAAATAACAATACAAATAATAATATTAATGAACAAAAAGAATAACAAAAACTTATTACAATACTAATTAAAAACAATGTATAACCAACGACTAAATAATAATAATAATAACAATAATAATAACAATAATAATAACAATAATAATAACAATAATAATAACACCAGACACAAACAAATGAAAAAAATACACAAAATAAAAAGAACAAAATTACGGTAAATTACACGTGTCTAGATTCTCAAAAAAAATCGTCCAATTAACACACCTCTTAAGTGAACAACTAAAAACTAAAATACTAAAGAACTGTAATGACTCATCCCGTGTCCGTCTGTCAACCAATCAGCTGCCTTGCTACAAACTGCCCCTAGACCTCAGTTACAAGGTTAATAGTAAACAATATAATCCAAGAAGAGTCATAGAGTGATTTTGTTGTCATTTCCTTATCTTATTCCGGTACTTTAGTTTATGTTGACAGATCCATTCTAACATCTTCAGATATGAGAACCCCTCCCCCCACCCCTCCCCACCCAACCCATCCCCACCCAACCCCTCCCCACCCAACCCATCCCCACCCAACCCCTCCCCTGGCTTAGAGAAAGTTAACACTGAGATTTGTTAACAGTTAGATACCGGTAAAAAGACACATTAACTGACGTGACATATATACATCTGTTAGGGACCCTGTTAACTGTGAGCTCAGGCTAAACCATCAAGTGGTCTGGGCCTATCAGCTTACACATTAGTTAGCTAAAAATGAACGAAGATTCCACCCCTTAGTAAATTAGCTCCACATCATAGCTTCATATTAATAAGCTGAAAATAAGCTAAAACTGGCCATTTAAGATGAAAATAATTAACCTCTAACTGGACCTCTTAGCTTGACATTAACTGTGAAAATAAACTAAAACTGGCCCTTTAAGATGATTTTTTTTACCCATAACTGGACCTCTTAGCTTGACATTAACTCTGAAAATAAGCTAAAACTGGCCCTATTAACTGTACACATTAATCAGCCACAAACAAAATAAATAAATAAATAAAAATATCGTCCAAGACAGGAAGGGTCAAGTTAGGTTCTCCAGGTGACGCGTGACAAGACGGTAAGGAGACTAAGACAATGTTTACCTTCTGTCTTCTGTCGCTTCTTACGTCGTGCAGGTGTTGGACTCCACCCTGAGGCGAGACATAGAGGTTATCACCCCAGCCTCCTCACCTGTACTACACACACCCTCTAAAACACTCCCAAGGTGACCAATGTGAATGCCCACGATATTTCATAATGGTGGGCGTGTGGAGTATACCCTATTTATGATGGGCACGTAGTGGATACCCTATTTTTGGTGGGCACGTGGAGGATACCCTATTTATGGTGGGCATGTGAAGGATTCCCTATTATTTATGGTGGGCGAGTGGAGGATACCCTATTATTTATAGTGACCCACATGTAGGATACCCTATTTATGGTGGGAATGTGGAGGATCCCCTATTATATATGGTGGGCACGTAAAAGATACCCATCTATGGTCAATACTTGCAAACACTAACCATTGTTTTTAAAGACAATTACAACTACTACTATAAACTAGAAAAAAAAATATTACCTTTACATTCAGAAGCCACCATTGACGATACTACCTAGGAACTGAGAGATGACGGGGAGACACTTAGGTGCACTGTGTCTACTCATATCCCCTCACGACACAGTATTAGTGTTGTCCGCTAACAGGCACTAAATAGTTATAATAAGACCTTACAGTGTTGCTTGGTCTCCCTCTACACGTGCACAGGTCAACAAGAATGCAATTACTATCGTCTATCACATTGAATATACGATCAGCGTTCATAAAAGTTCGTAAGATGAATAATCCTTGTAAGTGATGATTTAAGGAGGCATATAAGTAATTGACTGAAGGTGAAGAAAAATAAAATAACAAAAATACCTAAATTATAAAGAGACTCTGGCTAGATACGTTAACTTAGCAACAGGTATGAGAATGAATTTAGTTAGAGAATCTTTTTTTTTTAATATTCAATACCTAAAGTTTGTCTGGTGCTAAGAGAGCATAATCTAAGGTGATCTCAGTTTAATTTGTATGCATGTATGTTATTGGATTCATACAGCTTCAGTTACATGTACGAGGAAAAGATTCATTGTTCGAATCTCTGTGAATCCGGATCCACATTTGTTAGATGAGAGTTCCAGGCAATTAGCCACTGTCTGGGACCTGCATCCAGCAGTATTGGATTCATAACCAGGTATATATCTGTAATGTTGATAAAACACTAAACAATATCTTATTTGCTGATGGTCTCTACCTGCCGAGACCTGCACGTGCACCCCACCAGCAGGAACAAGGGTCTGGTGTTATTAACAAGAATCTACAACATATCTCGTGCTGCTCCTTACAAAAGACATCACGTAAAAATATGATCCTCAACCTTACTGGGGGCATGACAGGTCAAGGTGAATATACAGAGCAGGTGGCTAATGTGCTTGGGCTTAGGAAGTGTGTGAGCTTAGGTGACCGTAGCTGTGGTGTGGTGGTTGACACGTGTATGTAGGTGGCACATGTGGGTGGGCGACATGTGGAACGTACCAGGTATAGACGTCTCAGAAACTAGGGAAGACCTGGAGCCAGAGCGGCGGCTCCTGGGTGGCGGGGTGGGCGCCAGGGCCAACCCACCCTCCGCCCCCAAAGCAAAGTAGAGTGGTACATCATCACCCCCTGGAGGAGGAAGAAGGGAGGGTTCACACTGTAGCTTGGTGGAGGAGACAACACTGGGTGTCATGCGGCGTGGACAAGAGTCACTGAGAGTGGGGGGGGGGGGGCAGACCAGAAATTAGATCTTCGTCTTTTACACAAGGACAACAACCTGGTCATGTGGCAGGGAGGTTGGGGGGGGGGGGGTGGGTGAATGACCCATTTCAGCAAGTTTGTACACTGCGGCATCAAGACACACTGTAAATGACTTAATACTATGTAAGTGACTTACAAGGACTTAAGTGAATTTCTCGTGTATATGACTTACTTGCATGTAAATAACTTAAATGAAAATGACTTATTAGCATGTAAATAACATAAGGGCAAATGACTTACTAGTGTGAGCCAGGCTATAGACAATGATCCCAGGACAGTTTTAGCAATACCTGGCATTATGTACTTGAGGGCCACACAACTAAGAGCGATTTGTGATTTTGACATCTCTGTACTGTACTGTACTCAGACTTACTTTATATTATGGAGCCTTTATTTTTTTCATATAAATATTAAGAAATAATTTATAATCAAAAGCAACGTTCGCCAGCTATCGACCAATCACGTAATATGACCAAGAAATAAATGCCAGATATTGCAAACAAATGTCAAGGGAAATTTGTTTACAATTGTATACACACCAAGTTTCAAGGCCCATTCGAGGCAATCAGCCAAGAAAGGGAGGAAGGACATGTGTCAGTACGCACAGTGTTGGGATGAAAGAACAGAGTATAAACCACAGTGAAAATAATGGCCGGGAAGAGCCAAACATGTGGTGCATCATGGAAGTTGAGTACCTGAATTTTACCTTAGAAGGTTAGGTTAGGTTAGGTTAGGTTAGGTTAGGGAGGGTTAGGTTAGGGAGGGTTAGGTTAGGTACAATGAAAAGTTAAGTTAGACTAGCTTAGGTTAGGACTTAGGTAAATTTATTTTGAGTAAGGTGGGCTACTTTAAGGTTGAGTAGGATGTGAAAAGTAAGTTAAGGTTAGATTAAATAAATTAGATTAGGTAAGGTATTTTCTAGTAGGGTGGGGTGGGGTAGGGTAGGGTAGGGTAGGGTAGGGTAAGGTAAGGTAGGGTATGGATAAAAGTAAGGTAGGGTAGCTTTCAGTAGGTTAGGTTAGGTTAATGGATACTACAGTGTAAATATCCCGGTAGACACAACTCCAGCTCAGTAGACCGCTTACTATAATAGCACCAATTTTTCTATTGCGAGAGAACAAATGAAAGAAAGAATGACAGTAAATGGTGGGGGTGTGTGTGTGTGTGTGTGAGGCAGGGTTAGGTGTAGGTGGTTGTGGCAAGTGTGTAGGTTGTTGGCATATGTGTGTGAGTGTGTAGGGTAGGTGGGTGCCATGTATTTGTGGGTGGGTGGGTGGGTGGCGTGTGTGTGTCTGAGAGTGGGTGTAGCACGTGTGGGCGGGAGACATGCAGAACGTACCAGGTACAGACGTCTCAGAGACTAGGGAAGACCTGGAGCCAGAGCGGCGGCTCCTGGGTGGCGGGGTGGGCGCCAGGGCCAACCCACCCTCCGCCCCCAAAGCAAAGTAGAGTGGTACATCATCACCCCCTGGAGGAGGAAGAAGGGAGGGTTCACACTGTAGCTTGGTGGAGGAGACAACACTGGGTGTCATGCAGCGTGGACAGAAGTGTGTTGAGGGGAAGAGCTAATGCTGCATCTTGCTGACAACAACTTATAAAACAGTTAGTACTTGATAATATGAGACCTAACTTAACGTAAACTAACCTCAACTAACTTAACCAAACCTTACATTTCCTGACCAAATTTAATCTAACTTAACCTAACCTGACTAAACCTGACACAATCTTTACTAATCTAAGCTAACCCAATCCAACTTAACCTAACCTAACCCCAAAAGTCCTATGTTGGTAAATCTGACTTTTATATCTTATAAAAAATAATAATTAAATGCTAATACAATGTTACAATAGAAAACAAAAATATAGTTTTACAAAAAAAAAATCCACTTAATGTCTTACAAACATTTCTTCAACGATTTTCTGGTCAAATTACTGTGTTATGAATATATTATCCTCTGCCAGTACCTAAATCTCTCTTGGGCTGAGAAAAGAGCATATAAATATCCTCAAAGAGATGACCAGACATGTTGAGAAGTAGAGATAGATCGATATACACACCACAAAATTATCTACCACCAAAAATATAAATATTTCTGAATCCAACAGTGATGACCTGAAAGTATAGGTAGGTCACCAGGCTAGGTTAGTGCTCCGCCTTAACTGATGAAGCCGGTGTGGTGTTCGGTGTGTGGAGGGGTGTGAGTGGAGGGGTGTGGTGTGGAGGGGTGTGGGTGGAGGTGTTTGGGTGGAAGAGTGTGGATGGAGGAGTGTGAGTGGAGCTGTGTGGGTGGAGGGGTGTGGGTGGAGGTGTTTGGGTAGAGGGGTGTAGGTGGAGGTGTTTGGGTGGAAGAGTGTGGGTGGAAGAGTGTGAGTGGAGCTGTGTGGGTAGAGGGGTGTGGGTGGAGGGGTGTGGGTCGAGGGGTGTGGGTGGAGGGGTGTAGGTGGAGGGGTGTGGTGTGGAGGGGTGTGGATGGAGGGGTGTGGGTGGAAGAGTGTGGGTGGAAGGGTGTAGGTCGAGGGGTGTGGGTGGAGGGGTGTAGGTGGAGGTGTGTGTGGGTAGATGGAGGGTGTGGGGGGAGGGGTGTGGAGGGGTGTAGATGGAGGGATGTGGGTGTAGGGGTGTGGATGGAGGGGTGTGGGTGGAGGGGTGTGGTGTGGAGGGGTGTGAATGGAGGGGTGTGGATGGAGGTGTGTGAGTGGAGGGGTGTGGGTAGAGGCGTGTGGTGTGGAGTGGTGTGGGTGGAGGTGTGTGAGTGGAGGAGTGTGGGTGGAGAAGTGTGGGTGGAGGAGTGTGGGTGGAGAAGTGTGGGTGGAGGAGTGTGGGTGGAGAAGTGTGGGTGGAGGAGTGTGGGTGGAAAAGTGTTGGTGAAGGTGTGTGGGTGTAGGTGTGTGGGTAGAGGGACGTACCAAAGCCAGAAGACTCCGTTACTATGGAGGCTCGAGAGCCAGACCTGCGGCTCCTAGGTGGTGGGGTGGGCGCTACGTCTATGCCACCCTCCGCCCCCAGGGTACAGAAGGATGACACATCGTCTACTCCTGAAGGAGGAAGAAGGGTAGGGCTTACATGCTTCAAGTGGTTGCTGGGAACACGAAAATGATTCATTAACTCCGTCAATAAATAGAAGAAGGACATTACTGGGGGATGAGAGATTAAACGTAAAAGTTATGTTACTAAGGCACAGCGGAAGGGAGAGATGGGACGCAGATAGCAAAATATTTATTTGTGTAGACTGTTGAAAGGTTACAAATTTCTACGTTTGATGTCTGAAAATATGGATAATGTTCAAGTTCACAATAAAATTTAAAAAGATATTGAATAGTACAAGATTGTCTGGCTCTGAATATTAATGTGTTGAGTACTGTTAGGTGCTGGTCTGTCAAAAAAACATCAAATTTCTTGGAGCGAAGAACACAATTGAGCAGAATGGTGTTTGGTTACGTCAGTGAAGATCTGGTATTACCAAGGAGGTCATTAAAGGGAGGAAGAAGTTAAGGATAGAAAGGAAGATATAAGGGAAGCAATAAAATAAAGTGGGAGAGAACACAGCAGTTAGATAATGGACAATGAGCAGCAGGAGGAAAGTGGAGTGTTGTGAGTATGGCCAGGTAGCAGCACCATCAAAGGATATAGGTTGTTGACTCTGGTTGTTTCAAGTAATGCTTCTACAGGTGACCCAAGCCTACCTGTTCACTACATGGTGTAAAGTATGACAATATAAAAAATATACATCTAATATAAATAAATAATCAAGAAACGTTATCAGAAAGAACAACTTTCAGTACTCTTATAACGAAAACTGGTATTTACATCAGTTTAAGTCGTAAGTCTGTAGATGTAGGCTAGGTAGGTGGGAACTACGACCTCAACAGACCATGAGAGGAATACAATTTTGTACACACACAAATCTAATAAGTAATGACAATCACTAAAGGAAACGGTGATAAACTTGGGCTACAGCAGTGACCAAAGTGTGTCAGCTGCTCCTCTCCAGGTCTGAGGGTGAACAGTAGTGTCATCACCAGCTTGGTGTGGAAGGAGGGGGACTGATGTGCTGCCCCTTACTAGAGCTGAGTTTGGGGTTGTTCTCTCGGTTTGGTGGGACTAAAGTAGCATTCCTTTCTATGTCTTGGGGTCTTAAGTAAAAAGGGGGGGGGGGTGTAAGAGAAAGGACCTGAAACAATTTTCCTTCCTAGAAAAGGACATGAGAAAATGTCACTCGTTTGGGGGTCGGAACCTATGATAAGTTACCCTCCAGGAGAAGGAATCTGCATGAGAGAATGTAAGAGGTGAGGGAGGACGTACCAAGCACTGAGGACTCTGAGACAGTGGAGGTCCGTGAGCCTGGACGACGAGACCTAGGGGGTGGGGTGGGCACCGTGTCATGTTCCTCGGCCACCCCGGCTGCAGGAGGAGACCATCGTTACTAACACTCACAACATAACAACAAAGAAAAGATTCATAAAATATCCCCTCTTAATCAGTAACAACAGACAGTAGCAAACAAATTCAGGACTGACTATATGCCGTTCAACGTGATTCGTTTGCTCTCCCGAGTACTGTGTTAAGGGATCACTTCTGGTACTGTCTTCAACTTGTGTGTGTGTGTGTTAAATGGCATTTATATTTCACTTCACTATAAATATCTTCTTTACACACACAAAGTTCTTAAAACAGTATCGTGCTATATTAGAACTCTTGAAATGATCCCTTGAGATAACAATAAACCTCTGTATGAACACGACCATAGAACTGGGACACTCTTGCACAGAAAAGTGTCTGATAGTTGTGGTTTGACTGTTAGCCAAGAGAGCCGAGATGTTATTAAGGAGAACAAACCAAAAGCCCGAGAAAAGTGAAACAAACTGCAAAATCCCCAACGTTTTGGTAACGTTTATGTGTAGAAAATGCAAACAATAACCAAGTTCTTTAAGTATTTAAATTAATAAAAAAATAATTCTAAACTTATTGTAAATTTCTGCTAAATCTACTCCTAAGAAAGTTAAATCGTGTGAACGTTTAAACAGATCAGAAAGTCACAGTAAATTCATCTATTATATCATTAAGGACAAACATAAACACAACACACACTAAGAGTCTCTGTTTGGTAATCTACACCAAGTCTGTTTAGTTAACGATATCATGACTGTGGGGTTAATTCAACACTCAGTTTACCTACAGTTAATCTGTTATATAATACTTTAGCGAGTCATGCTAACTGCTCCAGGAGTTAGAAGTTAACAAATAGTGCATCAGTTATTATGTTGGATATTATATTAACAATTTACTCTTGATGAGGTGATTTTTAGAGCTTGGTTAAATACGGCATATTATCAGCTTCCACGAGGGTTAAACTATCAAGTATGACCGCTGTAGAGAGAGAAACCTTCACATAACATCAGCGCTACACACCTCTCTCCAGTGCTGCTGCCTCCTGCCCCCCTCTGGTCAACAGCAATTTACGACAGCCATGAACAAGTTTGCTCCAACAACATGAGCCATAGTGTATGAGACTAACCTACAGCCCATTAGTCTAACCCCTCACCTATCTTGGGACAGTTAACGCATACAGGTTCGGTCAGGTCCTCTCTTATCTGACAACAACAGACAAGATGCTTATCTGTAACTGTTACCATGAAGGTGTATTTTTCGAGTGAGTTTTATTTTTCTGCAGCTAAAATAACAGTACAGAAGACCATCTTGTAACATCGCCACGCATTTTCCAAGTTTAATTTGTTTCTGCGATGTTAAAATTGGGAAGGAAAAAATTGCCGTGTGAGGGTAAAACCTAAGTGGCATGCTGATGCTAAGGGGCTGGGTGACACAGGGATTAAGAAAACATTGAAAAATAAAACACACCTTCTTAAATATTTGTCTCAGGATAATGATGATGATAATAATGCACGCAGGACCATCACAATCAAGTCTTCAGCAGAACTTAAATTAAAAGGGAGTTTTGAAAGGTACTAAAAGTGTAAAAAGTTATAAAAAAAACAAAAAACCATAACACAAACACTCCAAGATATCATAAGTTTGTGGCATCTTCAGTGTGACGTGCTTTAGTGAGTTGATCAACGGGAGTCTTGACCAGTCCATCACGGCCCATCTTGTTCCCGGACACGATCGATTTTGCATTTTAATTAGTCCTCAAATAGTAGCATTGACTCTTCTCTATATTCAACTTTTCAACAGTTAAATGCAATGACAAGTTTTGCACTTAGCTTGAGTTATTACAGTTACAACAGGAGTAATTGACTTGTTTGGTTAATTTCATCAGGACAAGCTTGAGATTTCGTTATCATGTGGGACGTGACTGGTTCAACTCTGGTCCAAAGAACGTAAGAGGAATGTTTGTTTACAGTTTAGCTCGTCTGACTGTCATTATTATACACGGGGGCCTTGGCATGGGTACAATACCCCATTTTTCGTACAATTCGAAGCCGAGATCATTGTTCTGGCCCTGCGCATTGTGGTCGTGGACGAGGCTGTTGGTGGTGGTAGTGTCAGTGCTGTATGGGAGGGTGTGGTTACTCCCGTTGTGAAGAGATTTGTTACGTTTGGTGTCATTTCTGTGGATGGGAGGCCTGGTGTTAATGCTGTTCTCTATGTTGATGCTGTGTAGGGATATGTCGTTCTTGGTGTGTGAGGTGTTGTGGGTGTCAGGAGGAGCTGAGGGGCGGAGAAGGAAGCTGTGCACGCTGGACCGTCGCCTTCTCGGGGGTGGGACTGGTGGTCTGTCTTCCGAGGGTTTAGCTCCTGTGGAAGGAATGCCCGGGAGCAACACTAAGTGAAGGACTGACCTTATTTTGCCTCTAGATCTACATAACCCTCCATGATCGCTGCTTCGTGTATTAAACGCGTAAACTACAAATGAGAAAATGTGTTAAGGTTCTTTTAAAACAGAAAATATCTAGTTGGCTCTCACAGGAGTAGCCCAGTGAAGTTATCTCTGTAATACAATGAAATAAATCCAAACTAAAAATTGAAAAAGGATTAGCAAAATGTTTTAGTAAGTTTTAAGTTATGAAACATTCTTACACCTCTTTCAAATATAAGCCTTCACTACAGTATGAATTATCTTACTGAAAATACCATGCAAGAGTGCAGCATCATGCAGTAGGTTCAGGCTGGTAAGCATACCTGGCAATACTGAAGGAGGCACAGCAGGAGATCGGCCTCCCTTCCTGGGCACGCGAGGCGGTGGCATTGGAACTTCCTCACTATCTAAGGAACCACCAAGGTCCACTGACTCACCGGCTGAACCACTTAGGTCCAGGGATCCTCCCGCAGATCCACCGGACCTAATGTAGTCGCTCATACCCAGGTACCGATCATCCTCGGCGGGGTCGCAACGATCCAGTGACGAAGCCAGCTCATAAGAACCTCCAACAGGGAGGTAACTCACGGGCCGTCCGTCCGAGCCCGTGACTTCGATGGCTACTTCTCTGTCCATTGACCCACTCTCCTGTTCCACTGAACTTCCCGTTTGGAAAGATTCATATTTCTGTCTTGAATATTCTAAATCAAAAGATGCACCACGTTCCATGGAAGATCCAACTTCAAAGGATGATCCTCTGTCTACTGAAGACTCAACCTCGAACGATGGTCCTCTCTCCCCTGATGAGGGCACCTCGAAGGACGGCCCTCTAGAACTACTGTAATCAAAGGAAGGCGGTTTCTCGCTAGAGCTGCCAAGGTCAAGGGAAGGTTCCTGTCCTCCACTAGAGCTGGCAAGAGAGGACTCAACCTCGTCTGAGGCGCCCTGACCCAAGAGTTGTGCCCTGTTCTTTGATCTTCCCGCACTGTCAAAGGAGCCAACGGCTGAGCTCTCGCCAGAGTCTCCATACTCGAAGGAGGAGCTGTCACCTGTATGAAGAGAGAGAGTCACTTAGGAGGTCAAACATCTACTTCCATTATGTCTTGACAGTATCCGAGTCCTCTAAGATAAAGGCATTCACAAATTATATTAAGATCAACCCTTTAATTAAGTATATACAAGTATAATATAGTGCAGTGCTGACTGACCTTTGACCAAAATGGCAGAGTCCTTGGGCAGCGAGGAGCCGACGGTGGTGGTGGACTTGTAGGTCTCGTACTCGAAGGACCTTCAGGGAGAAGACCGTCACTCAGGGAGTCTAAGACGTCGTCACTCAGGGTTACCAGAGAAGTCATCCAAGTTACCGTCACTCAGAGAGTCAGTGACATCATCATTTACTCAAGTCATACTATTTTCCCCTTGTACTTTCATATCTTTACCCATATATATGTTTCACTTCCTCCCATAAAACCTTTTGAACCAAACCCTCCTGTTGTTTTAGTCCAAATATTAAACAACCTTCCTCATTGCCTCACTGACTCCTCGTTTCACTTCTATGTGTCTTACTTCTTCCCTTTTACACTTTCCTTCAGCACCTGGTAATTAATTCTCACTTGCTCAATCTTAAAGAGGTTTTATCACGAGTTCAAAGTTAGGACCATGTAAAACTGTGTGTGGGTGTGTGGGTGTGTGGGTGTGTGTCTGTGTGTGTGGCGGAGGGTGTGTCTGTGTGTGTGTGTCTGTGTGTGTGTATGTGGCGGAGTGTGTGTGTGTGTGTGTGTGTGGCGGAGGGTGTGTCTGTGTGTGTGTGTGGCGGAGGGTGTGTCTGTGTGTGTGTGTGTGTGTGTCTGTGTGTGTGTATGTGGCGGAGGGTGTGTGTGTGTGTGTGTGTGTGTGTCTGTGTGTGTGTATGTGGCGGAGGGTGTGTGTGTGTGTGTGTGTGGCGGAGGGTGTGTCTGTGTGTGTGTGTGTCTGTGTGTGTGTGTCTGTGTGTGTATGTGGCGGAGGGTGTGTCTGTGTGTGTGTGTGGCGGAGGGTGTGTCTGTGTGTGTGTGTGTCTGTGTGTGTGTGTCTGTGTGTGTGTGTGGCGGAGGGTGTGTCTGTCTGTGTGTGTGTCTGTGTGTCTGTGTGTGTATGTGGCGGAGGGTGTGTCTGTGTGTGTGTGTGTGTGTTAACAGTGTCTTTAAACCCTGAACATAAACATAAACAAAACTCAGGTGTGTTGGAAGCCATAATTCCCTGAAGAAATAATCAACACTTGTTCTTTACTCACAATGTCTTTGATTTATTGTCTGTTAACTTACACTCATCATCACCCACGTACACACAGAAACACTTACAGTACACACACACACACACACACATGCACACACAGAAACACTTACAGTACACACACACACACAGAAACACTTACAGTACACACACACACACAGAAACACTTACAGTACACACACACACACATGCACACACACACACACACACAGAAACACTTACAGTACACACACACACACACATATTCCCAACACTTAACTAACAACCTCTATACATAGTTACAAATTACCACAGCCAACACAAGTAATACAACCCTTAATTAAGAGCCTCCGCCACACACACACACACAGACACACACGCACACCCTCCGCCACACACACACACACACACACACACCCTCCACCTCAGAGTATCAGCGAGGCGGCACTCACTTATTATACTCAGAAAGCATATTTAACACAACAATACTCAGAGTTTTGTGATGATGTCAATAATTATTATCAAACACTAAGAATACCGAGCTGTGAAAAAGGCCCCGTTAAATGTCTCAGTTAAGGCGGATGAGAGAATGTAAACATTGGAGTGAGTCAGTTAATGTAAGCTTTCTGAGTACATACTTGGGTACTACGGATTAGTCAAATAAAAGTAACTAAAATAATGACATCTACTTTATTCATTAATGTCTTCTACATGTTCTCTACGAAATAAAATGGATAATTAACAAAATAAATCATAAAATAAATCAAAATAAATGTCTGCTGCAGCTGAGGCCTCGCAAGACATGATGTAACTGAGGAATGTGTGCGAGTTGATACAGTATACATGTCTCATCCGCCAGGAAGGATTATCCCGCTAGCCAGTCCCCTCACGCCTCGCTGGTGTGTGTTTGTGTGTACTATTGACAGGAGAACGATAACTCATTATATCAATCATAAGTCAAATAGTGTCCTACAGAAAAGGTAATAATTTAACCTGACTATAAAGAAAAAGTATCGATAATTTGAATGTATTTTGTACAATCAATTATGTAAACATGTACAGTAATTTACATATTCATTCTACTGTGTCACCAAGGTCTGCCATAAGTAGTAAAATCTCTAAGTGATTATACCCAATGGTGTTATAAGTAACGAGGCGTGAGCGAGTGACAGGCTTCAACTAACCACTATTTACTACAACACACTTAAGTCATGTAATCAAAGCACTACCACTACTTTCTGAGTATAATATCACTATGACAATACTATACTACTAAATACAAAAATAAGCTCCTCACAAAGCTTAAAATCATAATATTCTGTTAATTCTACATTATTCTTCACTTCAGTTACATCTATCAGTCAAAGCTTAAGAGTATATCACTACACCACTCACCATCAGCCACATCCACTTAACACTCGGTATAAACATCCTCCACGCTGACTGAACCTGGAATGATTATTGTTGTACCCTGGAGCTGTGACGAAACTGAGGAAAGCTGGAGATGAGACACCATGATGGAGATAAGAGAGACACTGTGGTGGAGATGAGAGACAATAAACCTGGGAGACGAAGGAGAAATTAGAGGGAATATAACAGGAGGTCTTATCACACTAGCCTTAAAGTACGGCAGTGTTTAGTATTATATAACATCGTTTTTACTTCCCTGACGGAGGACCTACAGCTTCTTCGTGTCAATCTATTAATTGATTTAGGACTTTTGATCCAGGTTTATTCTGGGAAGTAGGCATTAAATTTCTGGCCAAGATCATCCACCATCGACCCTAAATTACCTATCAGATCCTTTAGCTCGATCTTACTAGCGTCGATACGTTTCTCTTTGGGTTGTGCTGATGGTACAGGAGGTGGTGAGACCGCAGGAGAGCCGAGCGTGTTGAGAGTGACGTCCTCGTTCTCCAGGCACCGGTTCATCACATCGTCCAGGGAGGTGATGCGATTCAAGATGGATGACTGGATATGAACTTGATCGTAAGGTTTTATGATATTTCCTTTGTTTTCCGGATTGCTGCTGTGATTTAAATCATCGATGAGCCACTCAACTTCACTGAGAGAATGAGTTCGTGAGCTGTGGAGTGAGCTGTGGCGTGAGCTGTCGGCCTGGTCGCCTGTGAGATGCACGGCGGGTGACTGTGAGTGATCTCTCACAACACTGGCCGTCTTTTCAAAAAACTTAGCCACATTCTCAGCGCTGAGTGTTCTGCTTTTCTCATTCATACTGCTGACCAACTCACCAAGATCGCTTATCAGGTCCTTCAGTTCCCCACGTCTCACGTCCACACGTGCACCACAGCTCACAGGAGACAAGACAGCGAGGGGTGAAGGAGAAGCCGACCCCTCGTTGTCAGACACTCCCAAGGTGTTCATCGTCACGTCTTCGTTTTCCAGACATCTATACACAAGATCTTCAAGAAGGTCAATCCTGGTTGTAATTTCTTTGTTGATTTTAGGCTCCCAAGATGACAGTTCATCAAAATCTTGATTACTTATACTAAGAGAATTCTCAGTTAAGTCATCTGAGTCCCCACACTCAGAGTTCTGTGTGCTCGTGGAAGAAATTGGACCTATATTAAACACTGGATCACTCGAGCGCTCAAAAGTTGTAGCTCGTGATGGTTTTTCTTTTCTTCTTACAGAACGAGAACCTCTTTCCTGAATCGTGTTGGCTGCAGCTTCACTTTGCAATGATGAACTCTGACGGTGTGCTTCAACTACCGTGTTGTTTTTAACACTACCCTGACTATCTGCTGTACCTCCATACTCCATTATTTCTGCTGCATGAGCTTTGTTTTCATTCAGCGCAGCAGTGTGACGAGAAATGACACTTTTATAATAATTAAATGGCTTTATTTCAACAACATTGCCGTCATGCGTTGCACCAGACACAGTAGTTCCTTTCCTGTTCATATTTTCTCGATGATTAACATCAACCTTCTTCTCCCCGGATGTATTTTGTTCACTGATAGGAATTAGTTGTTGCTTCCTCACGTCTTGTTGGTTACCTGCTGATTTTTCCATTCTCAGTCCTCGTAATATATTTACAGCAGATCCCCCTAAGGAGAAAAATCCCTTCTGATTGGCTGGAGGTGTATCACTTACCACCTGCCTATACTGATCCTCTAAATCTCTCTCAGAACTCTCGGTATCAAGTGACGTGAATGAAGACTTGCTATTTTGTGTGGTAGTCGAGTAATTACACGAGGAGTCATCATCCTCTACTCTCCCTGAGCGATCAGAAGAGCCATCTTCATTGTGACTAGTTCTTCTTTTTGTACTTAAGTTCCCCAGATGGGTCATGCTCGCTAGCCCACCGCAGATAATTCTGAACTGGTTAGCAATTGCGATCCTGCCTCGTGTTGTCCACTGTCCACCCGCGGCCGTTACCTCATTCTCGACGCTGCTTATCTCACTACCTATGTCTCCCTCACTACCCGGAGTCCTACCGTCCTCTACCCTGCTTACTTCACTCCTTCCGTCTCCTTCGTTACTGATATACCTGCCTACCTGCTGAGCTGAGGGTTCTCCGCAACTGAAATTCTTTATTCCCTGATTCTCTGCGGCAGCTTCATAACTCCTCATAAACTTTTCATACGTAGGTGTCGCGTTCCTCACACTCCCTGTTACTTGGCCTACTGCAAGGTCCTCATTAGCTGCGGTTCCCTCATTATAGAAGTCCCTCATAACCTGGTTAGCTGCAGTTTCCTCGTTAAAGACACCCCTCATAACCTGGTTAGCTGGCATTCCCTCATTATGGACGCCCCTCATAACCTGGTTAGCTGGCATTCCCTCATTATAGACACCCCTCATAACCTGGTTAGCTGGCATTCCCTCATTATGGACGCCCCTCATAACCTGGTTAGCTGGCATTCCCTCATTATAGACACCCCTCATAACCTGGTTAGCTGGCATTCCCTCATTTTGGACGTCTCTCATAGCCAGGTTAGCTGAAGCTGCCTCATTACAGAAGGACCTCATCACCCGGCTTGCTGTAACTCCCTCATTATAGACGTCCATTATTGCACAATTATCTGAGCCACTGTCACTCCCGTTACTCACTGCTTGGTCTATCATGGCTGCCTCACCTCTCCCCCATCCTCGCTGGTAAGAAGGTGACCCATCTTCTGCAGCGATCCTTACTAACTGATTGCTTATCTTTACTTCATCGTCAGGAGTCCTCAACGTCGGAGTACTCAAGCTCATCTGTTGGTTCACCGCCATATTTGTACATGTATCCGCCTCTACATGACCAGCTACGGGAGACTCATTTCTCCCTGTCCATAAGTAATGACTCATAGCTGCTTCATCCATGTTCCCAAGTTCTGTGTTAGTTGGAGAGCGTTCATCGTCTGCGAACACTTCCTCTTCGGCAGCGGCTTGTAAGTTGTGAGTAAGTGGTGAGTTACTCGGCGTCGTCCATGAATGATAGACATGAGTTGTGGCAACAAAGTTCTGTCCTGTACAACATGACTCCGTTGAGGGAGAATTCATTGTCCCTGTGTGATCGCTGTCTGATGAAATGCCCCTGATCGTCCCTAAGTAATGTGCTGGAGTTAATCCTCCACTCACAATCCCTAACTCAGTCCACAGAGAAACAGACCCAAGTAACCGCGATGGGTGTATGAAATAAGGGCTAAGTGGTCCTAACAGGCTGGTGGTGGACTGATCTAGCGACAGTGTACCTGACCTATTCGATAAAAAGGGAAATCGATCTTCCATAAGCTCAGACATACATGTTTCTGTATCTGAACTACTGAAGTCTTCCTCTCTACTCACTTCCTGTATTAGTGTATCGTCGTTCTCAGAATCATCATTATCAGAATAAAAAGTTTCTAATCTCTTAAGTTGCAACCTTAACAGCTCCTCATACTGAGACTGTGAGCTCTTTAGACTCACACTTTCAATAATCATTCCAGATTGAGCAGACAGCTCTTGAATATCAACTGGAGTGCCCACAAGTCCCCTTTCAGGAGCGCTTCCCTGATCACAGTTGGGGATAAACATCCCCCCATTAGTACCAAGGTTTTCGTACCCTGTAGGACTCTTAGCTTCTTCGAAGAGGATTTTGTCAGACTCTTCTCCAGGTTCTGACACTCCATAAGCGTTCTCAGCCTTGACACGGAAGCGATACTCTGAGCCGACGATGAGGTCACTGAGCTGTGTCCAAGTGATGCGGGAGGATGCAGCCTTGAGCCACACATCCCATCCCACCTGTGGTAAATAACTCAATATGTTATACACATCTTTATATCCATGACTTGTTTAATAATAAGAAACAATTGAAGTTTCTGTTGGTTGAATGATAAGATGTAACCATTCAACACTCTTATGAATATGATATTTAAAGAGTAAGACATTTATTACATAGAAGATGATTTATTAAGCTGTAGTACGAGAAACACATTGATCCAGTGAGCTCTATTACAAGAGATATACTTTTCTAACGAGCTTCAGTTCAAGAGCCAGAATGATCTAGTGAGCATATGATTTAGTGAGCCTTTATACTATACTGTGTAAGAATGATCAAGTTAGCCCAAATGGAGGAGTCATGACAACTTAGTGAACTCCAAAACAAGAAAAAGGAAACATCACTCCTGGCCGACGACTTACCCTGAAGTACTCAACGATATAATTGGATATCCTACAGCCACCGTCGTCCAGTGGGGGGTCCCAGCGCAGCGTGACCGAGGTGCCTGACACGTCTGTGATGGTGGGCAAGCTGGGTGCGTCCGGTCGGTCTGAGGAAATACTTTAACTGTCATAGTCACGTCAAGAATCAAAACATACATCCGTCTGAAGGTCACCAATACCTATCAGAGAGTTTAATACAATGATCATAGAAGAGTGTGTTGTTGTTAGTCTCAGATGGAAGGTGATGTGAACGAAGGTATGTAGCGAAAAAATATGCTCTGACCAAGTGAAATGAGGAAAGAACCATCTCCAGTAATGCAGTGGGAGAAGGCGTGAGCAACAGGTCCTGGACGGTGCTTCTCAACACTTAAAATAAAGAGTTTGGAAGTCCTTCATGAAACAAAGGCCAAAATTCACTACATTGTTCTCAACAGTCAACAGCGACCAGTAATTAATAAAAAAAAAAAATGGTGACCAGCAAAAACAATACAACACTGCTAAATTCAAGTAACTGCAGACATATAAGAAATGTACAGTAGAAACTAAACCAAGATATATGAAAGAAAAAGCTAAAAACTAATGTGTATTATTAATATCAAGAAATACAAGTGTCAAGGACCTGTGACGGTGACGAAGAAGGAGGAGGTCTCATTCCCCTGCGAGTTAGATAGCTTGAGGGTGTACATGCCCTTGTCCGTCCTGCAGGCTCCGGCGATCTTGAGAGTGATGTACTTGTCAGACACGTCCATAGTGTGTCGGTCATCACTCGCAATCTGAAGGAGGAGGACCTTTAATTAACACACGTGGTAGGTGTGTTAATGAGGCAGTGACAAGTGAGGTGAGTGACAGATAACGCAAATGAAAGATGATGCTGATGACAGGTGAAGCGCATGACCATTGAAGGAGAGACTCACCTCCTTGCCGTTGTGGGTCCAGGCGGCCTGTGGCTGAGGTCGGCCCGTATAGGGTACTCGTAGTCGTATAAGTTCGTCTGTATCGAAAATTAGTCCTTGTTCGTACTGTGGTGGGAGCCTGACCTGAGGCGGGGCTGTGGGAGAGGGGCGGCGTGTATTAAAAAGTGTGTAAATACAATAACAGTGAAATGAAACGATGGCCCAGAAGATCATCACACGAACACTTGATAATTATGTCAGCCAATAAGAGCATCATCAACTTCCACCTTCTCTTCGCCATACATCATCATTATATTCTGCTCAGATGACCCAAGTAGCTCATGTAATTAATCAGAAATAATTTTCAATCTAAAATAACTTTTTTTCAGCTAACTAATTTACAGAGTTATTCAGGAGAAGCAGTGTGTCGTGTCGCCAAAACTCTTGGTGGACGGAAGCGGTATCTGGCAATTTACATGAGCAATTATGTCATGTGGCAATAAAACTGATTGTGTTGCTATATAATAAAATACTGTTTTAAGTCGTTAATTAAAAAAAGTATGGTTATTGATGTTTCAGTAAACATTAAATGTTATATTCCAAGTATTTCGTATCTAAGGACAGAAAGGAAAAGATTTACCCGCAAGCGATAATTGAAGAACCATTATCAACTTAGTATAGTTATGGATAGCAATAAACACTAACATGTCCCAAAAAAGGTATTTTACATATCAAGGGGTATTTTCCAATAAATATACCCTCTTTTGCCTAAAATAGCCTTCTTTTACCCAAATTTTTTTAGTGTTGAATATTTTTGCCATAATTATTATCAAGGAGTTAAGTCATTATATTCAAGGTGTTAAAGTATACTGATTACCACCATTAGAAGACCAGCGAGTGAAGCAAAAAGTGTCAAAAACGACAGAATGAATACAATACAATATACTGTACGTAGTATTATGACTGAGCAGCTACAACACATGAACCTCCCCATAAACTCAAGAATCACCCAGGGTCAAAATGGACGGCGTACCCCTGAAGCCTATGTTAGGTCGTCACTTACCCTCCACCCTGAGAGTAGCCTGAGAGGAGGCCACTCCCACACGGTTGGTGGCCCTCACTCTGATGTCCCCCTCGTCCGTGAGCTTAGCCTCCTTCAGCACCAGCGTGTATCGATCTCCCTCCACACGGAACTCGAAGCGTCTTGTGTCATACACTTCAAAACCGTCCTTGTACCAAGTGATGTCTGGCAGCGGTGTGCCGATGATGTCCACAGAAAACTCGACCTGGAAGAGTGACATCTATTAACAAGATCAATAAAACAATTTATGGAGTACTGTATAAAGTTTTCTAAATCCAGAAGCTTTGTGTACGTGGTGTAGCCATATCAAACATAGAATATCTTCAAACATGATGCAATCCACCTCAAAGTGTTGAAGAAAACTAGAACATCTTAATATAAAAATACAGCTTCTTTTCTCCTTTATAATCGTCCTAATATTCACAACATCTTGTGAATCTAGTCAGCAGGTGAGTTTCCTACCCTCTGGCTCTCCACTGCGGTGGCATCTCTCAGTTCCCTGAGGAAGTGGGGTTCGGTGGCCTCCTGGTCAGTAGAGATGCTGACTATCTCTGAGGGCGGGGATGGGTCGGACATGCCCACAGCGTTCTCTGCTGACACTCTGTGGGTTCGGGAGGAGAGTGAGGGGGCAAAACAAACTTATCAGTCAAATATATGAGTATTCTAAGATAAGGGACGGCAAAAATTAACATTCTGTATCGTAAAACCAGCCAGTAAACCCTTGAGCTGAAGCAAGATGTGACAGAGTTTATACAGTACATCATTAATTCAACATCTATGGAACAAAACCTGATCTTTTAGACATTTTGCAACTTCTATAACTGTCCTTAAGGTACACTGAGTTAACAAATAAACGCAACCAACATAAACCCAGACTAAGTTAAAAACGAGGAAGTCATTGAGTTACTTTAAGAGTTTTACCTCTTCCCCCGGCACCAGCTGGCCACCACGCTTCTCGAAATACCTCTGAGTAAGCCAAGCCATTCATTCTGGCCACTCCTGCCAGATACTGCTGCTGGCTGTCCTGTCTCGAGTCTACTACACTTGAAGTGCTCAGATCCCATCAGTGTAAACTGTCTTTCTAAACCTCAAGACAATAAATATTGTATTATGTCGAAGTTCTCAGTCCCACGAGATAGTTACAAAATAATTCACTCCTGCCAGATGGAGCACCGCCTCGTCCTGTCATACTGAGGAGCTCAACACCCCGTAACCACCCTCACATTTTGACCATTAACACCGCCATTACGCCATTATTTTAAGCCTCCCATTGCACAGTGATAGTCACCCTTGTCCCTTGCCTTCAAATACGTGGAATCTGGAGTTCTTCTGCATGTCTAAAACTACCTATATCTAGATTCTGCTACAGGGTATCAGTAAGGTTTTGAAGGAAGGCAACCAGCACCTTCATTACATGACTTGGTGGTCTTTATTGTACTTAAATAAAACCCATTAACTTCTACAATTCCAAGAAAGACAACAATTATCTTCCTGACAGGCTAGAGAGCTCTCATTATTTCCCAGCAGAACTTAAACTACCGGCTATATATAAGGTGTTCAAGATAAGGCAACCACCACCTTCCCTGATAAGCTAAAGTTGGTCCTATTGTTCCTGGTCATAACTGAAAATACTCAATACTTACACGGTGTACCATGGGAGGCAACCAGTACCTACTCAACGTGGGGAAACTGACACTAAACTTCCTCAACATGACTTAATCTAGCCAGCACCTATAACGTTCATGAAGGGGGCAGCAACAAGCACAGTCCATACACCAACACACTCTTCGCTCCCACACCAGAACATAACACTATCCAGTATACGTTTAAGGGTGACCAAGGGATGAATGAGGCAGCCAACACCCACCTGAAGCGGTACTCCCGGCCACCTATGAGGTTGGCGACGGCGTACTCAGTGTCCTTGATGGGCACCAGGTTCACCCTCACCCACATCTCACCCTGACCTTCACTCCGCTCGATGATGTAACCTGTGACGACAACAACAGTGGTAAACATCTCATAAAGCTATGTCTGTCGCTCATAATAACACACGCTACTCACAACCATCATCACATAATAACACACGTTACTCACAACCATCACATAATAACACGCTCTACTCACAACCATCGCATAATAACACATACTACTCACAACCATCGCATAATAACACATACTACTCACAACCATCACATAATAACACGTTACTCACAACCATCACATAATAACACACTACTCACAACCATCACATAATAACACACACTACTCACAACCATCGCATAATAACACATACTACTCACAACCATCACATAATAACACGCGCTACTCACAACCATCACATAATAACACACTACTCACAACCATCACATAATAACACACACTACTCACAACCACCACATAATAACACACGCTACTCACAACCATCACATAATAACACACTACTCACAACCATCACATAATAACACACTACTCACAACCATCACATAATAACACACACTACTCACAACCATCACATAATAACACACGCTACTCACAACCATCACATAATAACACACACTACTCACAGCCATCACATAATAACACACACTACTCACAACCATCACATAATAACACACTACTCACAACCATCACATAATAACACACGCTACTCACAGCCATCACATAATAACACACACTACTCACAACCATCACATAATAACACACTACTCACAACCATCACATAATAACACACGCTACTCACAACCATCACATAATAACACACACTACTCACAGCCATCACATAATAACACACACTACTCACAACCATCACATAATAACACACGTTACTCACAACCGTCACATAATAACACACTACTCACAACCGTCACATAATAACACACACTACTCACAACCGTCACATAATAACACACACTACTCACAACCATCACATAATAACACACACTACTCACAACCATCACATAATAACACACACTACTCACAACCATCACATAATAACACACACTACTCACAACCGTCACATAATAACACACTACTCACAACCGTCACATAATAACACACACTACTCACAACCATCACATAATAACACACACTACTCACAACCATCACGTAATAACACACACTACTCACAACCATCACATAATAACACACGCTACTCACAACCATCATCACATAATAACACACACTACTCACAACCATCACATAATAACACACACTACTCACAACCATCACATAATAACACACACTACTCACAACCATCACGTAATAATACACACTACTCACAACCATCACATAATAACACACACTACTCACAACCATCACATAATAACACACGTTACTCACAACCATCACATAATAACACACACTACTCACAACCATCACATAATAACACACTACTCACAACCATCACATAATAACACACTACTCACAACCATCACATAATAACACACTACTCACAACCATCACATAATAACACACACTACTCACAACCATCACATAATAACACACTACTCACAACCATCACATAATAACACACTACTCACAACCATCACATAATAACACATACTACTCACAACCATCACATAATAACACACTACTCACAACCATCACATAATAACACACACTACTCACAACCATCACATAATAACACACACTACTCACAACCATCACATAATAACACACGTTACTCACAACCATCACATAATAACACACTACTCACAACCATCACATAATAACACATACTACTCACAACCATCACATAATAACACACGCTACTCACAACCACCACATAATAACACACACTACTCACAACCATCACATAATAACACACTACTCACACCATCACATAATAACACACTACTCACAACCATCACATAATAACACACACACTACTCACAACCATCAAATAATAACACACACTACTCACAACCATCACATAATAACACACACTACTCACAACCATCACATAATAACACACTACTCACACCATCACATAATAACACATACTACTCACAACCATCACATAATAACACACACTACTCACAACCATCACATAATAACACATACTACTCACAACCATCACATAATAACACACACTACTCACACCATCACATAATAACACACACTACTCACAACCATCACATAATAACACACTACTCACAACCGTCACATAATAACACACACTACTCACAACCATCACATAATAACACACACTACTCACAACCATCACATAATAACACGCGCTACTCACAACCATCACATAATAACACACACTACTCACAACCATCACATAATAACACACTACTCACAACCATCACATAATAACACACACTACTCACAACCATCACATAATAACACACACTACTCACAACCATCACATAATAACACACTACTCACAACCATCACATAATAACACACACTACTCACAACCATCACATAATAACACACTACTCACAACCATCACATAATAACACACTACTCACAACCATCACATAATAACACACACTACTCACAACCATCACATAATAACACACTACTCACAACCATCACATAATAACACACACTACTCGCAACCATCACATAACACACGTAACTCACAACCATCACATAATAACACACACTACTCACAACCATCACATAACACACGTAACTCACAACCATCACATAATAACACACACTACTCACAACCATCACATAATAACACACACTACTCGCAACCATCACATAACACACGTAACTCACAACCATCACATAATAACACACACTACTCACAACCATCACATAATAATTCACAACTCATTACCATCAAAAACCCTACTTTTAACAACTAGGGGATGGATACTCAAAAATATTTAAGACTTTTTATCTCCCAGAGTTGGTCATATCTTAAGCTATGACGTCTTTTTTCGCTGTGACTCAAAACAAAATTGGTCCGTGGGCACGGCCATGTGTGATGACTTATGGTCACACAAAGTTATCACTGCTCAGGCGGGGTTATACTGTAAGTGAGATCTTAAGATTTCATGCCCCATCCTTCTCGGCGTTACTACAGCAATTTAAAATACATTGAAAGTATAAACTAAAATATAGACAGTTGGAAGTGGAAAAGTATATAGAAGCAAGAGCTAATATAACCTTAGAATATGGTGAAAATTTGCCCAAATAACCAGAAATTGCTGTGTCCATAGATCATTGCGTTTCGTGCAGCCGACACAGCCAACAGATTACATGGGGGTGTTCATGGAGTTAGAAGCAGCATATGTGTTTGGTCGTGACCTGCTCAAGGAAGACACGGTACAGGGATCCTCTGGGTATTTCTATGTTATTGATGAGCAATTGATTCGTTACAGTTGATTTCCTCGCCTAGAAATTATACGGTTGTGTGAGGAGACAGGACCATTCATAACGCCGAACAAGATCTCACGCTTCAACAGCAGTGGAAGGTTTCAGAGTGTAATTGGAGAGACCACAGGATTGACCCAAGCCAGTGTAATTAAGGTCATTACCCGAGTATAAATTTTCGCCTGACTTCACCTACTTCACGGTATATTTTTAAGGGGAGCGACACTACAGGCGTATATTCAATGATGTAGAATAATGGTTTCTGAAGGGAATGTCTATAATTATTGGAAGATGAATAATAATAATGATAATAATAATAATAATAATAATAATAATAATAATAATAATAATAATAATAATAATAATAATAATAATAATAATTTCTCCATGACAATACCTCGGTTTTTAAGTCAATATTTTTCTCTTTCTGTCTCGTCTGGTTTATTTAAAGGCAGCGTCACTCTCCACCACCGGGAGCCAGGCACTGTCTTGGGTCTTGACCGAGGATAACTTGCTTCCTCTTCCTCACTTCTTCTAAGAGGACCACCAATTCCTTATCAGAGAAATTAGGTCTTCTTCCAGGGGCGCATCCAGGGGGTGTCTGAGGGTACGGACCCCCTCCTTTTCATCAGAAAATTCCAATACATTTTTCTTTAATATAGTATTGCACTCAGGAGTTTTAGTACAGTAAAAAGTAATTACTATTGAATTCAGAATATCTCCTAATATCAAGTACACATGTCCTCAAAATGACCATGATATTGGTCAGGTATCAAAACATTTCTGTGGTGCGGGGTGGCGGGGGGGGGGGGGGGGGTTATGTGCTCGCCATGTTTTCCCACCCACAACTTTGATATTCCTGGATCCGCCCTTGTCTTCTCTTTGAGTTGGCACGGAGATAATGTTAGTGGTGTCTTCCATCTTCGTGCTGACAATATTTGCTGACAAGCTTGTGTTGTGATTGGCTGAGCAGCCGCTCCCAGTAGATGTTAAATGTGTTGGGATTGGTCGACAAACAGTGAGGTTGATCGTCAACTTTGATGTCAATGACGGAGTCGTATTTCATGGCCAAGATGTAACCACCATATGACGTGATAACTTTTTTTGAGTATACAGTCATAACAAACATCGTAGGCAGGTCACAGCTACCTAGGTCTCATATTGCTTGCCACCACCTGTAGGTCGTAACTTTTTACCACGTCTGAGTATCCCGCCCTGTACTACAACACCATTCAAATTTATCACCATACAAACACCGCTCTTAATACATGATTTGTATGGACAGGTGAGTCTAGATAGATAAGAACAGGTGGCAGGTGAAAACAGACAGTCAAATACAGACAGGTAAGTGTGGACAGGTTATGTAAGAACAGGTGACGGGAGACAGGTAAGAGTAGTCTCAGCCAGACACAGACAGGTGTAAGCGAGGACTGACCTGTGATGGGTGAACCTCCGTCAGTAACGGGTTGGTCCCACCGGAGGAGAAGGGCGTCATTTTCCACCTTGATGTAGGCGAGGCGGCTGAGGGCACTACCCTCCCGGTCCACGGCTTCAGGCTTCCCGGGGGCGCTCGGCCGATCTGTGGGGGAACAACAAGGCAAAGAATTAAGTCGTGGCATATGGGAGGGAGGGGGGTAAACATTAAGACAGACACGTAGTTAGTTATTATATGATAGTAAAATTACTTAAATATTAACACGTGAAGTAGTTTGTAGTGAATGGTTAAATACATACATAATACATATCTCATGATATTATGTAACCATGTAAATATAGTCTACACATTTCTCACTACTGTAGTTTGACCCCGTGACTGTATTAAGTTCTCTATACTGACACAGAACTTTTTGGTGTACACTTGTCGACGAGTTACTGTTTTTGTTTACATCACCAATCAATAAAAACACCACATGAACCATCTTCCTTAACGAGAGAGAGAGAGAGAGAGAGAGAGAGAGAGAGACGGGGGGGGGGGGGAGGGGTAATGAAGCACATACCAGGTGAGTCATAACATTACAATCCCCAGGTATATACATAGGTTCTCCTCCTTCCCTCCCTCCGCTCCACATCACACTACATACGGGCATCTTCCTCACTACACAACCTAACCTGACTTGACCTGACCTAACTAACAGTTCAAAACATGCTACACGACACCTCGATGAATGAGTACATCCAAACCATGACACACACACGTCTGTTCTCTCCTTGTGTCAGGTATAAGCGCCCAATATTAGATAAGGTAAGAGTCTCAGTGTTAAGGGGCAGCTGATGTTTCTGATACGACAACGACGACAACAACAGGCCAACATGTCAAAATTTTAGCATTGACACATGGGGGTGACTTATTGCCTGTATGAGATGGTGTAAGGGTGGGTTGGGAGTAGGGGTGGGTGGTGGGTTGGGTGGAGGGGTGGGTCATGAACTAGGGGGAGGATTGGTGGGCTGGGGTAAGGGGATAGGTACGAATTAATCCTTTCACAGCGTGTCACGCACTTGTCATTTTATTCTGGCTACCAACAGACGATTTTATTCAGCTTAGGGTAACCTCCCGCTGTGAAAGGGTTAACATGTGTGTATGTGTGGTATGTAATGGTTATAGTAGTAATGTCCTTATAAATGTGTCGTGTGGTGGTGTCCTCTGATGACACATACTGTATCTTGTCATGTGTGGTTGCTAAGTGTCCTATGGTGGTCTCATGACTCACTGTCAGGGTCACGTGTCCTCGACCGCTGACATTAGGACACACCCGCCGTCAGCAGAAGACAATGAAGGGACCCAGCTGTGAGGGAAGGAACAAGTGCTATAAACGACACTACTTGACCCCAAGAAGATAACAAAGAAAACTCTATCATAGGAAGACCATTTTTTCTCCAGGACACACAACAACAGGTGCCCCTCATAAACACTATGTAACTACACCGGCTGACCGTCCTATGGTCGGAACACACTACAGTCCAGGTAGAAACTATAAACGTAAACACGCAGCAATTCAGGTGGTGTGATATGTGATCAGTTTAGCCCAAGTGATGCATATCGTCGGGGTGCCACAGTGTGTGTGTGTGTGCCGGGTGGGTGCCAACAGGTGGTCTGGCCGGGGGAGGGGGCAACACTTGGCACTATGAGGACCGGGTCCGGGCGAGGGATGCAGCTCTTCTATAAATACACAACAACCCAGTATGTATGGCATCCTTAGCCTCGCTCTAAAACCACCTGCTTTAAGCTCCCGTCTTCCTCAACTTCATCAGTCTCTCAGTAACGACAGCCTGACGCCTCGATAGTCCTGCCAACTGACCATACTAAACCCCAGCTTGGTATAGGCTCGGCCAAGAGGAAGGATCAAATGTGACCGGCTCGCTAGAGGATTGACCCAGTTGGCTTAAGGGAAGCTTCAAAACACACACACGAGGTAAATGTTTCCCTAGTGACTCCATCGGGTAAGTGTGGGCAGGATTACTGTCTTCCGGAGAGCCCACATGTTGGTACACCGAGGCGGGACAACACTACCACCACTACCCCCTGCCACTATGGTCTGTTACTGTTTATTGCTGTTATAACGCTGAACTCTCCTCATAAGTGGATGACTCTGACACCATGTAATGATCATAACAGCTTCAGAGTTATACCGAGACACGACCTTAATCGGATACAGTCACTTCGGGGGAAAACTGTGCAGGAAAGACGCCCATTGGAGAAGACCACCTATGAGATGATTGGACGGAGTTAACAATACGGGAGGAAGATGTACAGAGGATATGAAGACTACAAATTCTGAAGTGGGTATATTTTCTGCTGAACCAAGTCGTGGCTCCTTGGACGGTAAAAAAGTGAAGGGTCATATTTTGAGGATAAGAAGCTTTCTAAAACTGATGTCCACAAAAATACACACACACACAGTCTCTAACACACACACACACACACACAGTCACTAACACACATAGAGTCACTACCTTCCTCCCCTACACACACCACATGTCCCTGCTGGAGGCCGTGTACCCCCCTCGTCACGTGAGGTGGGTGAGGTCCACGTGAGACGGACTCAACATAAACACTGAGGTGGAGTTATTTGACAGGATGGTCTCATGGCTCAAAGTGCCCCTCCCCCCCGCACCCCCTCGCGCCATAACAAAAGTTTCGTCCCTAAGCCTTTGAGGACGAGGAGTTAAATCACCTTGCTCAACACTTAAATCCCTGTCCTTAGTGTTAAACCATCGTCCTCAATGAGTTAGAGCATCGTCCTTAGTGTTAAATCATCGTCGTCAATGTTAAATCATCGTTCCCAGTGTTAAATCGTCGTTAAATCATCTTCCTCAGAGTTAAATCATGGTCCTTAAAGAGTTAAATCCTCATCGTCAAAGGATAACATTCCACCACCACCATCAACACCACCTTCTGACTTTCAGTGTCGTTAACTCTTCACATAATATTACCCATAAACACACGTAAAGGCTTTCAAGATGTAATACAAACACAGTAACAGGTGAAGCCGAGAAGGGAAGGGAAGGAAAGGGTAGGGAAGGGAAGGGAAGGGAAGTGAAGTGAAGGAAAGGAAAGGGTAGGGAAGGGAAGGGAAGGGAAGGGAACGAAAGGGAAGGGAACGGAAGGGAAGGAAAGGAAAGGGTAGGGAAGTGCAGGAAAGGGTAGGGAAGTGAAGTGAAGGGAAGGGAAGGGAAGGGAAGGAAAGGGTAGGGAAGGGAAGGAAAGGGAAGGGAAGGGAAGTGCAGGAAAGGGTAGGGAAGTGAAGTGAAGGAAAGGGAAGGGAAGGGAAGGAAAGGAAAGGGTAGGGAAGTGCAGGAAAGGGTAGGGAAGTGAAGTGAAGGAAAGGGAAGGGAAGGGAAGGGAAGGAAAGGGTAGGGAAGGGAAGGAAAGGGAAGGGAAGGAAAGGGTAGGGAAGGGTAGGGAAGGGAAGGGAAGGAAAGGGTAGGGAAGGGAAGGGTAGGGAAGGAAATGGAAGGGAAGGAAAAGAAAAGAAAGGAAATGGAAGGGAAGGAAAGGAAAGGGAAGGGAAGGGAAGGAAATGGTAGGGAAGGGAAGGGAAGGAAAGGGTAGGGAAGGGAAGGAAAGGGAAGGGAAGGGAAGGAAAGGGTAGGGAAGGGAAGGAAAGGGAAGGGAAGGGTAGGGAAGGGAAGGGAAGGGTAGGGAAGGAAAGGGAAGGGAAGGGAAGGAAAGGGTAGGGAAGGGAAGGGAAGGAAAGGGAAGGGAAGGGAAGGAAAGGGAAGGGAAGGAAAGGGTAGGGAAGGAAATGGAAGGGAAGGAAAAGAAAAGAAAGGAAAGGAAAGGAAAGGAAATGGAAGGGAAGGGAAGGAAAAGAAAAGAAAGGAAAGGAAATGGAAGGGAAGGGAAGGAAAGGGAAGGAAAGGATGTCCGACCTTCATGACCACTGGTGATAAAAGTGTGGGAGGAGGAGGAAGTGAGGGACCTATAGGTGGAAGAAGGAACAGGTGAGCGCAGGTGGGTGGTAGTTAAGGTGTGCTAGGAGAGGGGAGCTTCGATCACCATGAAGACACACACACACACACCACACATTTACGTGTATATATATATATATATATATATATATATATATATATATATATATATATATATATATATATATATATATATATATATATATATATATATATATATATGACCTGAGTAGTACCTCGCGAGTACCCCGGGAGTGCCTCCTGAGTGCCCCCTTACTACCCCGTGAGTGCCCCCTGGGTACCCCCTGAGTACCCCCTGAGTGCCCCCTGAGTATCCCCTGAGTGCCCCTAAGTACCCAGTGAGTGCCCCGAGTGCTCCTCTAGTACCCCCTGAGTATCCCTTGAGTGCCCCTTGAATGCCCCGTGAGTGCCCCCTCAATACCCCCGTGGTGACACAAGCGGGACTTCCCCGGTGTGGTGCTGCCAACAAGTGCCTGGCCCAGCCTCAACACTTATAAAGGGGCAGGATATCTAAGTATAGCAGATTACGTCTTTCTCGTTGTATTATTAACTCTCGCTACTTTCAAACCTACTCTAAAACAGACGTCTTTATCTACGTCAGTTAAACCTACTCTAAAATAGACGTCTTTATCTACGTCAGTTAAACCTACTCTAAAACAGACGTCTTTATTTACATCAGTTAAACCTACTCTAAAACAGACGTCTTTATTTACATCAGTTAAACCTACTCTAAAACAGACGTCTTTATTTACATCAGTTACACCTACTCTAAAACAGACGTCCTCCTTACTTCTCATACACAACTGTCCCTCACAAGCATCAGGACATGACGTGGTGAGAACCTTGACCCTGGACCTACTAGCAACTAGATCAACTCTGTCTATGTCTCTCACTCCTCCATCACTGTGTATGTCACTCACTCCTCCATCACTGTGTATGTCTCTCACTCCTCCATCACTGTGTATGTCTCTCACTCCTCCATCACTGTGTATGTCTCTCACTCCTCCATCACTGTGTATGTCTCTCACTCCTCCATCACTGTGTATGTCTCTCACTCCTCCATCACTGTGTATGTCTCTCACTCCTCCATCACTGTGTATGTCTCTCACTCCTCCATCACTGTGTATGTCTCTCACTCCTCCATCACTGTGTATGTCTCTCACTCCTCCATCACTGTGTATGTCTCTCACTCCTCCATCACTGTGTATGTCTCTCACTCCTCCATCACTGTGTATGTCTCTCACTCCTCCATCACTGTGTATGTCTCTCACTCTATCACTGTGTATGTCTCTCACTCCTCTATCACTGTGTATGTCTCTCACTCCTCCATCACTGTGTATGTCTCTCACTCCTCCATCACTGTGTATGTCTCTCACTCCTCCATCACTGTGTATGTCTCTCACTCCTCCATCACTGTGTATGTCTCTCACTCCTCCATCACTGTGTATGTCTCTCACTCCTCCATCACTGTGTATGTCTCTCACTCCTCCATCACTGTGTATGTCTCTCACTCCTCCATCACTGTGTATGTCTCTCACTCCTCCATCACTGTGTATGTCTCTCACTCCTCCATCACTGTGTATGTCTCTCACTCCTCCATCACTGTGTATGTCTCTCACTCCTCCATCACTGTGTATGTCTCTCACTCCTCCATCACTGTGTATGTCTCTCACTCCTCCATCACTGTATATGTCTCTCACTCCTCCATCACTGTGTATGTCTCTCACTCCTCCATCACTGTGTATGTCTCTCACTCCTCCATCACTGTGTATGTCTCTCACTCCTCCATCACTGTATATGTCTCTCACTCCTCAATCACTGTGTATGTCTCTCACTCCTCTATCACTGTGTATGTCTCTCACTCCTCCATCACTGTATATGTCTCTCACTCCTCCATCACTGTATATGTCTCTCACTCCTCCATCACTGTATATGTCTCTCACTCCTCCATCACTGTATATGTCTCTCACTCCTCTATCACTGTATATGTCTCTCACTCCTCTATCACTGTGTATGTCTCTCACTCCTCTATCACTGTGTGTGTCTCTCACTCCTCCATCACTGTGTATGTCTCTCACTCCTCCATCACTGTGTATGTCTCTCACTCCTCCATCACTGTGTATGTCTCTCACTCCTCCATCACTGTGTATGTCTCTCACTCTATCACTGTGTATGTCTCTCACTCCTCTATCACTGTGTATGTCTCTCACTCCTCTATCACTGTGTATGTCTCTCACTCCTCCATCACTGTGTATGTCTCTCACTCCTCCATCACTGTGTATGTCTCTCACTCCTCTATCACTGTGTATGTCTCTCACTCCTCCATCACTGTGTATGTCTCTCACTCCTCCATCACTGTGTATGTCTCTCACTCCTCCATCACTGTGTATGTCTCTCACTCCTCCATCACTGTGTATGTCTCTCACTCCTCCATCACTGTGTATGTCTCTCACTCCTCCATCACTGTGTATGTCTCTCACTCCTCCATCACTGTGTATGTCTCTCACTCCTCCATCACTGTGTATGTCTCTCTCTCCTCCATCACTGTGTATGTCTCTCACTCCTCCATCACTGTGTATGTCTCTCACTCCTCTATCACTGTGTATGTCTCTCACTCCTCCATCACTGTGTATGTCTCTCACTCCTCCATCACTGTATATGTCTCTCACTCCTCTATCACTGTGTATGTCTCTCACTCCTCTATCACTGTGTATGTCTCTCACTCCTCCATCACTGTGTATGTCTCTCACTCCTCCATCACTGTGTATGTCTCTCACTCCTCAATCACTGTGTATGTCTCTCACTCCTCTATCACTGTGTATGTCTCTCACTCCTCCATCACTGTATATGTCTCTCACTCCTCCATCACTGTATATGTCTCTCACTCCTCTATCACTGTGTATGTCTCTCACTCCTCTATCACTGTGTATGTCTCTCACTCCTCTATCACTGTGTATGTCTCTCACTCCTCTATCACTGTGTATGTCTCTCACTCCTCCATCACTGTGTATGCCTCTCACTCCTCCATCATTGTGTATGTCTCTCACTCCTTCCTCTTGATCTCCTCCCGTCCATTCTTCGTTTCTAATCACTCCGTACCACCCACCTCCCCCTCTTCCTCCTCCCTGGAACTAACCTCCTCTTCTACTCTACTTTACTCCACATCCACACTTCAAATGCTCCCACCCACTCCACACCACTCCAGGTACAGCATCCACACAGTAGCTACACCACAATCCTCATCGTCAGTAGTTCTCTATACACTTGTCGACTGAGGTCTTCCCCATCCCTTAATCCAAGCTATGGCCCTCTTCTTACATGACAAAGGTAGTGTGGTTGAGACAGAGTATTACAGGTAGGGGATTTTTCTTGATTACAGGTGAAGTATACAGAGTTATAAGGTGATAACGGGTTTAAGGTAGGTGTGTGTGTGTGTGTGTGTGTGTGTGTTTCTATGCAGCCATAAATCAGTGTCTTGTCTAATTTTAATCCCCCAACTTAATTATGCATAAACACTCCTCATCCTTACCCAGGGAAGATGGAGAAGGTCAGCACAGAGGAACATGTAAACATCCACCACCATAAATACTACCACCCCCCCCCCCCCCCACGACACACCACCATATAATGTCAGAAGTGAACTCTACGTCTCTACTCCTCCTCAAATCCCCCGTCACGCCACAGTAAAGTCCATGAGACCGCAACTCTACACAGTGATGACAGAAAATGCCAACTAATAAATATGAGATCCCCCCGTGCTGTGCCTTCTGTATACATCATGCTTGGCTATTTGTTCGAGTCATAGTGGTGTAACAATTCCCGGCCGCAGGAGACATTCTTGTATGTTGTTGAAATAATAAAAGGATCAACCGAACAGTAGACACACTGAGTTATTTCACCTGATAATTAACCTAACCTAACCTAACCAACCAACCCCCCCACCAGGTATAGTTACGATGGTTAGGTTTAGTTCAAATTAGATCTGGGGATAATCTTCAGGTGCTCCAATTACAATGAACTAATTCCTATTACAATAAGGTAACTATACACTACCATGGTGTCCGGTGTATACGCAAACTATTCTAATGATCCCAAAGTTGACCTAGTAATCATACCAGGTCTCCAGTACCTCATTCATCTCTTGAAACTTTCTCATCCAAGTTAAGGAAATCTCTGAAACAACTGAGAGACCTAAAAGCCAGACCAATCCGGTAAAACCTCAGACCTACAATATGTTACGTTTACTTCGAGGTTTGTGTAAATTATCCAGAATACGATCTATCTCTTCTCACCGGCCCAGGTTTGGCTCAGTTAAGATAAGTGTGGTGGTGACGGTGAGACCCGGCGTTAAGTTACCTCCCCGGTCAGTGACCCTCTGACACACATACTTGTAGCGTCGCCCGCCAACATGTGCAACACAACGCAACACACCTCGCTCACCACCACCACTACAGTCGGCGGATCACCTGAAGATTTACCTCCTCAGCTTATTTCACCTGAAGATTAACCACCGTAACGCTACCTGAGGGGGTTAGGTTAGGTTAGTCTAAAGGTGACATAAGCTAGGGTGAATCTTCAGGTGAATCCAGTAAGCTATATCAAGGCGGAAAACACCAACACGACCAGCCAATACTACTATAATAAAGTTAACTTATGAATAGTAAGTTAAGGTGTTTAGTCTTAGCTGGACCACTGAGTGACCACACTGTCTGGGAATGTGTTTGTGTCCGTCAGTGTGTCTGTTTACCACCATCACCCCCACACAACAAGTGATAACAACATAGTGTATATCTCGGCCAAGTTATATTTTGCGGGCTGCAGGAGTCAGAATGAGACAAGTCTTATATAACTGATGACAATTATTAAAAACATTAGGTTATACTCTTCTCAGTTCACACACTAACCTTATGTCCTCTCCTTCAACCTTCTCCTCTAACACTCCACCTCAGGCAAACTTCATTCATTCACTATCATTCGCACATAAGAATGAATGGCAGCGTCTCTAAGCATAAACTATACTATACTCTCAGCATCTTTCAATATATTAAATAAAATGTATTACCTTTCTTTCAGTAAGGTTTGTGTTACTGTTGACAAGGATGAAGGTGTTTACATTAAGACACTTATGGACGCCAGGTGACCAAATCTAAAGAGAGAGAGAGAGTCAAGTCTTCTGTCCTAACTAATGTGTTTTGGTTCCATCTCCTGACCTGACTGATCAATGTTTTTAGCACGTGAGGAATATTTACTCTTAAGTGAAGTTTAACGTATACCTACTGGGCCATTCTTCCTCAAACATGTTTTAATCACTAATGTTCTTTTTATTTATTCATTAATATTTTTGTTTACAATATAAGTTCTTAGATCTGTGTTTGTAAAGGAAGATAAACCTAACCTAGTCTAACCTAATCTAACCTCACCAGGGAACACAGCCGTCTGAGCTAAAATCTGGACACCAGAAGTCGACTAGAACCATCTTTGCTATTACGACTTAAGTGTTGAGGCTTCCTGGTGTCCTCCCCCCCACATACACACATGGTCTACGTCACCACCTTGCTATGTTGAACTGATCCCAGGACACACCACCACTGGCAACGTATTTAGAGTCATGTACCGTGAAGCAAAGGTGTGTTGGTGGCGGTCAGACCTCTCCCCGGCCACACACCACCACTATACTACAGTGTCTGGCTTATTGGTGAATTTGACACAAGCAGACAAGTGCAAACAGGCACTAGTCGATCCATAGTTTACCATGACGAGATGTATCAAATGAAACATGTATATGGAGCAAGTAACAAGATCACAAGATGTTGTAACCGCTAGACTAAAGTTAGGATACAAGTACATCTGGCAGTATGCCCCTCAAGCAGATGTGAACAAGACTAATTGCAAAGTGTGCGGCCAGACATATTGCCTCACACTCCTGTACTCACGTAGTTGTGATTAAGTTACCCTCTATGTACAGAACTAAACAAAGAATTTATTTGAAATACTCTAACATTTAATGCCAAAATATCCTGACCACAGGGTTTAATTATTCTGACCCTTTGTGAACTCTACTCTGTAATCCTTTTGCGCTACCGTTCACAGGATGAGTGTGGGGTGCACAATAAATTAGCCGCTGTAAGTGGCAAAATGAAGCTATACTACTGCGTCTTACCCCAGAACGATCACCCACTTATCTACTGTAGTTCCCATATTTTAGTTCCTTTTGTACCATCTTATTATATATTTTACTTAACTATTCATTTATCAATTTACTAACTATACTATTTCTTTGCTAGGTATACTGGTTCATTTATCTATTTTATTAGTTTTTATACGAAAGACCAACATTCGGAGGAGATATTTCCCCTCCACAATTAACAAGGTGTGTCCAGGTGTCACTCTGGCTCCACCACCGATCAGGAGTGAAATGTTTTAATACTTGATCCTCATCTTTCACCTCCTGACCTCGTTATCACCACCCGCTTCTCAAACACCACTAGTAGCACTGATCATTTCACCTCCTGACCTCGTTATCACCACCCGCTTCTCTGACACCACTAGTAACACTGATCATTTCACCTCCTGACCTCGTTATCACCACCCGCTTCTCTGACACCACTAGTAACACTGATCATTTCACCTCCTGACCTCGTTATCACCACCAGCCTCCAGTAACGCTAAATACAGCTGTTGAAATACTGAATGACGATAATGTTCCTATAGCAATTTGAGATGGTTGGGCAAACGCACGCACACACACATCCGCTACAGGTCCCTTCGCAACCGAGTCATCCGCGAAATACGCACTGCAAAGAAGTCCCACTACCCAACCAAATTACAACACCTGAAGCAGACCAACATCAGTCAATGGTATGGTAAGCTTAAAGAACTCTGTGGACTAAACAATAAGACACACCCCCTCCCCTTCCTTAGCCATCTCACTAATGTTGACGCAGCTGAGCAAACAAATAACCATTTCGCTACTATATGCCAGACGCTCCCACGGCTTGACACAACCACTCTCCCTGCTTACCTACCAGCCCCCTTCCCACTGACTTAGTAGAAGAATTTGACGTAGCAAAACGCCTGGACAAACTAAAATTAAAACGCTCTACCACCCCCATTGACTTACCAATGAAACTCTTCAAGGAGTTCTCCCCGGAGCTTGCTACACCCCTCTGCTCCATCATCAATGCTTCTCTCAGTCAAGCCAGATGCCCAGCTGACTGGAAGACCTCTTATGTATCACCAGTGCCCAAGTCAACCAGCCCACAATCCTTAAATCAGCTACGACCTATTGCAATCACCCCAATACCCAGCCTAATCTGTGAAAGTTTTGTGTTCGACTGGGCTTATGCTGATATTGCAGGAGTCGTAGACCCTCAGCAATTTGGCAACATGAAAACTTCCTCCACCACCCACTGTCTTGTCAGCTTTCTCGATTACATATACCGCCATCTCGAGAAACGAAAAACGTCTGTAGCTGTCGCCTTCATTGATTTCACTAAAGCGTTCGACCTAGTCGACCACAATATAATCATCAACAAAGCTATTGACCTCGGGCTTCGGAGAAGTCTCATACCATGGCTTACAGACTTCCTCAGTGACCGACGCCAAGCTGTACGCTTCCGAGGGGCTGTCTCCAGCTTTCAGTCACTCACCTGTGGCGTCCCCCAAGGCACCAAGATGGGACCACTCTGCTTCCTTATGCTCATCAATGATGCCCTAAGAGAAACCCCTGCTCGCTGGAAATATGTCGACGACTCCACCATTGGGATCAGCGTCAACAATTCTGCTCCCAACTATACCGCCCTTCAGGATTTATTGAACAGTCTCCAAAACTGGGCCACCAACAACCATGTCACCATCAACCATACCAAGACCATGGTTATGCACATCAACCTCTCCTCCGACATTGTCCCACCTCCTTCCATTACTCTAGGTCCGAACACACTCCAGGTTGTAGATTCCACGAAGCTCCTCGGCGTCACCATAGACAACAAACTAAATTGGAAACCACACGTCAGTGAAGTTGTCAAATCCTCCAGTTTCCGTCTCCACCTCCTCCGCCGACTCAAGTCCCTCGGAGTTCCTGCACACGAGCTCCTCAGTGTTTACACAACATTCATACTTCCCAAGCTCACCTATGCCTCCCCCACCTGGTCTTCCTCCCTAAATGCCACACAACGTAAACACCTAGAAAAAGTGCAAAAGAGGGCATGCAAGATTATTCTCTCCCCTTCCTACTCCACATATCAAGAAGCGCTCAACACACTGACCCTTTCGACTCTCACTGACCATCACCACGACCTCATCTGCAAATTTGGTAAGAAGCTTCTACACCATCCCCGACACCGGCTCCTACTACCACCTGAGATCCCTTGTCCGAGAATTGCTGTTCGACACCACAACCGCATCCAGCCCATACGTGCACGAACTGATCGCTATAAGAACAGCCCAGTCCCAACCATTGTAAAAATTATCAATAACTTGTAATAAATCAGTGTATTCACTCCCAGTAAACACTGCTCCTTACACTGTCACGATGTTGAAATGAACTGTAGTCTGAGCTTTTCCCCATCTAAGTTATTATATGTCTTATTTGTGTCACTTATGTTACTTGTATATTATTTGTAATTCGTAACCCATTCCCCAAATATGTAACTGTATATTTTCAGCCTTTTGGCTGCCAAGCTCTTTCAATAAACCGTTAATTATTATTATTATTATTATTATTTACACACACACGTGAGGTCCTTCATATCAACACCCGAGGACGAGTTACTACACCACGTGAACACCACACCAGGGAGATAGGAAGGAACTGGTTCACAAATAGGGTGGTGGACGAGTGGAACAAGCTTAGCAACTTTGTAGTAAGTGCTGGAACGCTGGAAAGTTTCAAAGGGAGGCTGGATAGATTCATGGATGATAGGAGCTGCCATGCACAGGCCAACCGGCCTATTGCAGACTTCTTATGTTCTTATGGTGTCTCCATGACCACGTGAGGTCCTTCATATCAACACCCGAGGACGAGTTACTACACGACGGAAACACCACACCACCTGGTGTCTCCATGACCACTTGAGGTCCTTCATATCAACACCCGATACGAGTTACTACACCACGTGAACACCACACCACCTGGTGTCTCCATGATCAGCCCAGGCCCGGGCCATCAACTTTAAACTAAAATAATTTGTATGTTCAATCATTGTTCCTTCTCCTTTCAGTAATGAAAGCTTTTGTTCAACGACCCACCCACCCCGTGTCTTTGTATGTAATAAGTCATTTTTGTCCAATGTGTATTTTCAGCCTTCGGGCTGCAGAACCTTTTCAATAAACCGTTAATTATTATTATTATTTTTATTATTATCATTATTATTATTACACACACACACACCCCAACATTCCCAAGTGAATTAACTCCACCACACCAACACGAAAACAATTTTACTAAGCAATTAAACTTTAAAGTATTATTTTAAACATTCAAATACTCAGGATTACACAGACACTTGGCATCATTAACAGAAACAATTTATATACTCAAATAATATAACGAAGACTAGTTATATATCACGGACAATATTATATTATATTACGGGTAGCTATAAAGAAACCCCTCACCAATCAAGTAAGGAATGACGGGAACAAGGCTGGCTAACGCAACTACGACATGACGTGTTTAGAACTTTAGTAATAGAAAGTTTATAAACCTCAATTTCTGTGTTTACAAATGTAACTATATTCTATCTATATTATTCTCCAGCTTTAGTGGTGTGGATCACGCGGTAGATCATCTCAAACACAAGCAGATGTAATAAGCAAGATCTGTAGACTTAAAGTGTTTGAAAGTAACAAGAATGGGTAATGACAGCGATGAAAAGGGAACCATATTACTTGTTTACATCTTCAACTTACCGATAAAAATAATTACCAGTATATAAGACCAGACCAGACCAGACCAGACCAGCTTATTAATATATCATAACACCAACAAAACCACCACCAACACCATCACCACCACCAACACCACCACCAACACCATCACCACCAACAACACCATCACCACCACCACCATCACCACCACCAACACCATCACCACCAACAACACCATCACCACCAACAACACCATCACCACCACCATCACCACCACCAACACCATCACCACCAACAACACCACCACCACCACCATCACCACCACCAACACCACCACCAACACCATCACCACCACCAACACCATCACCACCACCAACACCATCACCACCAACACCATCACCACCACCAACACCATCACCACCACCACCACCAACACCATCACCAACACCATCACCACCAACAACACCATCACCACCAACAACACCATCACCACCACCATCACCAACACCATCACCACCAACAACACCATCACCACCACCAACACCATCACCACCAACAACACCATCACCACCACCAACATCATCACCACCAACAACACCATCACCAACACCATCAACACTTCTGCTACTTGTGGTACTTCAGGCTGAGGGGATATATACACCGTGTGTCATATGTTCCAACGAGTGAGTGAGTGAGTGACAGATGAGGTGTTGATGTGGCAGGTGTAGTTAACAGTCGGAGCAGGTAAATAGTAATAACAACAACGACAAAGACAATGATGATGATGACGATGACGATGATGATGATAAATAAAAATAATAATAATAATAATAATAATAATAATAATAATAAACACATTACTCATACAAATCAGTATTTACTTCTAACAATTACCAATCTTATCATAAACAACTATGCTTTGTTTGTAATGTGGCGTAGACAACCTCCATTAGAGTGAACTGATCTTCATTTCGGTAACTCGCAAGACCCTGGCTGAGAGAGAGTAAACAGGAGATGATGGCAGACAGTAAACAGGAGATGATGGCAGACAGTAAACAGGAGATGATGGCAGACAGTAAACAGGAGATGATGGCAGACAGTAAACAAAAGATGGCTGAAACAGTAAACAGGAGATAATGGCAGAGACAGTAAACAAGAGAAGACAGACAGTATACAAGAGATGATGGCCGAGACAGTAAACAAGAGATGAAGACAGACAGTAAACAAGAGATGATGGCCGAGACAGTAAACAAGAGATGAAGACAGACAGTAAACAGGAGATGATGGCTGAGACAGTAAACAAGAGATGGTGGCGGAGACAGTAAACAAGAAAGGACGGCTGAGACAGCAAACAAGAGATGATGGCGGAGACAGTAAACAAGAAAGGACGGCTGAGACAGTAAACAAGAAAGGACGGCTGAGACAGCAAACAAGAGATGGTGGCGGAGACAGTAAACAGGAGATGGTGGCGGAGACAGTAAACAAGAAAGGACGGCTGAGACAGTAAACAAGAGATGAAAACAGACAGCAAACAAGAGATGATGGCTGAGACAGTAAACAAGAGATGATGGCAGAGACCGCAAACAAAAGATGATGACAGTAAACAAAAGATGATGACAAGAGACAGTAAGCAAAAAATTATGACAGACAGTAAACAAGAGATGATGGCTGGGAGAGTAAACAAGTGACATAAACAAATAGGAAATGTCATCAGCTATTAATAAGAGAAGCAGAGGCTGCATTGACGTCATCACTTGTCCAAGGTCACCACCATTGCCCACCCTTAATATAGTCTTGTTTACTTCACTATATCATTAATATAGTCCTGTTTACTTCACTATAGCGTTAATATTGTCTTGTTTGCTACACTACACCATTAACATTCTTGTTTACTTCACTATAGCGTTAATATAGTCTTGTTTACTTCACTTCACCATTAATAGTCCTGTTTACTTCACTATAGCATTAATATAGTCCTGTTTACTTCACTATAGCGTTAATATAGTCTTGTTTACTTCACTATAGCATTAATATAGTCTTGTTTACTTCACTATAGCGTTAATATAGTCTTGTTTACTTCACTATAGCATTAATATAGTCTTGTTTACTTCACTATAGCGTTAATATAGTCTTGTTTACTTCACTATAGCGTTAATATAGTCTTGTTTACTTCACTATAGCATTAATATAGTCCTGTTTACTTCACTATAGCGCTAATATAGTCTTGTTTACTTCACTATAGCATTAATATAGTCTTGTTTACTTCACTATAGCGTTAATATAGTCTTGTTTGCTTCACTATAGCATTAATATAGTCCTGTCTACTTCACTATAGCGTTAATATTGTCTTGTTTGCTTCACTACACCATTAAGTCTTGTTTATTTCACTACACCATTAATAGTCCTGTTTACTTCATTATAGCATTAATAGTCTTGTTTACTTCACTATAGCATTAATATAGTCTTGTTTACTTCACTTCACCATTAATAGTCCTGTTTACTTCACTATAGCGTTAATATAGTCTTGTTTACTTCACTATAGCATTAATATAGTCTTGTTTACTTCACTTCACCATTAATAGTCCTGTTTACTTCACTATAGCGCTAATATAGTCTTGTTTACTTCACTATAGCATTAATATAGTCTTGTTTGCTTCACTACACCATTAACAGTCTTGTTTATTCACTACACCATTAATATAGTCTTGTTTACTTCACTATAGCATTAATAGTCTTGTTTACTTGACTACACCTTTATTATAATCGTTTACTTCACTATAGCATTAATAGTCTTGTTTACTTCACTATAGCATTAATAGTCTTGTTCACTTCAATTCACCATTAATAGTCTTGTTTACTCCACTTCACCATTAACATAGTCTGCTCCTTGTTCACTATACTACCATTGATAAACCATGTTGCTTACTTCACTATACCGCCAATCAGAGTACCGTCCTTATAGCTGAGGGTTGGCGACCACAGTCCTCCACAGTAAACGTTTTGCGTCTCATATTTTTTATTTCATCCATCCATCCCAGTCTCTACCTCCCCCTGTCCCTCCTACCCTCAACTTTACCCATTAATATGTCTGTCATTAGTCCCTCATCCCTAATTATATGATCAAATTATCTCATTTTTCTTATTCTGTAAATTTCAAGGACAGTATTGAAGGTCTTACCAATTTTAATAATTAATTTGTTTTCCTTCCAACGTAAATTATTGTTAACATTCACCTATAACAGCATCTATAGTGCGTGCTGAAAGTGTCCACGCTTCTGACCCATACAACAGTCTAGACCAAATATAGCATCTTCAGCAGCCTCGTTCTCATATTGTGGTTAAGGTCTTTTTACACTACTGCTCAAATTCTGGTTTACAAGAATACCAACCAATCGCTCAATACCAACCCATCGCTCAATACCAACCCATCGCTCAATACCAATCCAATCGCTCAATACCAACCCATCGCTCAATACCAACCCATCGCTCAATACCAACCCATCGCTCAATACCAACCCGTCGCTCAATACCAACCCAATCGCTCAATACCAACCCATCCCTCAATACCAACCCATCGTTCAATACCAACCAATCGCTCAATACCAAACAATCGTTCAATACCAACCCAATCGCTCAATACCAACCCATCCCTCAATACCAACCCAATCGCTCAATACCAACCCATCCCTCAATACCAACCCATCCCTCAATACCAACCCATCGCTCAATACCAATCCATCGCTCAATACCAACCCATCGCTCAATACCAACCCATCCCTCAATACCAACCCATCCCTCAATACCAACCCATCGCTCAATACCAACCCATCGCTCAATACCAGCCAATCGCTCAATACCAACCCATCGCTCAATACCAACCCATCGCTCAATACCAACCCATCGCTCATGTTTTTCACCACCTGAATATATGAGGTAATAATCTTCAACATTTATGCCATTTAAACCTGTTCATATCACTTCACTTAATCCCAGAACGTCCCACTTCAGTCTTCTTATTGACACACTTCCCAGCCTCATAACGTCCTGTTGTTATTGTGTGCTTGTTCATTGTTATACTATTTGTCATTGTGTTTAATGTCAAAACTTTTTTTTTTAACTCAGCCATTATTTTACCGTTATTAATACACAATAGTCTATTCTTTACTTTGCTATTTCATAAACGTTGTAACACCATAAATAAACTACAGTATGTTGCAGTATAAAACAATGGTGGTGGTGGTGGTGGAGGTAGTGGTGATGGTGGTGGTGGTGGAGATGGTGTTGGTGGTGTTGGCGTTGATAGTGGTGGTGATGGAGGTGGTGTTGTTGGTGGTGGTGGTGGTGGAGGTGGTGTTGGTGGTGTTGGCGGCGTTGGAGGTGGTAGTGTTGGTGGTGCATGTGGTAGTGGTGGTACAGTGGTGGTAGCGGAGGTTGTGCTGATGGAGGAAGTGGTGGTGGAGATGGTGGTGATGATGGTGGAGATAGTAGTGGTGGAGATGGTGGCGGAGGGGGACGCTGCCAGAACTACAGGTACATGCAACAGAAATAATACCCGAGAGGAAGCCAACATTGTTGTGCAGCTATTTTGTGTGTGTGTGTGTGTGTGAGACATATCACTGCACACCATGAAATATCACACACACACACACACACACACATACAGAATGGGTTTATGATTGTATCTGACCATATATATTTGTGAGTGCCTTAAAGTGTACATTCCCATAGTTGTGTTTGTACTGAACCACAAGACTAATGAGAGAACAACAGTACACAACAGGTGGAGCTCACAACACAACTCCCCGGCTGAACAGAGGACCATCATGCCAGGTCACTGAGTAAGACCAAGTTGATGTCCCTCCCTCCTCCTCTCTCTCTCCCTCCCTTCACACCCTCCCTCCACACACTTGCTACACCTAATGGCGACTCGAGGTGTACTAAACAACAACCACAGTGTGTATAGAAGTTAATAAGTCTCACTGGTAGTATGGACAGATGACACTCCCACCCACTCTATCTTCATAGCCCTTGCTGACCTTCCATCAATAACCTTTAGCAACAGAGACTCACCTACAGACAACAACAAGCTATCATCTCTGTCGCTGTACAGGTAAGACAAGGTTGTGTTCTTCCTTGACAACACTGAAAGTTACTTGTAATAGAAGAACAAATCGTCTGAGCCTTGCCAACATAACAGAGCATCACTAAGACTCATTCCTCCCGCTGACCGCAACAAACACTGTACGTGACATTGGTAATGCTGTCCATTTGTGGGTCATGGTGGTGAGTGTGAATTAAGACAAGCAGTAAGACATCTGATACACGTGTATATAACCCAACAGTACTCTGGAACAACCATTACTTTCGTCTTTACAGCATTAACTCTTCACCCATATTCTTCACCTCTTTTCCTTAATCTGATAGCCAGTTTTTGCAACGCCTCTTCACCATCCGTGATGAGAGCAGTATCATCTGCATATCTTATATTGGATATTACTTAAACAGTGACTTTTATTCCTTCAATGTTACTTAGAACTTCTCTTAACCATAGGAAGTGATTAACGTTACAATATTAACAGGTTATGGCAAAACTTGATATACCGATAAACTAAGGATGAAATAATTATATCTGACTAAAGTGGTTAATGTTGCGATATATAATGCAGGTGGATAATGCAGTGGATAATGCTGCGATATATGATGACATAGGCAGTGAGTTACCCAGTGAGTGTCTGGTAACCTTAGTCCACCACACACACCTACGCAGTACAATGGTCAACCACTGACCTAAAAAGTACAGGTGAGAGATGCTTGGCACCTGAGGGATCTGGCTGCTCTCCATACACCGCGGAGTAGACCCGTGTGTGTGTGTGTGTGCTTGCTAACATTACAGCGACCAACTTGCTAACTCACACCTCCAGCCATCAGTTGCGTTACTTACGATCGACATACCTCCTGCCCACTTGCCCTCGACGATCTAAAATATCAACGGGCAAGAGCGACGAACGGGTGCAAATTGTGTCGTCATTTGCCCATCCGACAACTCAATTCCCCCTATCAGTTACTATTGTTATCTCTTTAAACTGTATCAAGTAGCTTGTTTATGTTAGTAAATGAAATACCCAAAAGCATACGTGAATGAACATACGTCTATGAAAACTACAGAAATAACGAAAAAAAAAAATATTCCAACTTAAATTTACCTAAGATTAAAAACAGGTACGCCAATATCAATCCCGATGACGTTCTACATTCTGATTGGCTGACTCTGACCCAATGGTTACCTGGTGTTCATTACCCTTTACTTGCATAAATAGGTAACAACAACTATACTCTTCTCGTATATAACTTACAATACATGAATGAGTTGTATCCCATAGTACAGTACTAAATAACACATCAAACATATAATAGTACATCATAACTAAACAGCCATTAACACCTTTCATACACGGCACAACACGGAACTAGTAAGTCGCCCATCATCCGGGTCACACAGTGCATCTCGAAAACCAAGGCATAAAAAGGTGTCCCTTACGTGTGTGTGTGTGGGTGTGTGACCTTGAGACTGTCAGGTGTGTTTGAGTTGGCATCCATCTCCGCCAGCAAGGTGAGATGTAGTGCAGACTGTCACCGCCTGGGAGATTACCTTAATGTCAATCCTATCACTATGGCTTAACAGGTGAAGTTGTGTGACCACGTGTTAGTACCGGTCACTGACTCACTGTGCGGCACCACTGGTATATTTAGTCTTATGGAACGGTATCAAATTGATAGTGAAACAAATAAAACACGAATATATAAAAAGAAACAAATTAAGGTAAAGTTTTACCTTCAGACAACACGAGAATCTTAGAAATTTTATCTTTGCAATCAATAGTTTAGACTTTAGACCATGGAGGTGGTTTAGACAATTATAAGACACTTTCCTCCTGTGGCGTTTCCCTCACAAACGACCTGACCCGACTTCCTAACTCCACCAAGACCAACGAGATGCAAGGCCTATGCGTTCTCACGTGACGTCATTATCCCACGCGTTCAAGAGATGCCAATTTTATCCTTAAAAATAACGAATGTTTTTCCCCTGAAAGGACATTAACAAAACAGTGGATTTAACAATGGCTACTAACATCTATTTATCTCCTAAGTAGACAAGGTTTGACTTTATTTATATGATTTGTTGCTTAAAGTTTGAAGCTCTGTTATTGTTCTCCCGAGCACAATAATTGTTTAGCAGAGCATTACAAGAAGCCCATAGCAACATTCTTTCTACCTTTTCCGTACTGTGACCACCATCACAAGAGTCGCTGGGAAAAAGAGCATCATTATCTGCCAGAACATTCAATGAAATGTCCATTGTTTAGTTTCGCTGGTTGACAGAATGAGGAAAAAATTATGCTGTGTCAATTTTCTAACGATAATATAATTGTACAGAACAATGTTTGTTGCAGTTTCATTTGGGTACAACAGAGAGCCTCCGCTAATACGCTGAATGGCAGTTTATCTTCACTCTCTGTACACGTTATTAATTCCTTGCAAAAGTTACATTTAATTTTCTCGAAAACTGTATAGCAGCAGTAACCAGCTAAGTGGGCTACAACAGGAAGAACGTCCTTACATTCTTTAACATCATTATCTGTCACATCTACGTTGAGTTTACCAAGATCTACCTTGTGCTTCTTTTCCATGTCATCCCGGTTAGTTTCCTCAAACTTCCTCCGGTCAACATTTTAGTTATGAAGTGGTAGGATCAAGTGCGATACAGATATTATTTTGAGTTATTTTTTTCTTCACACTCTAACACTTGACACACACATGTTGTACCGGCCACCTCCCAGCTGGCGACACTCTCACACTTGACACACACATGTTCTACTGGCCACCTCCCACTCTCACACTTGACACACACATGTTGTAACGGCCACCTCCCACTCTAACACTTGACACACACATGTTCTACTGGCCACCTCCCACTCTCACACTTGACACACACATGTTGTAACGGCCACCTCCCACTCTAACACTTGACACACACATGTTGTACTGGCCACCTCCCACTCTAACACTTGACACACACATGTTCTACTGGCCACCTCCCACTCTAACACTTGACACACACATGTTGTAACGGCCACCTCCCACTCTAACACTTGACACACACATGTTGTACTGGCCACCTCCCACTCTAACACTTGACACACACATGTTCTACTGGCCACCTCCCACTCTCACACTTGACACACACATGTTGTACTGGCCACCTCCCACTCTAACACTTGACACACACATGTTGTACTGGCCACCTCCCACTCTAACACTTGACATACACATGTTGTACCGGCCACCTCCCACTCTCACACTTGACACACACATGTTGTAACGGCCACCTCCCACTCTAACACTTGACACACACATGTTGTACTGGCCACCTCCCACTCTAACACTTGACACACACATGTTCTACTGGCCACCTCCCACTCTAACACTTGACACACACATGTTGTAACGGCCACCTCCCACTCTAACACTTGACACACACATGTTGTACTGGCCACCTCCCACTCTAACACTTGACACACACATGTTCTACTGGCCACCTCCCACTCTCACACTTGACACACACATGTTGTACTGGCCACCTCCCACTCTAACACTTGACACACACATGTTGTACTGGCCACCTCCCACTCTAACACTTGACATACACATGTTGTACCGGCCACCTCCCACTCTAACACTTGACACACACATGTTGTACCGGCCACCTCCCAGCTGGCGACACTTACCAACTTTGCTTCAAAATGATCTGTCTGAAATTTACCTGTTAGTATATATTTAATTTTTAATTCATTTACGCAATAATCTGTCCGTTCTGTCCCTATATGTGTCAAGGCCGTAAATTCTTTGTTATTTATTTTGCCTCCTTACGTAGATGATCGCCCGAGTTTACCAAAAAAATTATTACCGGTAAATATTTTTTCATCATTACAAAATATTCTCCTGGAAATGACAAAATCAAGCACAGAAGAGACAGGACTTATACTCGAGTTTGTTTTCATTCATCAGTACAATTTCGTTCGAGTAAGATGTATACAAAATGGTTACATCAAATTTCTACAAAATATTGCTAATGTAACAGCAGCTAATGAGAAAATATTAAATTAAGCGAATAAATTTTAGTATTTTATATTTGCATATCAATGTCGCATCGCCTTATACTACACCCCGTGACGTCAGATCCACCAGGCCTTGCATCTCGGTTGTCTTGCCCCCCCCCCCCCCCCCCCCCCGAATATGTGGTCGTTAGTAAGGGAAACGCCATAGGAGAAAAGTGTCTTAAAATTGTCTAAACGACTGATCTCAATAATTGAATTCCTACGATTCCCCGGATGACCGAAACTAAAATAATACCCAAACTAGATAAATGAAACAAAAAAACACAAATATATAAAAATAAAAAGTTGGATAATGAAACAAGTGAAACACGGATATATAAAAAAGAGAAAAAGTCAATTTATGATAGTAGCCAGGTTTCAATTTTTCCATAAAAAATAAGTTTTTTCCTTTGGTTCTTTTGATTCGAACGAATATGACCTTCGTTTCTGGTGATAACCTAACCTAAGCCTGGCTACCATCCTAAATTGACCAAGAGAAAAATACAAGAAACAACAAAAATGAAACTTGGTTAAAACACATAAGTTAGAGCCAACACAGCAGAAGTTTCAAGGGCAAATACCTTGGTCTTACACGTGGAGAATAAATAGTAAAAAGTAAGATACACATTTAAGACAATTAAAACAGTGGAATAAGGGACAGAGGATAATATTTACTCACAGTTCACGAAATATCACCATTTTCCCGCAAAGGACCTTAGTAATGTTTTCACTTGGACGTTGTTACATACGGTAAATTAAACACAACTACCGGTATTGAATTATTTTCACGCTGAATTTCGTACTCTTAATAATGAAGTGTTTATCTTCTTTGTGGTGGTAACGTAGCAAGGACACACACACACACACACACGAACGAACTTTACCTTATAACGAGAGATCCGGTGTTGTTGTTGTTCTGATGATGACGGCTGGCACTACATGCATACAGTATACATGGGGCAGATCGACCACACCCCAAGGCGTTATACACTTGTGCCCGTCCCGTCCACTCAGTATCTCCAACACTAAGCACTCACAGTCGCTCCACCACCACCACCACTCACTCACAGTCACTCCACCACCACCACTCACAGTCACTCCACCACCACCACCACTCACTCACAGTCACTCCGCCACCACCATTGACTCACAGTCACTCCACCACCACTCACTCACAGTCACTCCACCGCCACCACTCACTCACAGTCAGTCCACCACCACCAACAGTCACTCCACCTCCACTCACTCACAGTCAGTCCACCACCACCAACAGTCACTCCACCTCCACTCACTCACAGTCACCCCACCACCACCACCACCACTCACTCACAGTCACTCCACCTCCACTCACTCACAGTCACCCCACCACCACCACCACTCACTCACAGTCACTCCACCTCCACTCACTCACAGTCACCCCACCACCACCACCACTCACTCACAGTCACTCCACCTCCACTCACTCACAGTCACTCCACCACCACCCCCACTCACTCACAGTCACTCCACCACCACCACCACCACCACCACCACTCACTCACAGTCACTCCACCACCACCACCACCACTCACTCACAGTCACTCCACCACCACCACCACTCACTCACAGTCACTCCACCACCACCACTCACAATCACTCCACCACCACCACCACTCACAATCACTCCACCACCACCACCACTCAGTCACTCCACCACCACTCACTCACAGTCACTCCACCACCACTCACTCACTGTCACTCCACCACCACCACTCACAGTCACTCCACCACCACCACTCACAGTCACTCCACCACCACCACTCACAATCACTCCACCACCACCACCACTCACAGTCACTCCACCACCACTCACTCACAGTCACTCCACCACCACTCACTCACTCACAGTCACTCCACCACCACCACTCACTCACAGTCACTCCACCACCACCACTCACAGTCACTCCACCACCACTCACTCAAAGTCACTCCACCACCACCACTCACTCACAGTCACTCCACCACCACCACCACTCAGTCACTCCACCACCACTCACTCACAGTCACTCCACCACCACCACTCACTCACTCACAGTCACTCCACCACTCACTCACTCACAGTCACACCACCACTCACTCACAGTCACTCCACCACCACCACTCACTCACTCACAGTCACTCCACCACCACCACTCACTCACAGTCACTCCACCACCACCACTCACTCACTCACAGTCACTCCACCACCACCACTTACTCACAGTCACTCCACCACCACCACCACTCATTCTGTCACTCCACTACCACCACTCATTCAGTCACTCCACCACTCACTCACTCACAGTCACTCCACCACCACCACCACTCATTCAGTCACTCCACCACTCACTTACTCACTCACAGTCACTCCACCACCACCACTCACTCACAGTCACTCCACCACCACCACTCACAATCACTCCACCACCACCACCACTCACAATCACTCCACCACCACCACCACTCAGTCACTCCACCACCACTCACTCACAGTCACTCCACCACCACTCACTCACTCACAGTCACTCCACCACCACCACTCACAGTCACTCCACCACCACCACTCACAGTCACTCCACCACCACCACTCACAATCACTCCACCACCACCACCACTCACAGTCACTCCACCACCACTCACTCACAGTCACTCCACCACCACTCACTCACTCACAGTCACTCCACCACCACCACTCACTCACAGTCACTCCACCACCACCACTCACAGTCACTCCACCACCACTCACTCAAAGTCACTCCACCACCACCACTCACTCACAGTCACTCCACCACCACCACCACTCAGTCACTCCACCACCACTCACTCACAGTCACTCCACCACCACCACTCACTCACTCACAGTCACTCCACCACTCACTCACTCACAGTCACACCACCACTCACTCACAGTCACTCCACCACCACCACTCACTCACTCACAGTCACTCCACCACCACCACTCACTCACAGTCACTCCACCACCACCACTCACTCACTCACAGTCACTCCACCACCACCACTTACTCACAGTCACTCCACCACCACCACCACTCATTCTGTCACTCCACTACCACCACTCATTCAGTCACTCCACCACTCACTCACTCACAGTCACTCCACCACCACCACCACTCATTCAGTCACTCCACCACTCACTTACTCACTCACAGTCACTCCACCACCACCACTCACTCACAGTCACTCCACCACCACCACTCATTCTGTCACTCCACACTCACTCACTTCCAGGTACTGAGCACACAAGCCTGACGTCATCAATCTAGTGTCAGTTCTCACCACCAGGTTGACCGCCATGTAAACAAACTCACCAGCTGATTATTACCCCGACCTTAAACACGTACAAGATGGAAATAAATATTCTCTTTTAATGTTTATATTCATCTCTCGTCGTTTACTACGCCATTGCAGCAACAAACATCTAATGTAATACTGTAAACCCATATATCTGGCATGGTTTACACCGGTTTACACTGACTATTAATGTAATACTGTAAACCCATATATCTGGCATGGTTTACACCGGTTTACACTGACTATTAATGTAATACTGTAAACCCATATATCTGGCATGGTTTACACCGGTTTACACTGACTATTAATGCAATACTGTAAACCCATATATTTGGCAAGGTTTACACCGGTTTACACTGACTATTAATGCAATACTGTAAACCCATATATCTGGCAAGGTTTACACCGGTTTACACTGACTATTAATGTAATACTGTAAACCCATATATCTGGCATGGTTTACACCGGTTTACACTGACTATTAATGCAATACTGTAAACCCATATATCTGGCAAGGTTTACACCGGTTTACACTGACTATTAATGCAATACTGTAAACCCATATATCTGGCAAGGTTTACACCGGTTTACACTGACTATTAATGTAATACTGTAAACCCATATATCTGGCAAGGTTTACACCGGTTTACACTGACTATTAATGCAATACTGTAAACCCATATATTTGGCAAGGTTTACACCGGTTTACACTGACTATTAATGCAATACTGTAAACCCATATATCTGGCAAGGTTTACACCGGTTTACACTGACTATTAATGTAATACTGTAAACCCATATATCTGGCAAGGTTTACACCGGTTTACACTGACTATTAACCGATAAATCAATAGTGTGCTATATTAACTGCTGTTTTAACATTAGCATATTTCTGTGTTTTCAGTTTCTTAATAAATATGACAAATTCTGATTCATTTTGTCATTTGAGTTTACTTCCTGTTTTATTGTCAATTTATAATATCTTTCTGATCTTATACAATTAATTCTGATTTACTTGTTTTGGTCTAACTCCATTTAATAAACACATCAGATATTCATCGTCACGCGTTTTATAACTTTAAAATAGACACTGTAATCTGTACGGCCACCTTGGTACTGAATTCCTGTAACGTGTTCCTCTCGCTGTAATGCTTTGTAACGCGTGTATTACTCTCTCTACCCCGGTAACACTCTCTTCTGTGTGTGTGTGTTACTGAGGGGAGGGGGAGGAAGGTGTCACAGAGCAGAGGGGGAGGAAGGCATCACAGAGGGTAGGGGAAGAGGGTGTCACAGAGGGGAGGGGGAGGAAGGTGTCACAGAGCGGAAGGGGGGGGGAGGGTGTCACAGAGCGGAGGGGGAGGAAGGTGTCACAGAGCGGAAGGGGGGGGGAGGGTGTCACAGAGGGTAGGGGGGAGGGTGTCACAGAGGGTAGGGGGAAGAGAGTGTCACAGAGGGGAGGGGGAGGAGGGTGTCACAGAGCGGAGGGGGAGGAGGGTGTCACAGATCGGAAGGGGAGGAGGGTGTCATAGAAGGGAGGGGGAGGAGGGTGTGACAGAGGGTGAATGAGAGCGAGGAACACACACCTAGCCAATGAGACGTGTAGTACGGGCGGCAACTGTGTTACAAATAGCACAGGTGTATCATTAGTTTACGCGGCAAGTGTGTATAATTATCACAGGTATAAATAATTAGGAGGGGCGACAAGCTAGTGTAATAAACCCGGGTGGCAGAGGTATATAATTAGAACAGGTCTATATGTTGTAGTCAGTACAGGTGTATAAGTAGCACGGGTGGCAAAGGTGTATAATTAGAACAGGTAGATAAGTGTGTATAATTAGAACAGATGTGTATGGTGTAATTAGTACAGGTGTGTAACTAGCACAGGTGACAGGTGAGGAAGCAACAGTTATAGCGCCACCGTTAATAACAACAGACTGTGTGTACATTAGCAGCTGAAATGTATTTATGGGAACAATTACATAACCCGGAACGGAACCACTAAGTGTAGTAACATAAAACGGAACGGAGCACTGAACCACACTTACGTAACAGAGACAGTAACAATTAACACCACTTACGTAACAAAGAAAGGAACAGTTTAGTTGGCCATAGCAGAGTAACACAGTCATCGTCTCGGCTAAAAACAACAACAACAACAACAACAATCTATTTCCGACAGCTGGCACGAAAACCTTAGTGGCTGGCGGCGGCGTCCCGATCTGGTTAACACTACTGACTGACTTACCATGTGTGTGTGTGTGTGTGTGTGTGTGTCATATTGCCTTCCACTTACCCCTCAAGATTTCATTGTAATAATCTCCCCTTCTTTCCCTCTCTTTGTATTTTAACTCCCAACTTCTCCCCTCGTTTTAACTAATACCCACTCTCTACCCTCTCCCTTACCCCCCCCCCCCCCCGTGTCTCGTATATCTCGCAGCCTCTTCCCTCTCCCCTCGTTAAAACTATACCTGCCAACCTCTCCCCTCGCTAAAACTATACCTGCCAACCTCTCCCCTCCACCCTACCCTCCCCCAAGCCTCCATGTTTTAATATATATTCTCTCCCCTCTCCTGTGTTTTGACTACAGTGCGTATCACCCAGCCTCTCCCTGTGGTGGTGGGGTGCAAGGTGCCGTGTTCCCAGCTGGACCAGTAGTTAGCCTACCTGGCTCTATCCCACACTGTTGTATTTAACTCTCGGGCAGCCTGCCAGCCTACCTCTTCCTCCTCCTTCTCTTCTTACCCATCACCACTACCAGAAAGAAACTACCACTACCCCCACCATTAGGAAACTACCACTACCACAACCACCATCACCACCAATACCATAACCACCAACAAAAGGATACTACCCTTACTACTACCACTACCAGACGGGTACTACCTCCACCACCAGAAGGAAACAAAACAATACCACCGCTCCTGAAGAAGTACACCTCACCCTGACCCTCTCCTTCCCTGTAAACAAACACACTTCACCCTGACCCCTCTCCCTCCCTGTCAGCACAACTCACATTAACAAGAGCACGGGAATCAACTGTCAACACTATCCCACCTCACACAACACCTTCCGCACCATGCATCACGCCAGGGCCTCTCCATCACACACACACCTTATACACTCGTCACCAGGTAAAAATAAACAACACCTTTGTTTACTCCCCCTGACTGACAACCACGACCAGAAACTGACGGGACAACCTATAGGTACAGTGCGTCTTGCTGGTACACTTAACACTTAGACCTAAAACAACCCCGTCTTGCTGGGACACTTAACACTTAGACCTAAAACAACCCCGTCTTGCTGGTACACTTAACACTTAGACCTAAAACAACCCCGTCTTGCTGGTACACTTAACACTTAGACCTAAAACAACCCCGTCTTGCTGGTACACTTAACACTTAGACCTAAAACAACCCCGTCTTGCTGGTACACTTAACACTTAGACCTAAAACAACCCCGTCTTGCTGGTACACTTAACACTTAGACCTAAAACAACCCCGTCTTGCTGGTACACTTAACACTTAGACCTAACACAACCCAGTCCTGCTGGTACACTTAACACTTAGACCTAAAACAATCCCGTCTTGCTGGTACACTTAACACTTAGACCTAAAACAACCCCATCTTGCTGGTACACTTAACACTTATACCTAAAACAACCCCGTCTTGCTGGTACACTTAACACTTAGACCTAAAACAACCCCGTCTTGCTGGTACACTTAACACTTAGACCTAAAACAATCCCGTCTTGCTGGTACACTTAACACTTAGACCTAAAACAACCCCATCTTGCTGGTACACTTAACACTTATACCTAAAACAACCCCGTCTGGCTGGTACACTTAACACCTATACCTAAAACAACCCCGTCTTGCTGGTACACTTAACACTTATACCTAAAACAACCCCGTCTTGCTGGTACACTTAACACTTATACCTAAAACAACCCCGTCTGGCTGGTACACTTAACACTTATACCTAAAACAACCCCGTCTTGCTGGTACACTTAACACTTGTACCTAAAACAACCCCGTCTTGCTGGGACACTTAACACTTATACATAAAACAACCCCGTCTTGCTGGTACACTTAACACTTGTATCTAAAACAACCCCGTCTGGCTGGTACACTTAACACTTGTTCCTAAAACAACCCCGTCTTGCTGGTACACTTAACACTTGTACCTAAAACAACCCGTCTTGCTGGTACACTTAACACTTATACCTAAAACAATCCCGTCTTGCTGGTACACTTAACACTTAGACCTAAAACAACCCCATCTTGCTGGTACACTTAACACTTATACCTAAAACAACCCCGTCTTGCTGGTACACTTAACACTTGTACTTAAAACAACCCCGTCTTGCTGGTACACTTAACACTTATACCTAAAACAACCCCGTCTTGCTGGTACACTTAACACTTATACCTAAAACAACCCCGTCTGGCTGGCACACTTAACACCTATACCTAAAACAACCCCGTCTTGCTGGTACACTTAACACTTATACCTAAAACAACCCCGTCTTGCTGGTACACTTAACACTTATACCTAAAACAACCCCGTCTGGCTGGTACACTTAACACTTATACCTAAAACAACCCCGTCTTGCTGGTACACTTAACACTTGTACCTAAAACAACCCCGTCTTGCTGGGACACTTAACACTTATACATAAAACAACCCCGTCTTGCTGGTACACTTAACACTTGTATCTAAAACAACCCCGTCTGGCTGGTACACTTAACACTTGTTCCTAAAACAACCCCGTCTTGCTGGTACACTTAACACTTGTACCTAAAACAACCCCGTCTTGCTGGTACACTTAACACTTGTTCCTAAAGCAACCCCGTCTTACTGGTACACTTAACACTTGTTCCTAAAACAACCCCGTCATCCTGGTACACTTAACACGTGTTCCTAAAACAACCCCGTCTGGCTGGTACACTTAACACTTGTTCCTAAAACAACCCCGTCTGGCTGGTACACTTAACACTTGTTCCTAAAACAACCCCGTCTTGCTGGTACACTTAACACTTGTTCCTAAAACAACCCCGTCTTGCTGGTGCACTTAACACTTGTACTTAAAAGAACCCCGTCTTGCTGGTACACTTAACACTTATACCTAAAACAACCCCGTCTGCCAACACTAGTTATCCTGCCAACAATTGTTATCCTGCCAACAATTGTTATCCTGCCAACACTTGTTATCCTGCCAACACTTGTTATCCTGCCAACAATTGTTATCCTGCCAACACTTGTTATCCTGCCAAGACTTGTTATCCTGCCAACACTAGTTATCCC
>CAUDMG010002914.1:1150000-1152500 GCA_958450375.1 Homarus gammarus | reverse complement strand
ATCTACCCCTCCCAACCGCCCCCCACACCACTATCAAACCCCTCCCCACCGCCCCTCACACCACTATCTACCCCCCCCCCACACCACCATCTACCCCACCCAACCGCCCCCACACCACTATCTACCCCTCCCCACCGCCCCCCACACCACTATCTAACCCTCCCCACCGCCCCCCCACACCACTATCTACCCCTCCCCACCGCCCCCCACACCACTATCTACCCCTCCCCACCGCCCCCCGCACCACTATCAAACCCCTCCCCACCGCCCCCCACACCACTATCCACCCCTCCCAACAACCCCCCACACCACTATCAAACCCCTCCCCACCGCCCCCCACACCACTATCTACCCCTCCCAACCGCCCCCCACACCACTATCAAACCCCTCCCAACCGCCCCCCACACCACTATCAAACCCCTCCCCCCCGCCCCCACACCACATCCCCACCGCCCCCCCACACCACTCTCTACCCCTCCCCAACGCCCCCACACCACTATCTACCCCTCCCCACCGCCCCCTCCCCACCGCCCCCCACACCACTATCTACCCCTCCCCACCGCCCCCCAAACCACTATCTACCCCTCCCCACCGCCCCCCCCACACCACTATCTACCCTTCATTCTCCCCCCACACTTCCTCAACCACAATCACACTAACTATTTTAACCCCTCTCACCTTTCCCTCTCCTCCCCACCGCCCACAACAACACTATCTACCCCTGCCGTCGCCTCCCCCACACTATCTACCTTAACTACTCCCACTCTCAGCACCCCATACCACTACCTATCCTACCCCCCTTCTCTTTCACCCTTATCTCCCTTCTTCCTCCATACCACTATCTACCCCCCCCCCATCCCCCCCCCCGCACTTCCCCCAGATAAATTAACGGTCGGTGCCAAATTAATGCCAGAAGTTGGATCCAGTGGTCAGTGTTACCTAGTGTTCAGGGGACCACCGCCTCCTAAGATACGTCTTCTTCTGTATTTACGTGATTGGTGAGGGCAGAATAGAGCCCAGTCGCCACGTAAACAATATACCTAGTGACTGGTGATCTGTGCACGTGGCGAGTTGTTACATCACTGCCACACTCCACCATCTAATACACCAATATTCATTATGCATCTCAGGTGATAAATTATCGTACATATTATTATACTTTTATTAATAGGATAGATATATACACTATTATTATCAGGAAATAAGTACGTTAATATACCATACAGGAAAGTGAGGAAGCAGTTTATCAAATGTGAATAGTTGGCAACGTGTGTAAACAGGTGTGTGTCTGTGTGTGTGTTTTGTAAAGTGGCAATAGACAGGACGTAACCAACAACACACCTGCAGCCCCCCCAGGCCCGCACCACCACTCATAATACTTGTTGTAAGCCTCCACCTCCCTCACCTACACCCTCGGCTACACTCTCAACGTTTTACCACCTTCAAGTAGTTGATGCAGACTTTTAACGTCCCTCAGGAAATTATAGTGAATCTTAACATCTCAAGAAAATAAAACAGATACAGAAAGTTCTTCACATATTTTACACGTGAATGTGAACTATTTAGTAAACCACGTAAATGCACCGATCACAGTTTATCAAGAAAAAATAATGAAATCGAGTTTTTTTCCTGAAAATAGTGAATTGTGTAACAGGTGAAGAAAACAGTGATTTCTTACACGTATATAGTGCATCAAGACGACACACTGATCATTTATTGTGTATCATATAGAGTGTGCCGTCAGATACCTGAATGTTGTGTGTCACCTACTGGTTCGTGTAAACAATGGAGGGTGGAGCCAGGTAGCGGTGAGAGGCTGACGTATAAACTAACCTTAAAAACCTCATTACTCAACCGTGAAAATAGACTATAGTATTCATGAAATCTGTTGAAAACCTACTCTCAAGACTGACGTATCATACTGTACTGAAAACAAGGAAAAAATATATCCAGGATTTATAAGCAAGTCATTAAGATAACAGTTAACCACAACACCATCACGTCTGGCATCACTTCTACAGGATGTCGTAAATAGCACCTACATCTACTCCTACACACGCACACTAGACACAGGAGAAGACCTCCCCAACACTCTTGCATTGATCAGTGACTTGATAAAGTGTAGTAAACCCACACCAACAAACTAGACCTCTCACTCAAGCGTATTACAAAGTTGGCCCCTCACCACAATGACCTACATCAGGGTACACACCAGCCACGTGCCGACTACGGGTCTGAGGCACTTTATCCTGTTGAGTTGTGTGACGCTGCTCATCATACTGGGGATGGGGCTCGTGAGACACAACACCCACAAGTTCCCTCTTCGTCTACGTCACCGTCAGCGTCATGTTCCAGGGAATGACAAGAGCAAGCAAGAGTCCAAGATTGAAGGTGTTGAGGCCACACTCACTCCTTACAGGAGCCGAATTGATAGCATCTATATTGATGACTTGTTCAAGCAGCAGGGTGACATACACCATGACGATGACCACGAGGATGA
>CAUDMG010002914.1:1137500-1147500 GCA_958450375.1 Homarus gammarus | reverse complement strand
ACTCACAACACACAACACTCACAACACACAACATTCACAACACTCAACACTCACAACACACAACACTCACAACACACAACATTCACAACACTCACAACACACAACATTCACAACACACAACATTCACAACACTCACAACACACAACATTCACAACACACAACATTCACAACACTCACAACACACAACACTCACAACACACAACACTCACAACACACAACATTCACAACACACAACATTCACAACACTCACAACACACAACATTCACAACACTCACAACACTCACAACACACAACACTCACAACACACAACACTCACAACACACAACACACAACACTCACAACACACAACATTCACAACACACAACACTCACAACATTCACAACACTCACAACACACAACATTCACAACACACAACATTCACAACACTCACAACACACAACATTCACAACACACAACATTCACAACACACAACATTCACAACACACAGCACTCAGCACACAACACTCACAACACACAACACTCACAACACACAACATTCACAACACTCACAACACACAACACTCACAACACACAACACTCACAACATTCACAACACTCACAACACACAACATTCACAACACACAACATTCACAACACTCACAACACACAACATTCACAACATTCACAACACTCACAACACACAACACTCACAACACACAACACTCACAACACACAACACTCACAACACACAACATTCACAACACTCACAACACACAACACTCACAACACACAACACTCACAATACACAACATTCACAACACTCACAACACACAACATTCACAACACTCACAACACACAACATTCACAACACTCAGCACTCAGCACACAACACTCACAACACACAACACACAACACTCACAACACACAACATTCACAACACTCACAACACACAACATTCACAACACAACATTCACAACACTCACAACACACAACATTCACAACATTCACAACACTCACAACACACAACATTCACAACACACAGCACTCAGCACACAACACTCACAACACACAACACTCACAACACACAACATTCACAACACACAACACACAACATTCACAACACACAACATTCACAACACTCACAACACACAACATTCACAACACACAACATTCACAACACACAACATTCACAACATTCACAACACACACAACACACAACATTCACAACATTCACAACACTCACAACACACAACATTCACAACACACAGCACTCAGCACACAACACTCACAACACACAACACTCACAACACACAACATTCACAACACTCACAACACACAACATTCACAACACTCACAACACACACAACATTCACAACACACAACATTCACAACACTCACAACACACAACATTCACAACACACAACATTCACAACACTCAACATTCACAACATCTCACAACACACAACACTCACAACACACAACACTCACCACACAACACTCAAAACACTCACAACACACAACATTCACAACACTCACAACAGCCAACATTCACAACACTCACAACACACAACATTCACAACACTCAAAACACACAACACCCACACACACACAACATTCACAACACACAACATTCACAACACACAACATTCACAACACTCACAACACACAACACTCACAACACACAACATTCACAACACTCACAACACACAACATTCACAACACACAACATTCACAACACACAACATTCACAACACACAACATTCACAACACTCACAACACACAACACTCACAACACACAACATTCACAACACTCACAACACACAACATTCACAACACTCACAACACACAACACTCACAACACACAACATTCAAAACACTCACAACACACAACATTCACAACACTCACAACACACAACACTCAACACACAACACACAACACTCACAACACACAACATTCACAACACACAACATTCACAACACTCACAACACAACATTCACAACACACAGCACTCAGCACACAACACTCACAACACACAACACTCACAACACACAACATTCACAACACACAACATTCACAACACACAACATTCACAACACTCACAACACACAACATTCACAACACACAGCACTCAGCACACAACACACAACAATTCACAACACTCAACATTCACAACACTCACAACACACAACACTCACAACACACAACATTCACAACACACAACATTCACAACACTCACAACACTCACAACACACAACACTCACAACACACAACATTCACAACATTCACAACACACAACATTCACAACACACAGCACTCAGCACACAACACTCACAACACACAACACTCACAACACACAACATTCACAACACACAACACACAACACTCACAACACACAACACTCACAACACACAACACTCACAACACACAACATTCACAACACTCACAACACACAACATTCACAACACTCACAACACACAACATTCACAACACAACATTCACAACACACAACATTCACAACACTCACAACACACAACACTCACAACATACAACATTCACAACACACACAACACTCACAACACACAACACTCACACCACACAACATTCACAACACTCACAACACACAACACTCACAACACACAACATTCACAACACTCACAACACACAACATTCACAACACTCACAACACACAACACTCACAACACACAACATTCACAACACTCACAACACACAACATTCACAACACACAACATTCACAACACACAACATTCACAACACACACATTCACAACACTCACAACACACAACACTCACAACACACAACACTCACAACACACAACATTCACAACACTCACAACACACAACATTCACAACACACAACATTCACAACACTCACAACACACAACATCACAACACACAACATTCACAACACTCACAACACACAACATTCACAACACTCACAACACACAACACTCACAACACACAACATTCACAACACTCACAACACACAACATTCACAACACACAACATTCACAACACTCACAACACACAACACACAACACTCACAACACACAACATTCACAACACTCACAACACACAACATTCACAACACACAACACTCACAACACACAACACTCACAACACACAATCACAACACTCACAACACACAACACTCACAACACACAACACTCACAACACACAACATTCACAACACTCACAACACACAACATTCACAACACTCACAACACACAACATTCACAACACACAACATCACAACACACAACATTCACAACACACAACATTCACAACACTCACAACATACAACATTCACAACACACACACAACACTCACAACACACAACACTCACACCACACAACATTCACAACACTCACAACACACAACACTCACAACACACAACATTCACAACACTCACAACACACAACATCACAACACTCACAACACACAACATTCACAACACACAACATTCACAACACACAACATTCACAACACACAACATTCACAACACTCACAACACAACATTCACAACACACACAACACACAACACTCACAACACACAACACACAACACTCACAACACACAACATTCACAACACACAACATTCACAACACACAACATTCACAACACTCACAACACACAACATTCACAACACACAGCACTCAGCACACAACGCTCACAACACACAACATTCACAACACTCAACATTCACAACACTCACAACACACAACATTCACAACACACAACATTCACAACACTCACAACACACAACATTCACAACATTCACAACACTCAACACACAACATTCACAACATTCACAACACTCACAACACACAACATTCACAACACACAGCACTCAGCACACAACACTCACAACACACAACACTCACAACACACAACATTCACAACACTCACAACACACAACACTCACAACACACAACACTCACAACACACAACACTCACAACACACAACATTCACAACACTCACAACACACAACATTCACAACACTCACAACACACAACATTCACAACACACAACATTCACAACACACAACATTCACAACACACAACATTCACAACACTCACAACACACAACACTCACAACACACAACATTCACAACACACAACACTCACAACACACAACACTCACAACACACAACATTCACAACACTCACAACACACAACACTCACAACACACAACATTCACAACACTCACAACACACAACATTCACAACACTCACAACACACAACACTCACAACACACAACATTCACAACACTCACAACACACAACATTCACAACACACAACATTCACAACACACAACATTCACAACACACACCATTCACAACACTCACAACACACAACACTCACAACACACAACACTCACAACACACAACATTCACAACACTCACAACACACAACATTCACAACACACAACATTCACAACACTCACAACACACAACATTCACAACACACAACATTCACAACACTCACAACACACAACATTCACAACACTCACAACACACAACACTCACAACACACAACATTCACAACACTCACAACACACAACATTCACAACACACAACATTCACAACACTCACAACACACAACACACAACACTCACAATACACAACATTCACAACACTCACAACACACAACATTCACAACACACAACACTCACAACACACAACACTCACAACACACAAAATTCACAACACTCACAACACACAACACTCACAACACACAACACTCACAACACACAACATTCACAACACTCACAACACACAACATTCACAACACTCACAACACACAACATTCACAACACACAACATTCACAACACACAACATTCACAACACACAACATTCACAACACTCACAACATACAACATTCACAACACACACAACACTCACAACACACAACACTCACACCACACAACATTCACAACACTAACACACAACACTCACAACACACAACATTCACAACACTCACAACACACAACATTCACAACACTCACAACACTCACAACACACAACATTCACAACACACAACATTCACAACACACAACATTCACAACACACAACATTCACAACACTCACAACACAACATTCACAACACACAGCACTCAGCACACAACACTCACAACACACAACACACAACACTCACAACACACAACATTCACAACACACAACATTCACAACACACAACATTCACAACACTCACAACACACAACATTCACAACACACAGCACTCAGCACACAACGCTCACAACACACAACATTCACAACACTCAACATTCACAACACTCATAACACACAACATTCACAACACACAACATTCACAACACACAACATCACAACATCACAACACACAACACTCACAACACACAACATTCACAACACTCACAACACACAACATTCACAACACACAACACAACACAACACTCACAACACACAACATTCACAACACTCACAACACTCACAACACACAACACTCACAACACACAACATTCACAACACTCACAACACACAACAATCACAACACACAACATTCACAACACTCACAACACACAACATTCACAACACACAACATTCACAACACACAACATTCACAACACTCACAACACAACATTCACAACACACAGCACTCAGCACACAACACTCACAACACACAACACACAACACTCAACACACAACATTCACAACACACAACATTCACAACACACAACATTCACAACACTCACAACACACAACATTCACAACACACAGCACTCAGCACACAACGCTCACAACACACAACATTCACAACACTCAACATTCACAACACTCACAACACACAACATTCACAACACACAACATTCACAACACTCACAACACACAACATTCACAACATTCACAACACACAACACTCAACACACAACATTCACAACATTCACAACACTCACAACACACAACATTCACAACACACAGCACTCAGCACACAACACAACACTCACAACACACAACACACAACACTCACAACACACAACACTCACAACACACAACATTCACAACACTCACAACACACAACAATCACAACACACAACATTCACAACACTCACAACACACAACATTCACAACACACAACATTCACAACATTCACAACTCTCACAACACACAACACTCACAACACACAACACTCACACCACACAACTCAAAACACTCACAACACAGAACATTCACAACACTCACAACACCCAACATTCACAACACTCACAACACACAACATTCACAACACACAACATTCACAACACACAACATTCACAACACACAACATTCACAACACTCACAACACACAACACTCACAACACACAACACTCACAACACACAACATTCACAACACTCACAACAAACAACATTCACAACACACAACATTCACAACACACAACATTCACAACACTCACAACACACAGCACTTACAACACACAACATTCACAACACTCACAACACACAACATTCACAACACTCACCACACACAACACTCACAACACACAAAATTCACAACACTCACAACATTCACAACACTCACAACACACAACATTCACAACACACAACACTCACAACACACAACACTCACAACACACAAAATTCACAACACTCACAACACACAACACTCACAACACACAACACTCACAATACTCACAACACACAACATTCACAACACTCACAACACACAACATTCACAACACACAACATTCACAACACACAACATTCACAACACTCAACACACAACACTCACAACATACAACATTCACAACACACAACACTCACAACACACAACACTCACACCACACAACATTCACAACACTCAACATTCACAACACTCACAACACACAACATTCACAACACTCACAACACACAACACTCACAACACACAACATTCACAACACTCACACCACACAACATTCACAACACTCACAACAAACAACTCACACCACACAACATTCACAACACTCACAACAAACAACACTCACACCACACAACATTCACAACACTCACAACACATACAACACACAACATTCACAACACACAACACTCACAACACACAACACTCACAACACACAACATTCACAACACTCACAACACACAACATTCACAACACACAACACTCACAACACACAACATTCACAACACACAACACTCACACCACACAACATTCACAACACTCACACCACACAACATTCACAACACTCACAACAAACAACACTCACACCACACAACATTCACAACACACACAACATTCACAACACTCACAACACACAACACTGTCAACTAATATACACAGTGTGCACTTGTGGACCTCGTGTGTTATATCTAACTTAACTTTAAGTCTTTATCTTGAATTATTACAAAAAAAATCCTTACTTTCTTTACTTTTCAGAGAGTGAAGCCTTAAGGTCAGGACAATGCTACACTCCACTATACCCTGGGCCCCTGTTGTCATACACGCATACATTATGCGTGTATGTACTATTTCCCACAAAATTCCTGGCGCCTCTCCTGAACCACAAAACCAAAGATTCACATTCACGAATTCGAAGCATTTATGGAGTGAATAATGCACCAGTGTTTACTTCTTAGGGGTCACGAGTCTGAATCTCGGGGTTCATGGAGCAGCAGAAGAAGCAACAGGACTTTTGTTCGTGGCTGTACAGTACATAAAACTCACATATGACGCATGACACTGTAATATGGTTCACTGTTGTCATGCACAGATAAAACAGATATGTTAGTCTCCACAAGGAAACACAAGATCAAAGTACTTCCCTCAATATGTGACTCCTACTGTACTGTACTTATAGACGACATCAATTATTATCAAAAGAATGATGACATCTTCCTGTCCTCATGTTTACCTTGTGGTCACCGACACACCCGATGCCTTAATACATGACAACAGGTAATCAAAGCACTCATGTGGCCATCCTGCAATTACCATCATACCTGATGTCTAAAAAATTTAATGACAACAGGGAACCAGATTACACTCTACTGTTACCATCTAGTCAGTCTGATCGTGAGGAGGTGAACCCACGAAGGCTCAGCCCCACCTGTGCCCACACATCACCTGTGACTGTGGCGCCACATATCATGATGTACCTAAATGGTGGCCATTAATTAATCCGTGTTGTCAAGGTGTTTGTGCATGACCTTACAACCGTTAAAAACTGATAACACGCAGGCGAGTATTCGTCAATGTCCTGGCAATATATTAAGTTTGTATTTTATTATGTAGGAAAAATATGTTCGAGAATAAACTTCTTTTTTATTGTGAGTTTCTATCATGTCCTGAAAAAAAGGTGTTGGTGCTACAGGTGTTCACTATCACACACCGGTTAATCCTTTCCTTTCACCTGATAGATACAGAGGACCAGCCAAACACCTGTAGCAAGTGTCAACACCTGCATCAAACACTCAATTTAAAAAGTAATATATTTTTTTAAATAATGCATAGTCATATCTACAACACTTACTATGATGTCCTCACCACACACACACACCAGTTCCCTCAGTAACACCGTCAGTAACACCGCCATACCGTCAGTAACAAGGTCAGTCCCGTCAGTAACACCGTCATACCGTCAGTAACAAAGTCAGTCCCGTCAGTAACACTGCCATACCGTCAGTAAGAAGGTCAGTACCGCCAGTAACACCGTCATACCGTCAGTAACGTCCGTAACACCGCCAGTAACAGGTCAGTAACGTCAGTAACACCGTCAGTAGCATCGTCATACCGTCAGTAACAAGGTCAGATAGAAGGGCGGGACACGACCCTCTCTCGTTTCTCGGGTGTTAGGGAGCCAGGATCGGGCAGGTATTTATAACCGAGGGAAGATATCTCAGCCAGGCTTCGTCAGGCATCGGGTCGAGGATATTTGGGCAGTGAGAAGGAGAAGCGTTGCGTAAATACTGTGAAGGTGCACGTGTCTGTCGCTACTTGGACAGTCCCGCCACGTACCGCCACGCCCCGCCTCGCCCCATAACACACACGCACATACATCCCAGACACAAGTACCCCCCCCCCCCCCAGGGCTATTATTATTCATAGTTAACTTGCCTTTACCACACCTACCCTCGTCTACACTCTGCCACCACTAATACATGTCTAACCTCTACACACCCACACCATTTCCTATATGTGGACTTGTACAGTAGCTACTCACACTAAAACTGTAACTCTTCACATAAAGTATATTCATTTACTCTTGCCTGTGGGTGTTCTCTCTTCATATAAATATTCATATGACATCCCGGTCTTGTATTCACTAAGATTCTGTGTATTAAGTGTGCTCAGTAAACACATGTAGTTAACAGTCTTAATGTAAATAATGATGCCACTTAGGACGTTCTTTGGATCCCATGAAGATTAGGAACCCCAACTTATTTCACAAGATAATTAAATACTCTAATTTTAACCTATCCTAACCCAATGCAAAGCTAACCTAACCTAACCTAACCTTACCCCAGGTACCATTGGGGTATTTAATCACCAGGTGAAATAAGGTAGGGGTTCGTAATCTTCATGAGATCCCGTTATTTGTGTGTTAAGATAAAATGAGTCAGTAAGGTGAGATGATTCTTACATCTACGACTGAGAGAAAAATTCAACATACGAATCTTTGAGACTCCATCTTTATGTCGTATCTTAATTAAACCAGGTAAGGTGGTTCTAATATTTTATGGTAGGAGGAAAATCTTACGAAGTAGCCTGTGAGAATCCGTCACTGTGTCGTGGCCTATCTGAGCTAATTAGGTATGTCCTCACCTCTTCAGTTAGGAGAAAATTCAACGTACGAACCTTTAAGAATCTGAGCACAAATGTTCAGGGAGGACGCCAACACAACTGATCACGTGTTACTCTCACACTCATGTACACTCATAAGAGAAACGCCCCCCCCCCCCCCCCGGTCCACAGCCCTTCTAACTCATGGCAGTTCAGATCTGGTAACAGTGTACAGGACCTGACGTAGAG